>CM062810.1:118527167-119117354 GCA_031772625.1 Pinus tabuliformis | reverse complement strand
AAAAGGGTTAAAACACAGTATGATAAAGTTCTGTCCATCCTCGAGTCTTTTCTGAAGGTGACCTTGTCTTGGTCTACCACCAAGATAAAGACACCTTGGGGGCAGGCAAATTTAGGCCTATGTGGAACGGTCCTTTCATTGTTAAACGAGTTTTAGAAAAAGGGTCGTATGAGTTAATCGACTTTGAAGGGAACAAGCTGGCGGAGCCCCGAAATGGGCTCTACCTAAAGAAGTACTTTTCTTAGTTCAGGCTGGGCAATGACTTCTTTGTACTTTATGTATATATTTATACATATATGTTGGCATTATGATTCAAGTGTTGTCCTTGATGGCAACTCACTCAGTGGATGGTACAGGTGCTCAGAGGTTAGTACAGTTGATGGCAACTTAATCAGAAGACAGATCTCAGTACAGCATGCCAAGGAAGCACATACACGCTGTTTCGTTAAGCCCAAGTCGCGTGTACACGCTAGTTCGATTCAGAAAAAGCGCGTGTATGTGGAAAGGTTCCTTTGGTTCATGGTGGTTAGTCCTTGAAGTTGTGCCTATGATTTTGGACCATTATGTCTCGACGGGCGTGTCGATCCCTAGTTTTAAAGTTGATGGTATTGTGTTACTATGGTTTTTGGCTCTTGGTATTGAGAAAGGCCTAAGGCTATATAAGGAGAAGAAGATCATTAGGCAAAATCATCTTTCGACAAGGCATGAATATCTAAGAGAGAAAGAGATCTGATATGCAGGTTCTGAGTTGCATGATCTAAGCCAAGGAGAGATCACATCGGTTAATGGAAGACTAATCTAAGGATAGATCGGGATCTAATGATCTGTACGCAGGTTGGCTTCGTAAAAGAGCGTGTATACGCGGGTTCTGCTCATTAAAGTAGCGTATATCTTTTGAAGCTTGATTTGGGTTTACAGTGGGGTCTGACTGTTATTGCAGAGTTCTGTAGTCTGCTCTGTGTTCTGGTAACTGGTGATTGACAGGGTTCAGTGGTTCAGTGATTCAAAGTTTGGTTGTTTTATGCTTCAATGATCTGTTGTGGAAATTGAATGAATTGTGGTCTTCAGATTGTAATGTTGTGCTTCAGGAATATCCAAGTCTGAAAATGTATGAAAAGTGATACCTGGAAGAAGGAAGATTGTAGGTCAGCACCTACGTACTAGTATCTTGGCTAGTACAAGAGCAAAGGGGGTTGGAGCTCCCTTCCAAGGAAGTTTGGAGAACGAGAGAAGGTTGAAGCCTTCTGCAGGTTGTAGCCTGCGTACTGGTATAAGGCTGCACCAGTACAAAAGATTGTAAACTGAAGTTTCATATTAAGAAAGATAGAGACAACTTGCAGCAGGTGGTTTTCACCCACATTGGGTTTCCACCTTATATCTTGGTGTTCATGTGTGTGGCTTTTTATCTGCTCTGTTATACTGCACATGTTTACTGTTAATATGATGAATAATGTCCTGATGCACTTAATTGAAGAATAAGCTAACTAAATTGTGAGTTTTCTGCTTATACGCTGTTTTACTTCGTCACAGTAGCGTGTACACGCTGGTTCACTTAACTGAAGTAGCGTATATGTTTCTGGCATTTGAAAAGTTTGATTAATCTGATAATACTGATTCACCCCCCCTCTCAGTATTATTTCCAACAATTGGTATCAGAGCAGGTCCTTCAGAGAAGCTTGATCGCTTGAAGGAAGATCATTCATCATGAGCAACTACGAGAAAGAAGCATCAATCAGGCCACCGGTTTTTGATGGAACAAATTTCAATTATTGGAAGGTAAGAGTTACTGCATATCTTCAATCTCTTGGTACAGAAGTTTGGGACATTGTAGAAACAGGCTATGCTTTTCCTTCAGCTACTCCTACAGATCCAGCTGAGAAAAAGGCATATGAAACAAATGCAAAAGCAGTCAGTACTCTATTAGGAAGTATATCTCAAACAGAATTCATGAAGGTCATGCACTTCAAATCAGCAAAAGAATATGGGACAAAATGATCACTAGCTATGAAGGAGATGAACAGGTAAAGCAAGCTAAACTTCAAACACTCAGGATTCAATATGAGACTCTCAAGATGTATAATGATGAAAGTGTGGCTAATTATTTTCTTCGGGTAGATGAGATTGTTAATTGTATGAAAAATTTGGGTGAAGAAATAAGAGAAACTATAGTAGTTCAAAAGATTCTAAGATCTTTATCACCCAAGTTTGAATCTAAAGTATCTGCAATAGAAAAAAAGAAAATCTCCGTGTTCTCACTATGTCTCAGCTACATGGAATTCTAACCGCTTATGAAATGAGAAAGGGAGGTCCATCTGACAGAAGGGAAGCTGCTTTTAAGGCATCAGGAAAAGAAGATTACTATGAAGCAAGCCATGTTCCAGAAGAAGAGGAAGAAGAATCAAATTTTGTCAGAAATCTTCAAAGGGTTCTGGAAGGTTCAGAGGTAAGCTACCTTTCAAATGCTTTGCTTGTGGGAAAGTAGGTCATTATGCTGCAAAATGTCCTTATAAGGATAAAGGAAAAGAACCTGCTAGATGGAACAAGAAACAAAGTGCAAATAGGAAAAGCTACTACACACCATGAAGATAGTGATGGCTTATCAAACAGTGATGAAGATGAACAAGGTAATAAATATAAGCTGTTAATGGCATTTGAAGATGATGATTATGAGGATGCTATAGATGTGGATAATCTCTATAATGAAATCACTAGACTCAAGAGAGGCATAGAAGAAAAGAATGTGATCATTGATACTTTGCAATTTCAGATTGATGAAAAGGAAAAACATCTTGAAAAACTAGAAGGTGAAATTGTTGGTCTCAGAAAAGAAATTGAGAAAACAAAAGCTATTAATCTTAAATTTGTCAAAGGATCTGAAACTTTGGATGAGATTATCAGTGTGCAGCGGTCTCCTCTAAACAAGACAGGTTTGGGCTATAATGGAGAAACCTCTCAAGCATCCACCTCAAAAAGTTATCTTGATGCAGCAAGAGGAAATGAGCGGAAGAACAATGAAGATAATCAGGTAAAGCAGGGACGAGTTACAAACAGAAACTATCAGGGACAATCCTCCTTAAGGATGAACAAAAGCTACAACCAACCACAGGTAAAATCTTCTCAGTTTGGCTCAAGAATAGATGAAAATAGAAATTACAATCAGTTGGCTGGTAGATTCAATAACCGCAGAAGCTTCTTCAATGGACAATGCTTTTCTTGCCACAACTTTGGTCACAGAGCAGCTCAATGTGTTGCATATAAAACAATCATGACTAGGGAAGCTCAAAAACAAAGAAGTATGACAGGGATTACAAAAAGGACCTATAACAACTTTTCGGTGCTTGAAAATGAAGTTGAATGTTCTATTTGCAATAATTTTGGTCATAAAGACTCTGAATGCAGGAGCAGGTTTCAGGAGAAAAAGGAACAAGCCACAAGCACCAAAACATGGAGAATAAAGAAACCTCAAACAGAAAGATGTGGGATAGCATTTTATGCAGAAGGACAGGAAAATCTATGGTACATTGACAGTGGATGTTCGAAACATATGACAGGTGATAAAGAAAAACTTGAATCTTATTCTACTTTAGAAAAGGGAAAGAAAGTTTCTTTTGGAAATGATACTCCTGCAACTATAAAAGGAAAAGGTATTGCTCCTTTGAAAGAAAAGGTCAAGGCTGGAAATGTTTTGTATGTTGATGGATTGAAGCATAATCTTCTAAGTGTCAGCCAGATGTGTGATCAAAAAACAGAGGTTATTTTCAGATCGAATGGATGTCTTGTTCGTGATCTTGATACAGGTAAAACAGTTCTCAAAGGCAAAAGAACTCCAAATAATCTGTACATATTTGAAGAAGGACAACAACAATGCTATCTTAGCAAGGATGAAGAGCACTGGTTATGGCATCGAAGGTTGGGACATCTAAGCTTCTCACAAATAAGGAAAGCATGCAAATATCAGGCAGTTCGCGATCTTCCAGATATCAAAATTCCAGACAACACCATATGCAAATCTTGTCAGTTTGGAAAGCAGACCAGAACTAACTTTCCAGAGAAGGAAGGATCAGCTAGCTTGCCTCTTGAGCTAGTCCATACAGATGTATGTGGTCCATTTAGGAAAAGGACACCTCGAGGAGAAGAATATCTGATATTATTCATTGATGATTTCTCAAGGTTTGTTTGGTTAGGGCTTATGAAGCACAAAGATGAAGCATTCGAAAAATTCAAATCCTTCAAAGCATTGGCTGAAAATGAATCAGGACACAAAATCAAGTGCCTCAGATCTGACAGAGGTGGGGAGTTCACATCAAATGAATTTTTTGATTTCTGCGATGAACATGGGATAAGAAGAGAATTCTCTACAGCTAGAACTCCTCAGCAAAATGGGGTTGTGGAAAGAATGAACAGAACTATCCAACAAATGGCTCGTGCTATGCTCGATGAATCAGGTACTCCTGCAACCTTCTGGGAGAAGCCGCACATGCTGCTGTTATCATTCTTAACAAAACAAATGTCCGAGTAAACAGCACTCAAACACCTCATGAGCTTTGGAGTGGTAAAACTCCTTCCGTGAAGCATTTCAAAATCTTTGGGAGCAAATGTTATATTAAGAATACTGATGAGCAACTTGGCAAACTTGAACCTAGAGCAGATGAGGGCATTCTTCTTGGTTATTCTCCACATAGCAAAGCATACAAGTGCTACAATAAAAGACTTGGCAGAATTGTTGACAGTATTGATATAGTGGTTGATGAGAAGGGATATATTCCTAGGCAAGTTCATCATGAAGAAGATGAAGGTTACTCTCAAAGGCGAAATGATGAAGAAGAAGAACCTCAAGAAGAAGAAGAATCTCAAGAAGAACCAGAGGAGCAGACAAGAATAGAAGAGAAGACTCCATCCAGATATGTCCAAAAGAATCATCCAGAAACTCAGATTGTGGGGCAGAAAGAAGCAGGAGTACAAACAAGAAGGACACTTGCAGAAGCTTCAAGCTACTTGGCTCTACTCTCCTCCATTGAACCACAAAATGTGAAAGAAGCATGCAAAGATGAATGTTGGGTCAAAGCAATGGATGAAGAACTTGAGCAAATCGAAAGGAACAACACTTGGGAATTAGTTCCTAGACCAAAAGATAAGAATGTAATAGGAACAAAATGGGTCTTCAAGAATAAGTTAAATGAAAATGGAGAAGTAATTAGAAACAAGGCCAGACTTGTTTGTAAAGGGTATGCACAGCAAGAAGGAATAGATTTTGAAGAGACCTTTGCTCCTGTGGCAAGACTAGAGGCCATCCGAATGTTCCTTGCTCTCTCAAGCTTTCAAAACTTCAAGGTATTTCAAATGGACGTGAAATCAGCCTTCCTGAATGGAGACTTAGAAGAAGAAGTATATATTGAGCAGCCAGATGGGTTCATTCTTGGGAATGATCCAAACCTTGTATGCAGATTGAAAAAGGCTCTCTATGGGCTCAAACAAGCTCCAAGGGCTTGGTACTATCGGTTGGACAAATATCTTCACCAACAAGGCTTTTCAAAAGGATCAGCAGATAGCAATCTCTATATAAAGTTGAAAATAACAAATTGCTAATTCTTGTTGTTTATGTAGATGATATTATTTTTGGCAGCAATGAAGAGACTATGAGTCAAAACTTTGCCTTGGTTATGCAGAAAGAATTCGAAATGTCACTTCTTGAGAATTGACATATTTTCTTGGATTGCAAATCCAACAAAATGAAGGAGGTATCTTCTTGTCTCAAACCAAATACCTCAAGCAGATCTTGAAGAAGTATGGCATGGAAGAGTCAAAACCAGTATGTACACCCATGGTTACAGGATGCAGCCTCAGTGCAAATGATGAATCAGCAGCAGTCCACCAACCCACTTATAGATCCATGATTGGGAGTTTGCTTTATTTGACAGGTACTCGACCAGATATTACACATGCAGTAGGAATGGTTGGAAGATTTCAAGCCAACCCAAAGGAAACTCATCTTCAGGCAGTCAAAAGAATCTTCAAATATCTTCAAGGGACCCAAAACTATGGCTTATGGTATCCTAGAAATACAGATCTCACTCTTCATGCTTACACAGATGCAGATTGGGCTGGAAGTGTGGATGATAGGAAAAGCACAAGTGGAGGTGCTTTCTTCATGGGTTCCAGATTAGTATCCTTGTTCAGCAAGAAACAAAGTTCGATTGCCTTATCTACAGCTGAAGCAGAATATGTGGTTGCAGCATCTTGTTGCACACAACTTCTTTGGATGATGCAGACCTTGCAGGACTTTCAAATCACTTGCACTCCACCTGTCTCTATCTTATGTGATAATACAAGTGCAATCAGCATTTCAAAGAATCCAGTCATGCACTCAAAGACCAAGCACATACCAATCAAGTACCATTTTCTTCGGGAACAAGTGCTTGAGCAGAAGGTCAAGTTGGAGTATGTTCCTTCTAAGGAGCAAGTTGCTGATATTCTCACAAAACCACTGCCCAGGGAAACTTTTGAATATCTCAGACAAAAGCTGGGAGTAGTTAATGCTTCATCCTGTTGTTGAAATTTGTTTGTTCTACAGAAAAGTTGGTATACGCATGTTACGGAAGGGATATGAGCGTATACACGCGGATTCATGCTGGGTAAGTCGCGTGTATGCTGGACGCTTGTTGCAGAAAGAATATCCGCGTACATACGCTGTTTTATACAGGATAAAACGCGTATATGAAGTTCTGAACAGCAAGGGAAAACTCTGAAGTTCTGAACAGCAATAGGAATGTCAGAATTATTCAGGCACAGTTTCAGGGAGTGCAACAGGCACAGGTTCAGGGGGAGCAGCTCAAAAGTCTCATAAAGCATTGTTGGCATTCAGATGTTTTTGGTTGTTGGTTTCAGGAGAAGGAGCTCAGAAAGAAATTCTAGTTGCTGATCTAACAAGATGTTTATCAGATGCTGCTGATGTCTTTCCTAAGTCTTGGTCTAGATCTGTTGTCTCTATGTCATGTATCTCTCTTGTCTCTTTTATGGTGTCAAGGTCATGTAACGGCCTTTGTTGGTTTCCCCACTATGCCTGGGATGAATGCTGTAATATAATTGGTTGTTTCTGATATGTTATGGTTGTATGTATTGAGTCCTTTGGTGATAGAAAGGTCCCATATGGTGTATAAGTCTTGATTCTTGTTGAAGAACATCTTTTGCAGATCTGGCCTACTGTCAGGGGGAGCACGAGTCAGCACAGCCAAGCAGAGGTATCAGCATGTCCTCAGGGGGAGCATAGCCCTTTGCCCTTGATGTCAAAGGGGGAAGTGACTTGGTGTGGTGGTTGCCATCAAGTTCAAAGGGGGAGATTGTTGGCATTATGATTCAAGTGTTGTCCTTGATGGCAACTCACTCAGTGGATGGTACAGGTGCTCAGAGGTTAGTACAGGTGATGGCAACTTAATCAGAAGACAGATCTCAGTACAGCATGCCAAGGAAGCTCATACACGCTGTTTCGTTAAGCCCAAGTCGCGTGTACACGCTAGTTCGATTCAGAAAAAGCGCGTGTATGTGGAAAGGTTCCTTTGGTTCATGGTGGTTAGTCCTTGGAAGTTGTGCCTATGATTTCGGACCATTATGTCTCGACGGGCGTGTCGATCCCTAGTTTTAAAGTTGATGGTATTGTGTTACTATGGTTTTGGCTCTTGGTATTGAGAAAGGCCTAAGGCTATATAAGGAGAAGAAGATCATTAGGCAAAATCATCTTTCGACAAGGCATGAATATCTAAGAGAGAAAGAGATCTGATATGCAGGTTCTGAGTTGCATGATCTAAGCCAAGGAGAGATCACATCGGTTAATGGAAGACTAGATCTAAGGATAGATCGGGATCTAATGATCTGTACGCAGGTTGGCTTCGGTAAAAGAGCGTGTATACGCGGGTTCTGCTCATTAAAGTAGCGTATATCTTTTGAAGCTTGATTTGGGTTTACAGTGGGGTCTGACTGTTATTGCAGAGTTCTGTAGTCTGCTCTGTGTTCTGGTAACTGGTGATTGACAGGGTTCAGTGGTTCAGTGATTCAAAGTTTGGTTGTTTTATGCTTCAATGATCTGTTGTGGAAATTGAATGAATTGTGGTCTTCAGATTGTAATGTTGTGCTTCAGGAATATCCAAGTCTGAAAATGTATGAAAAGTGATACCTGAAGAAGGAAGATTGTAGGTCAGCACCTACGTACTAGTATCTTGGCTAGTACAAGAGCAAAGGGGGTTGGAGCTCCCTTCCAAGGAAGTTTGGAGAACGAGAGAAGGTTGAAGCCTTCTGCAGGTTGTAGCCTGCGTACTGGTATAAGGCTGCACCAGTACAAAAGATTGTAAACTGAAGTTTCATATTAAGAAAGATAGAGACAACTTGCAGCAGGTGGTTTTCACCCACATTGGGTTTCCACCTTATATCTTGGTGTTCATGTGTGTGGCTTTTTATCTGCTCTGTTATACTGCACATGTTTACTGTTAATATGATGAATAATGTCCTGATGCACTTAATTGAAGAATAAGCTAACTAAATTGTGAGTTTTCTGCTTATACGCTGTTTTACTTCGTCACAGTAGCGTGTACACGCTGGTTCACTTAACTGAAGTAGCGTATATGTTTCTGGGCATTTGAAAAGTTTGATTAATCTGATAATACTGATTCACCCCCCCTCTCAGTATTATTTCCAACAATATATCATCGAGCGTTTTCTGATATCAGTGCTTTTTGGTCTGCTGTGGCAGGTGCTGATGGATGATTTGGTCTATTTTGGGTTCGCCGATGGTGCTAGTCGACACACCCGGAATCTTGCTTCCACAGCTTGGGTACTTTATTATCCAACTGGTCAATTGATGGTATCGAGAGGCGTGTGTATCGGTCCTGCTTCAAACAATATGGCCGAGTATACAGCTGTTATCAATTTATTATCCGAGGCAATCTCTTATGGGATCGACTCGTTGGTAGTATATCTTGATTCTCAATTGATAGTGTCTCAATTAAATAACATTTATCGGGTTAGGGATCCATTATTATATCGCCAATATTTAAGGGTGAGGTTGTTGCAAAGATCATTCATTTACATTAATTATTTGCACATTCCAAGATCTCAAAATTGGTTAGCTGATTCTATCGCTAATCAAGCATTAGACTGGCATATCAATCATTCATCATCATAAAATCATACATCAAAAAGTCAAACTGTATATATATATATATATATATCATAAAATGCCTCGAGTGTACATATGTGTGTCCAAAAATATACAAAATTGGGACTCAAATGCCCATAATCATGTCAGGCATATCTAACGCCTCGGCTCAGGATGAGCGTCTAAGTATGTCACTATAGCGTTGGCCACGCGCCGAAAGACGCGAACCCAGTCACGTGGCATGCCAACCACATGACCCTGCATATCTGGAGGAAGGTCCTCTATCTCGGCCATCGGTACTCGGCAGCTCAGTCTCGCCAAGTGTCGTTGGACGTTGTTCAGGGTCCGTTCCGTATCTGCAGCCGCCTCTTCGGCTCCTCGGCCACGCCATCCATGCCGCGGGAATCCATCTGGTCATACAGGCCCAATGTCTGGAACATGATCATCATATTAGTCATTTGAATCTCATCAAAAAATATTTTTCAAAATTCATCATTATATTTGAAAAATCCAAAAAATCATAAACTAATAAAAAATTCTTACCAATCTCGCCCCATGCTACATCCGGTGGTAACACTAGATCGGGATCTCCTCGGAAATCCAGCCCAACATAGGGGTAGTCATCCACGGCGATGATCTGCTGCTCCCACCAGGCAAAGAAGTCATCGTCAAATGCATTCCTTGGGACTTCCCCATCCCCCAGACGTTTCATCAAGTCAGCCCACCAGCCCATGCGTGGATCACGTGGACTACTGATGGCAACTGCTACCCTGGGGCGGAGTGCGGGAACCTTCTCGAAGAAGAAAGTGCACAAGATGGTTCCGAACCCAAAGTTCTTGGTCTATCCCCTCCTGATAGAAGTGAGTTGTTCCTTCATGTTGGCAAGAAGAGGAGTACACCAGTCAAACACAGTAGTGAGACAGTCCACTGCCATGCTCATGGTTACCCGTGACGCCTGATGTAGTGAGGATGATTCGTTCACTCGAGCTATGGTGAACAAGATTATCCTGAGTGACAAACTCGCCACATGTGGGATAGAGATCTGGCTCCCGACCTTCCGATGACCCGGGCAGTAAATCTATACATAGTCATCTACACTGAGGCTATTCCGTGTCCTGCCCCGGGAATGTACTACCTCTCCTCTTCGGGAAAGGCCCGTGATAAAATATATGTATTCCACTTCTATCCTGAGTGGCATCTGATCAATTACAAATGCTTCCTCATCGACATCCCAATAATCAATGAGCCTCTCGAGCAGACGCATGTTTGCTTTCATATTTGGAAATTTGAAGAATTTAAGCAACCCGCATCCCCGTAGGGCATCTAATGCCTCATCATTTCCCATAACTTCATTATCCACGGCTGAGTGCTCTCTTTCACACCATGTGAGAGTCATCCTGGAAGAAAAAAATCATTTTCATCCGTTAGTTTTGTGTATAAAATTAGTTCGCTGCGCACACGCGGGTTCCTATATACACAGTCGCGTGTAGGGCCGTCGTATACGCGAGTTCTATATGGCCAACCCGCGTGTACGCCGCGAAGGAATTTTTTGCAAAAATCCAACGGTAAAACATCAACTAAAATTCCTAAAAACTATCACAATTAATTGCAAGACAAGTTTGAGGCTTACCTGGAAGTTTTCGGCAAGTTTGAACGGTTGAATTGGTCACAGGGAAGTTTGCTCCTTTTGCTCCACAATTTTTTCTCTCCAAGTCAAATGGTGAAAATGGTGAGTCAAAAATGCCTTTTATAAGTTTTGAAAATGCAAAATTTTTTCAAAATTTTATTTTGTTTGGCCTCATGTGACTTTTAACTTGGGAGCTTGGAATGCCGAGTTTGGTTTGTTTTCAGGACATTTTGGACATTTTTCGATAGTTCGAGATGGTTCCATGACCGTTGACCCGTCATGGCAGGTATCGTGTTTTCACTGGCATATAGGTTAGGGACACCATTTTTCCGTTGCATTATGCATACTAGCCTCCATATGACCGATACATCTACCGTAGGGTCCACCCCATCGTGTTATGGTTCGTAAGCCATTTTCACTCGCCGATTCTTTAAATCATGACACGGTGGTAGAGCCATCCCTTTACATGGGCATCGTAGTTAGCACCTCACTGACATTTGTTGCCCATGCTGCTTCATTTTGAGTAGGCTCGGGAGTCCTCTGTAGTCCCGCCATGACTTATGCGTTGAAGACTCATTCCTCTTTGCTTCTTCGCTTCGTTCTGGCCTTATACCCTAGAGGCTCCTATGTGTGTTGAGTTGTACTTCTGCATTGCATGTTGACCATTTGCACCTTTTGGCCTAGAGTCAGCTTCACTTGGACTCGTGTTTAAGCCAACTTTTGACCATGACATCTGCAAAATCAACCTTGCATACCTTTGACTTCTGCAGCTTGACATACCCAGATCCGTGGAAAGAACATACCTCTGAGTGTCACTGACCAGTTTTCACCTCCCTGCATTGAGCATAGGAACGTTCCCTTCCCAGGAACTAGATCATCTGTTTCACCGACACTCGTTCTTTCCACTGTACCATAGCATTCTTTTATTCTTTTTCCGGCTTAACAGAAAAAGACAAAAAAAATTAAATATTCCAAAAAAGAGCGGGAACAGGGACATTATTTCCATTTATTGTTGGCAGCTAGAGTCAGTCGTGTCACCCTTGAACAAAGCACTCAAAACAAAGTCTCCTCCACATGGGTGGGATTTAGTTTGACTTAGGTATGCCATAACCTTGTTATTGAGTCAATTCTCCCCCGATTTGTTATCTCTTCCAATAATATGGAGGGTTCGTTCGTGCCTCCTGCATGGCGAACTTATACAGAGTCATCATATGCTGCCACATAGTCACATTGAGTCGTGCTTTTGTTCAAGGGAAGTTAGCCTGAGTCGGCCTTTCTGCGGTGTCTCTTGACTCTTTTTTCAGTCGGCCATCCCTAGTTGTCAGTATCATGTCTATCATCACATCAGCTATATTGGTCCTTTACTCGTGCCGGTTTGAGAAGGTCCCCATTGACTTCTTGCTGGCGGGTCTTGTCCTTATCGACGACGACACCTTGCTCTGAGGATAGACCTAGAGCCGCACCCTGGCCCTATTTTCATTATTGATAGGTCACCTTGTGCTCAGCATCGATCAGTATCATGGGTCTTTGACTGAGTGGTTTCCCTTGTGTTCGACATCAGCATACATTATCACACATTGGGATTCGTGCAGTACCTTGGTTTCCATTTGACCCTATTGGTGGATACCTCGCCTCTGTGTCAGCTTTCATTATTGGTTGGTTCAGAGGGTTTCTGCCGTGCGCTAGCCACATCTTGTGTACGCTGGAAACGTACTTCGGTTGGGTTACTACATCTTTTTCGTCTGATTCCTTCCACATTATTGGCCTATGGGTTACACTCGCGCTAGATTGATGGAGGATGCCTTAATGCCTTCCTTCTAGCGGATCTTTCCCTATCGACTCCGACTCATTGCTCTGGGGCAAAGATCTAGAGTCCATTTGGCAGTACCTTGGGGTTTGCAGTCATTAGTGGCAGATCCTTCGCTATCGACAGTGGGAAAACATCATTATCTCCTGATCGATAGATTCTTACAGGTGTTCGACTTCAGCACATCTATTCACACTTGTTAGATTGTACTGGGTACCTTGACGCTCATTATCATTATCGGTGAGTAGTCTTGCGTTTGTTAACGGTATACATCAATGACCGGTAATCAAACAATTTCTCACATGGTCGACTTCGGATCATTTATTCCCATGGTGTAGAAATGTACCACGGCGGTCGGTGAAGACCTCAGGTTGTATCAGCATTCATTGGTTCACTTGACAGTTGCTTCTGTTGCTGCTAGTTGATACCACTCCATCTTATATGTTGCAGTCGATCATGGCGACATTCTATATGCCGGCACCTGAGTTTGCAGTGTAGTACCATCCTATTCCATCATGTTCAGTTGGTACCTTTTGGGATCAGTATTTCATATCAGTGATCCGTTGCATCTTTCAGCATCATTGACAGTCTTATATGTGATATTCAGACATGTACTTGCTCATTATGATAAGATGATCCATTATGTATCTTCCAGTCATTTATACTTGTATACTTAGTGGATCCGCTTGTACTTGATATGCGGACATGCTTTACTTTTTCTGAGCATGGGTATGCCCGCCTCAGACAGTGTTTCTTTCTGATCTCCTTTTGGTGGCTTGGCAGGCTGAATTCTGGTGAAGTCCTCCTCGGTTTCTTGACAGACTTCCTTTCCATGTACTTACATAATATATTTCGGCCATCATGTTCCCCTTCTGACCTCATATATTAGGGGGCATCTGTTATAGCTCCAAATCTCACTTTAATGGTTTGTGATGCTGCACTCATGGCCTAGGGCAACCCCTCCTTCCAGACCTGGTACTAAAATTTAAAAAACAGTGTTTTATCCCTTATACGTGACATTGCCCTGAGTTAAACACGTGTACACGCAGGTCTGTGTATACCCAACCCGCGTGTATGTATTAAAACACTTAAAAAAATAAATAATTCCTTATTTTCGGGCGGAGATCGCGGGTTTTACCTGCTGATCACCTGTTAGTGCCCGTGGCCCAACTGTTCCCAACCAACTCCTAACTAAAAAACTACTTTGGAGATGGTATAAAAAGACATCAAAGGGAAGGCCTAAAGGAGAGAGAAAAGAGAGCAAGATTATTATGCTGAGATTTTCCCCTTAGACCAGGTCTGAAGTCCTTGGTGCCTTCTGCACTTCCCCCATTTTGCATAGGAAACCCTTGTTTCCATGTGTATTGGTGATCATTCATCCTTTATATCACCATTGAGTAAGACTTGGAAGGAGCTCTTGTTGGAGGCTTGAGGCTGGAACGAATCCGGGAGGAAGCTTTGCTTGGAGCCTGCTGAAGGTGTTTCAGGTGAAATCTTTCCGTTATATGTACTTTACTTGCCTTTATATAAAGAAACACGTCTTGGTTCCTGAAACAATCTTTCTTTGTGCTTATGAGATTCTTGTTTTGAATTCTTATGCAAGTAGTTACTTAAAGATTTTTATAACTAACTTTATAGCATGAAGATGGTTTTCGTATAAGTATTTGTCCATGTACTGCTGTGTTCTTTGATTTGTTTGTTTTACAGGTCAAAGGAGAAGAAGGGAACTCCAAGAAGGGTTTGGACCCTAAAGGCCTTCTCGAACGTAGGACCTTAGGTACGTACCCTCAACATTAGAATTTGCTTACAGTAAAGATAATGGCTGTGTGTGTGTTTCTTTGAATAAGCAATTTTCAGTCTGGTAGAGTCTTAACCCAAAGATGTCACATTCTGCTGGAACGATGACTATAAGAAAAGCCTGGATGTATTGAAAGAAAAGATGGTTACTGCGTCGATTTTGGTCTTCCCAACTTGGAAAAAAGAGTTTCATGTCCATGTCGATGCGTCGTGTATAGTGCTGGCACATTTCTAACATAGGATGGTGGAGAAGGCTTGGATCACCCTATTGCATTCACGAGTCGCAAATTATCTAAAGCAGAAAATAACTATTCCACCACTGAGCGCGAGGGACTAGCTATGGTGTATGCGCTCCAAAATTATCCACACTACTTGCTAGGAGGACACTTTAAGATGTATACAGATCATTCCATGCTGAAGTACTTGGTCAATAAGCTTGTGTTGGGGGGCCACATATGCAGATGGCTTTTATTATTCCAAGAATATGATTTTGAAGTTGTTGTGAAGCCTAGACGATTGAACGTGGGACCAGATCACCTGTCGCGCATTGAGATAGGGGAGGAACCTACTAGTATGGAGGAAGGATTACCCGTTGCGTAGCGCTTTGTTGTGTGCGTAGTGGATGGACATTTTGAAGATATAATTCACTTTCTCACAACTGGAACTGCGCCGAAAGAATACTCTGTCCAGTAGAAGAAGGAATTAGTGGTGCATGCGACCGATTTCTTTGTCATTGCTGGGCATCTATACAAGATGGGGAATGATGAAATACTGCAAAGGAATTTGAAGGATGAAGCATCCTCGTGGATGCTCATGGGGGTGCCGCGAGTTGACATTATGTGGGAAGAGTGACCGCGTAGAAGATTCTATGCGTCGCTTTGTGGTGGCCAACCCTCATTAGGATTCAAAAGCACATTGCAAGGCATGTGATGTATGTCAAAGAATAGGTAAGCCATTGTGGAGGGATGAAATTCCTTTGAATCCACAAATGACGTTGCAACCTTTCGAAAAGTGGGCAATAGATTTTGTAGGACCTATCAAACCTCAAGGAAAAATAGGCGCGAGGTATATTATCACTGCAACAAAGTACCTGACTCGTTGGGAAGAAGCACAACCGGTGAAGGATTGCATGGCCGCAACTGTTGCAAAGTTTCTGTTTGAACACGTACTGGTGCAATTTGGATGTCCGAAGATCTTAATGAGCGATCGCGGTACACACTTCCTAAACGAAACAATCAATGTGCTGACGGAAGAGTTTCAGGTGTATCATCAGAAGAGCACACCGTATCACTCACAGGCTAACGAGATAGTAGAAGTGTTCAACAAAGTATTGGAGACTGTGCTAACCAAAGTATGCAATGCATAGCGAAGTAATTGGGACCTGTGCGTACCTACAATATTATGGGCTTATCGAACGAGATGCTAGAAACTGACGGGACAAACACCTTTTAGGCTTGTCTATGGAGTGGAAGATGTAATGCATATGGAATACATCGTGCCTATTCTGTGCATAGAAACGCTCACTGGTATGATGGATCGTGGAGCCCTGGAGGAAAGTCTTGTGCAGTTGGAGGAGCTCGAAGTATAACAGTTTTTGGCTGGCTTCCACTAGCAGGTACAAAAGCAATGCGAAAGGGCCTGACACGATCGACATATTAAGTTGCGCACCTTTAAGGTGTATGATTTGGCGTTTTTATATGATAGTAAGTTCGATAAATTCCTAGGGAAGCTTAGAATGCATTGACTAGGACTGTATGTTATTAAGGAGATCACAGATGGTGGTGCAGTGCAGTTGGTAAAGTTAAATGGAGAACTCTTCCCAGGGAAAGTCAATGGTAGTCATTTGAATACGTACAAAGGGGGCTCGACCATTTGACTAGCCGACATAAGAATAGTCTTAGCACTCCAGGCTGCTGAAAGGAGCAGGACTATAAACTACTCTGCTCGGGAGCTGCGCGATGTCAGGACTGCACGTAGTAGCGAAGTGTCATAGGGTCTGCGATAGTGCGAGGGTAGCTGTGTTGTTGCGCGGGTCAGCTGGAAAGTGACCGTTACAGTCACTATTCACGATGTGATGCTTGGTTTGAGACCAAATGGAGTGGGCGACAGGCATTTAAGGCGAAATTTATGGGCTAGATTCTTGAAAATCTGCCGCCAATCGAGCATTAATGGACCAAATGTGGGGGGAACGGTTGAATTCAAATTCAAAAGGTGCTATAAATTACAAAGGGCTGTCCAACAAACAACACTTGGCAATTTGAGAACTGAGTTGTTGCACGCATAGACACTCATGAACCCAGACTTGTTCGATCTTCTGAAGGTGAATTCGTTGCTTGAGCAATTACCTGAGACGTTGAGAGACTTGTGGAATTGCACTATGGCAGCACCTGAAGAAGCCATGGATACCGGAGTAATGACTGCTGAGGAAGCTGCACAGGCCATTACAGAAGTAGAAGCCCCTGAAAGTGCCGGGATAGTCGTAGAAATCCATAAATCACCGCGCACACTGAGACCTAAGAAAGACAAGCAGGCTATGGTACCAGTGTGTGTATCCCCTAGGAATCCATTAAGGACTAAGCTTACCATGGAAGAAAAGGGGAAGGCTATCAATTTGGAGGCCAATGAGGAGGAAGAATTCGAAGAAATCCTGGTAGAGGAGGAGGATGTAGAAATGGAGGTTGAGACCAAGGGTGCGGACCCTCTTACTAGGTTGCCCACATATGTTCCCCCGTAGAAGGGTAAAGCAAAGGTGCCCAAGGATATAGATGAGAGAAAGAGCTCTCTGTAGACTTTGCTACTCCTTGATGACATTATTTTTGAAGGAGCGCACCTGGGGCGAGTGCCTGTACTAAAATTTGAAGACTAGGATCTCACGGACCATGAGAAGTTCCCACATTTGGCAACCACGTAGCTAATGCACCAGAAGAAAGACGCGCTGACTGGAATCATAGAGTTGGAGCTGCGTAAATGGCTGAGAGGTGTGGAGAAGGCAGGACTGTTAAACCTGCTCTAGGTGCCGCATTACCATCGTGCCCCAGTGACCATTTTTGTCATCAGGCAGCTGCTCTGCTTGGTGCATGATGGGTGCTTGTGGCTGGAGGAGCCCATCCCCATCACAGACCATTTGATTCACAGAATTACCTAGCTCCCTTGCAAAGGGGAGGATCCAGCGAACATCTCAGAGGGCAAGAGTGATGATTTGGCCATCGTGGAGGCCATGAAGAAGAAGTTTAAGCTGGAGAAAAAGAAGAGAGGGTACACCATTTCCAGCATCAACAACCCTGTGGTCAAAGTCGCGACGCAGATATTGGCAGGAAAGGTTATACGGAAGTACAACACGGATGAGGTGCACACGTCGGTGGTTGCACTAGCAGCGCAATTCACAAAAGGGGTCCAGTTCAACAAGGAAAATTACTTATGCAGAGAGTTCCTTAAGAACTGTTGTGAGGCACAAGAGCAGGGAAATTTTTTTCACTATGCATGGCTTTTGTTGTCCATAGTACTGGTGGCATGGGAATTTCCTAAAGACAGCTAGTTCCCAACGATTGTGCAGGACCTTCCGGAGGCAGCGAAGTACGCTTCGTTGTGGGCAACCAGTGATGTGCAAAGGATAAGGGACAGCCAAATATGCTAGGTGTTCATGGAGATGAACATCAGAATGGGGATTAATCGCAAGCCGTGGTTATTGCCCACGGTCTACAATAGTCTATAGAGCTTCACGGAGTTCAAGGAAAATTTCCACCACGTTTACATCAGGGCGAGGAAGGACCCTATGAAGATATGGCATGAGATACCCTATTTGGCGAAAGACGACGTCATCTTCATGGTCCTCGAGTCATGGCTGCTAGAGTGGCGTGCTCTAGCCAGCTCCTCGGTGGAAGTAGAGTAGTCCGCTGCGCAGCGGAAAAAGGAAGAGGCGAAACTGTGGATGGCACAATTGGCAGAAAAGCGCAGAAATGAAGTGGAAACAGCTAAGGCCCAGGTGGCGCGCGATGCTGTGAAGTTGGCAGAAGAGCAGCAAAAGGCAGTAGAGGAAGAGCACAAAGGACAGAAGTCACCTTCGCCTGAGCCGGAGACAGATATAGAGCAAGGTGGCGCAGACCCGCAGACACCGTCCACCTGACTGAAACGTCCGTGCCCAAGAGAGCAGGTAGGGCCGTGAAAGAAGTCAAAGGCTTCAAAGACTTCTTTCGACCTGATCACCCTCACTAAGGGGGATCTACATGACATTGGTGAGATGGTGAGGGACGTCACCGCGGAGACCCTCCAACAGTTCGAGGAGGAACACCAGATGGTGTTGGGGGCCCTCCGGGCACAGATACAGGAGTTGCAAGTGCACACTCCATAGGCTGGCACTGTGTCAACCAGCCTCACAGTAGGCACATCTGTGGCCGAGGAAATGCTGCGTGCCCAGATGACCAACACCATAGTGCTGCTAGATGGAGCACTCATTACAGAAAATGAGGCCGACAAGCCTATGGTCAGCGGGTTGAAGGGAATCGGGTTAAATGTGGTTGTGCTCCCTCGGGAGACACTCTATGTTTTACAGGATGGAATCACTGCAGAACTACGAGCTAGGGAGGGTCGCGCACTCTAGGTAATTAGTGAGAAGTGCATCAACATTGAATAGCTAAGCCTGCAATGCGATGAGGTAGTGGCGCAAAATAGACAGATCGTGTAGGTGGTAGAGGAAGCCTGCCAGATGGTCCCAGAGTTGGCCATCCAAGCAGAGGAACCAGTGGAGGTGCGCGTCTAGAAATTAATAGCAGGGGTGCGCGAGGTAAAGGAAGATATGGCCAAGGTTCAGCTGGAGCTGAACCTTCAGATAGCTGAACCTTCAGATAGCTGAACTACAATTGAAGGCACAACCTTCAACTCCGTCGGAGGTTAAGGAACAACATGTTATTGCGATTACAACAACAATAACGGAGGTTAATAGTGTAGTCACAGATCACACAAAGCTGTTCGAGTAGTTGTTCGAGGTTCTCACTACCCTGCAGGAGGACCCAAACATACACTACCTACAGACAGAGGCGCGTGAGATACAATAGAAATATGACGAAGTAAAAGGGACCGCGTAGACGGTTTCACTTAGAAAGAGGCCCGTGAGGATGCAGCAGGAGAAAGCACTCAAGGAACAGGTAGATGCTTCTCGAAATAAGGAAGCAGTTTTGAAGATGCGCCTATAGCTTTGGGTTGATGAGGCGTATACCATTACAGCCTCTATTGAAGCCAAGCTAATGCAACGACAAGCGACGCAGGAAAGGATCCATGGTAGCAGTTCAACCACAACGGTCACTGAACAATGCATAGATGAAGTACAACAGGCATCTGCTCAGTGCGCTACCAATCTTGCAGCAATCCAGGCAAAATTGGGAGGTCATTGCGCAAAGATCTCCACACTGACCGAGTGACTCGAGGGTGAGTCACGATGTTTGTGTTGGGGGCCTGTTGGGTGTGGGATCCCCCAAGGGAAGTTTTGGGGCTTAGAGCCTAGATTTTGCTCAAAAATTGTAACTCCAATGTAAAAACTCCGCATTTTGTGGGTGCGGGGAGCGTAGCTTGTAAAGAGTCATAGGGCTGTCTGCCCTCAATTTTGTTAATGTAATGTCGGCAATAGAGATCTGCCCATGGTTCGCGGACCATGGGATTCTATAAATAGAGCAAGGCTCTAAGTAGTTAAGAAATCGAATAATCAAGAAGGATGAAGAGTTGAGTCGTATTTGTGGAGTAAAGTCTACTTTTGGGTCATAGAGTATGAGAAGGCTCTGCAGTTGAGTGCGCAAAGGTCTAGTAGTCCATAACTAAGTGCACGAACCCCTGCAACTGAGTGCGCATGGCGAGTCAAGTCTGTAACAATTGGAAGTATTAATAAAGAGAAGTTTCATATCAATTATGTGTATTTATTTCCTGTTTTATGCATTGAATATATTGGGTATAAATTGCACTTCTACTATTTATATGATGCGCGAATGTGTATAATTGTATTGATTAAGTGAATGCAAGATATAATATCTATTTACGCGAAGTTAACTAAGATTTGTTAAGAAGATAAGTAAGATACGCGGTGTAGTTTGGGGAAATAGTGCAGTTCGCTGCCCTAGCAGTGCGAAAGCATCTTAGCCCCTGGTTAGGGTTGTGCGAAAGATGATTATAATAGATCGCGAAGGTATTAAAGGTTAGAACAGTGCGCGAAGTAACCTATGTGAAGGTAGGCATAGTTGGACTAAATCGACACCATAGACATCTCAAGGGTGTGGAAACTTGGTTCCAGCATCCTCCCATACTGCTTCAGGTGAGACTTCAGTCCACGCTCCATGGACTGAGGCCGAAAGGGCCAGTCGTGTAGGGACTTGCTTGGATAAATAACTCCGAACTTGGGTCAGGCCCCCTCAAGTCAACAAGAAATGCTTCAATCAACAGTCAGATGCCATGTCAAGTTCAACAACATCTTTGAACTTCAAATAAGAGTATCCAAGGATTTGCATTTTCATTATTCAAAAACATTTTCCAATAGATTTGCAATATAGAATTTATTTTCCAAATTCCATAAATCAAGTCAGCATGCCATGATACATCATTTAGAGCTTCAAAATATATCTCCATCTAATTTACATCATTAGAGGCTCATCACCTATCAATAGTAGACCATCATGGTATACAACCAAAACCATAATCAAAATCAAAGTCATACCTTGGAACTCATCATCTTGACTTCATCAGATAACTGTCAAATATAGACATATCTGGATTAGGGAGCTTTCTTCATGCAATGCTCTAAGCATAATGCCTTTCTAAGCCAACATAATTAGCCTTACATAAATCAATGTTGTATCATCACATCAACAAAGTCAACTCATCAATGTTTAGAAGTCAGATCACAACCATTATCAAAGTCATCAACATCACAATATCAATTATTTCAACCAGTAGACAAGGAGAGCTCATATCAAGTCATGACTTCATTTATTATCATGCCAACAAGTTTTCATCAACCATGCATTATCAATCCGAACTTTATCAAGTCATTCTCATAATCATAATACAAGTCATTTCTGTCACTAGGTGAAAATGCATACACCAAGGATGAGTCATGCAGGTTCCAATTTTTTACAACTATCAGTACCTCAACCATTGTACTAGGAATGAGAAGGCCAATACAAAATAATTTTTCCTAATACCCTCATAATTCATTATGCCCACATCTTATAAACATCAGGGCAAATCAATGTTTGTAAAATCAAATCATTAGTTATTAGGACAAGTCCAATTTGCTATCGTAGAGAGATCTATAGTCAAAGCATATCTCAATCATCAATTCAAATTTATTTTCAAGCATCATGACAACACACTATTTATCTATATCAATAAGCCAAATCATGCCAACCTCTTGTAACACAAACATAGGGACAAATCTATATGTATGTCCCTGTCACTTGCAAATACAAGTTTAGTTTTCATGTTCATGTTATGGAAAGCATTAAAGCTTTTCCTATGTCTAGATCTTGTTATCTACAACATATATGTGGAACTGAAATCTTCTAGGTGACCATATGATTTCATGCACAATACTTCATATTTATGTGATCAACAATTTAACCCAACAAATTTAGAAATCAGATTACAGTGGCAGAATATGTCAGAGACATATTGATTTTGAGTTCAGACATTTCCAGAAAGCTTAAGATGATGGTAAATTATAGTCAAACCCCGTACGATCCCTTTAGGTTAGCATGGGAGCATATTTAGCTGCTTGGATTCTACTTGGGCCTTAACATGCATGCGTCTAGGGACGATATCTCTCGGTTCTATTCCTACGTCCAGAACAAAAACCCTAACTTCTGTACAATCTTTAGATTTGAGACTTTGTTGCACATCAGTACTGTCAGGTGCACATAAATCATATTTCAACAGTACAAAATGAAAATAGTAGTTTGAGAAGAGATTCTCCCTCTGATTGGGGATCTAGTTCATTCATCTTCATTCATGTCATCAACCTGTCTCTATTAGAGTCATGCGACAACATATTTGTTATATCTTAAACATATATCTATGATGGTTATGACATCAATCTTTCATCAAATTTTAGACTCAAAGTAGCGTATAGATGCAACATCATATCTCAAATATTATGAGCACTTTCTATCAAGTTGCTTCATCAAGTCAAGACATAAGAGATATAGAATATCAATATGATAGTTACACCTCTAACATCAAGGATAAAATGTTTACCATGATCAATGAGATCAAGTAGGGTCATTCAATAAAAATTTATCAAAACAAAGAGAGTGTTAATCTCTCTTTCCATATGATTTCATCATGCTTATCACAAGCATTATCAATAGACTCATGTATAGGAGTCAATGAGCTATCCTTCTATATGAAATCCATCATGGCAAGTATCAAGAGTATAATTTACTAGAGTCAAGGTGCTAGCCTTCTTTATAGGATCAAGATGTCTAACGGATGGATGTTAGCCAATCATCAAGTGTAACAATGTATAAATATTAGATAGCCTTATAGAATTCAGTAAGATCAAAATGTTCAACACCAGGTGCATCATTTCATCATAGATCCAAGTTGCTTTCATATGCATGTATGAGCCATCAAAGAAAGAGAAATTGTCATCATACCTTTATAGATTACCTAGCCATTATTGTTACAGCCGAAATACAACATACCATGCATACCTTGTGGCATTCAAATAACTGTGCACCTTTTCATTAGACATAGGTTGCTTGAAGCACTTTTTCATCTTTTAATATAATTCCTTTTTACGTCTTTCCAGATCTAGTCATCCTTCCATCATCTCAAATGATTCTCAAGAGGGATCCACTTATCACATCTCATCAAGGAGGTTAGAAACATCCATATACTGAAATACATATGTAGGAAGTCTAAGAAATAAACATAATCATCAAATCCATAGATCTAAAAAAAATTAAGAGGCATCATAAGTCAAGAAATACTTATCTTGAATGAGAGGTGATACTCTCCCTCTTGAACCAATCTTCAAGAGCTATCAATGTTCATGGTCCATATACCAATGTTGCCTTAAATTATCCAACTAGGTCTACTAGGGATTATCCCATATAGGGCTTCATCAAATCTTTGTCAAGTGCTTGAGCATATTCACACTGACCATATAGGTTCCATATGTTATATTGTTTCCTTAAACTAGGGTTTTCTCTCCAACCCTAAACTTATAGAATCCATCAAACCCTAATAATCAAGTTGCCTAGGGTTTTCTTCGAACCCTAGAATTCTTTTAGGTCTCCACCATCCTGTTCTTGCTTCCATCAAAGGTGTCATCATCAGGGTGATCTCCATGGATTTTCTTCAGCCCATCTTTGATACTATGTTAATTTTTCATAGGGATACATTTTTCTTTTCTTTGATACTTGCATTTATTCATTAATACATTAATATCAGCGTGAGCTTCATCTCTATGATTTCGGACCCTTGCGCGAACTTTCCTCCGACAAACCTGTGCGAACCAAGACAATAAGAGAAGAGAGAATGGCTTGATCAATGTGTCCAAATGAGCTTGAGATATCTTATATTTATAGGATTTCATGAGGGTCCACTTGGGGTTGAGGCTGACTTGACCAATTTAACATGTGATTAGGGCTGACCTAACCCAATATACACGAGTTAATAAATAAATTCAAAAATCAACTTTCGCTTGTCCAAATAAGGTGATATTTATGTCGATTTTGGTCCTCTCTAAAAGAGGAATCTAATGCAATCATCATCTCAGTTATTTGAGTTGTACAAGTTGGAATTTGACCGCAGTTGAAAAAAATAACAGTTGGTTGATATGATGCAAATAGATGTCTTACCAATCCGACTCTTCTTATGAGAATTATTCAGATTGAGAATGTACAAGTACTTTGTGTGGATTATGAATACCTCCCTAGTTAAGAGGGAGTGTTGAAATATGTAACTAGGTTTGGTCTTCATAATGAAATATATAATCATGCTTTTATGTATTTGATGTAATGATAAAAATAAACTTGTTATTTTTATTCTTGAGGCATGGGTTTCATGCTCAAGGAAATTTATTTTATGGGTCAAGCTCCCATTGAGAGCTTCTAGGACTTGTCATTGAGTTTACAAGTCAAGAAAGTCATTGTCATGTATGAAAGACCGTCCTTGGGCATGTTACATATTGTAAATAAAAATGTCTTTGAGTGAAAAGGCCCTCCAATACCTCATCATAATCTAAAGATCAAGTCGGCCTACACACATGGACAAGTCATCCTAAAAGGATCATTTCGACATAGTAAGAAGACTTATATAAAGGAGACTTTGACCTCGCTTAGAAGAAACTCTCTCAAGCAACAAGAAGTTTGATCACAAGAGAGAGAAAGGTGAGAAGAAAACAAGGATGAAGGGAGAAGAAATAGGACAAAATATTTGGATTTTTTTGGGCTACTTCTCTCCACAGATGCGAAGGAACTAGGTCAACTATTGCAACAGAAAACACTGAGTTTCAAAGATCGAGTTAGGGCACCAAGAATTATAATTTTCAAGTCAATTTCTCAAAGAGAGAGAGTGAACTCAAGGAAATAAGAAAGAAGGAAGAATCCATCATAATCTTCTCTCTCGCAGGATATAAGGTTTCTACAAAAGAATCTTTTGGGAGGTCGATATTGCAGAAGATTCTGTTGGGGATTTCGAAGTTGTAGAAGAATCTGCTAGGGGGTCAAAATTACAGAGTAATTTTGTTGGAATTCGAAATTGCAGAAATTCCCGAGGATGAAGTTGCTGGAAATGTTTGACTTGGTCTTGGAGGGTCTTTGTCAAGGGTCATAAGTCCTAGAATTCGTCAATTGAAATTCTATAAGAAGAGAAGAATTATTGTGGCTTTTCTCTCAAGTGGAGAGGTTTTGACCCTAGATGATCGCGTACATCCTGTGTCGTCTGATTGTTCTTTATGATTTGATAGCTGTTTGATGAAAATAACACTAAATATAATTAAGAGAAAGAAGAATTTAATTAAGATAATTAAAAATACTTCACAAGTAGTTATAAAAGGAAGAGAAATCACCTATCTAGCTACCCCTATATTTATCAACATTGCACACTTAGAGAAGTCTTCAAACATTCTTGAAGCACTTGGGAATTCACTTGGATTGGAGAAAGAAGGCAAAGGAAATCAGGAAAGTGCAAGGGAACAATTGGATCAATAGCTACAACTGGATTGCTTTGCAGGTAACAGGTTGCATGTGTAATTTCCTTGCTATTTTCTCGATGCATGGTATATGCATGTGATTTTATGGTTATGTGCTCTAATTTCCATGGAAATTCACTTGGATTGACTGTGGTTTTAGCTTTCCCTTTCCATTTCCTGGATAGCCATGGTGTTGTGGGTTTCTTCCTCTTATTTTATAATTGGTGCTCAGGTTCTTGATGGTAGTGGCTTGGAACAAATGCTCTGGAAGCCATGAAACAAAGTGGGTAGAGTTACTAGTATTGGAGCCTAGGTTGGTGTTGTAGCAGCTACAACCACCCTCCAAATGTTTTCCTTCACTTTGTTTTGGAGCCTCCCTCCTCATAATCTTAGCATCTTGTCTTGCACTTCTCAGGTGCTTGTGTTTCATTCAAGTTTATCTTTCATTTTTCAGCTTGTGTTCACTTACTTTCTTTGCTGACTAACCACAACCTAATCTCGTGACTTGGTTTACATCTGGTTCTTGCGCTGTCTTGGAAAACTGCGCAGTCCTAGAGGGAAGCCTGCCTTGCTCTCAAGAATTGCACAGAGCAACCCAACAATCAACCTTTCTCTCCAGAATTGTGCAGAGCATCCTAGTAGTGAGCTTCAGATCAAAAATTACACATACCCAGCTGGCAACTTGTCTTTAGCTTGGAAATTGCATAGAACATGAGAGGCAACCAGAGCCACTCAACCCAGAGATTGCGCAAAAGCATTCCATCAACTGTTGTCTGATGCATGTGCCAGAAAGTTGGTCAGTTTCCTCCAGAACTGTGCAATTTCTCCATGCATGCATGGAAACCTTTCCTGAAAAAGAAAAAAAGAAAAAAACATCCCTTAAAATAGGGATCTATTTTTAGCATTAAGAGTTACACTCATGTCATTTTTAGAAACTTCCCGCCACTTGTTTCTTTTTCCTATATTATTGGCATGCACGTCATAAACTATAAATCTACCAAATCTATTTAATGGATGCTCCAGAGCTCATTCTACACATTCTATATTATATTTGTGGCATTCTTGAGGCATATAGGAACCTTCGACATAGTCAACACAACTTTTCTGGGTAAGTTTTTCTTTTCAAGTTTTTTGTTGTTTTTTCTATCGCTTTTGTTTCCTTGGCTTGTGTGAGTGCTATTTTGGATGTTTTGTTGAATGAATGTTGGTGTTTTAGTTTGTTTTAACTTTTAGAAGTGTCGTTTCAAGTTTTTTGTTGTCTTTCTTGAGCGTCGCATGCATAACATTGTTTTTTCACTAACAGTCACGGTTGCGACGACTCTCCCCACCAACTGCATTGTTCGTATGTTTAACTGATTCCTGCATTGATTTTGATTGAATGCATGATCATTCACTCCTATATGCACCATCCTTCGCTCATGCATTCAGATCTACTCATTTTAAAGTTGTGCCTGGGAAGATATGGGCTACCTTGGCTCAAATCTTACTTCTCCCAGCATGCACTGTGCATTCCAGGATCTCAAGGATCTGCCTTGGCTCTAGGAATTGTGCATAAGCTGCCTATCACTGGCCTCTAGATATGGTACGCAAAGTTCTGGGAGACAATGCCCAATCTTTCCCACTAGGATTACACAATGTGTAGTCCGAGCCAACAATCAAGCTAGACTTAACTGCCCATTGCACAATTCTAGCCCACAACCAACCTCACTGGACTGCGACCTGCGCATTTCTAGTCAGCAACACATCTCACTATTCATTGGGACTACACAATGCACAGTTCCAGTTGATAGTCCCTCAGCTCTGAGAGTCACTACTGCAAAATCTTGCCCAATAGTTACCAAGTTTGTTGCATGATTGATCCTTGAAGTGATTTGTGTTTTTGAGCTGACATTTGCTTGTCGTGAGTGTTTTCTCTGTCTCAAGGTACATCATTTGTCGAGTGGCCTATCAACAGTACATGCATCATGGTTTCCAAGAGAGTTGGATGAAAGGACACTGTAGATAGAAACATTGGAGACGTGGTTGAATAAGGGCCAATGAAATCGCCCATCTATGTAGACACACAACTGTTAATATAGAAGGACATGAAGATCACATGGCAATAAATAAAGGACATATTTGTAGGCAGTTTCAAGGAAGATCTGGAAGATTGACAATTCTATGTCAACATTCACAAGTCGGGCTTGTATAGGGTTGCATGTAGGTACCTCGTCTTCCCATGTGTGGATATCATTCACTGAGTTCTATCACATATCGAGCCCGAGATGATGACATTGAGCAATACTAGTGGGACACAACTTGCCACCTTCAGGTCGGAAAAATACCATCAGATGTATCACTTGCCGCAACTGGTGAACCACATGGATGCACTATTCTTCACTCCCAACAACAATATAAACACTAGAGATATCATGAAGTGTTGGGTAAAAGAGCCATCGAAGTTCAGGACGACACCCAACCACGTATACAAGGTGAAGTCACTCAGGAAGGCTTACAAACTCTTGGTCATCTTCGCATGTCGCTTGTATGGTCAAGAGAGCATATATACCTTCCTGTAGAGTTGGGTTGTTATGTTAGATAAGTTGGAAAATGAAGGAAGGACTTTCAATTGGTCAGACATGTTGGCTCTTCAGTTGAAAGTACATGTGTCTAATGCCCGAAGTTCGCCTAAGGATGAGCAAGCAAGATTTTTTTATGTTTGCAAACCTGCTTGATGCAATATGTGCCCAACAACAATTCCCTGGTATGGGTTGGACATGGACACCATCAGATGACAATGTGAACATTTATTGCAAGTTGCTCTCTGAGTGTAGCTACTGAGTAGTCATGGTGAGTATGTCTAACCACTTCATTGCTCTGTTGTACAGGATGATATTTGAACATGATCCACCTTGCATGTCCCAAAAAGTGATTCAAGCATTTCTTAACATTGCAGATTGGTATGCCTCACTTGGTGGGACCTTAATTAGGATGTTTGGTAGGAAGAAGCCTCCGCATGAGCTATTGAGGTTTGCCACGGAAAAGTTGGTCATGCAAGAGGTTGCATACCATATCTCCACAGGGTTATAAATAGGATTGCACAAGAGGAAGAGGGCACCATGGCCTACTCTTCCTTTCTGGATTGGGTTGTACGAGATCTGTACCTTGAAATATGTGGATGTCGAGGTTGATGAATTAAAGAAGTTTGGGTTCGGCACCAAGAGTTTCAATCAGTATGACCCCCATTACATATGAAACAACCACTATGCGAAGGTGTACTACCCATGGATCAACAGGTCATGTCATTGGCCAAAGGAAGATCCTTGGAGGTATTTCTATAACTCCTCTAGGCTCAAAGATCCAGTCAACATAGCTTTAGAATGGAAAGCAATACTGTAGGCACTTCCACCACATGAAGAAACAACAACAACAACGATGAGAAACAAACTGACACAAGATAAAGGTAAGAGGAAGATTGCCAAGAGTGCAGAGGCTGAGCAAAGATACAAGTTCAAAGAAGATCCACATGTTGAGATAGTAGCTTTGGAGATAGATGTGAAGAGGCAACAATGCGAAAGGAGAGTAGAGTGGAATAAGAGAGATAAGAAAAGGCTGGAAGATACCAAAAGGAGATTGTAGGAGACGAAGAAGAAGATGAAAGTAGAACAAGAGCTCAGGAGGAGAGAAAGGGAAGAAAGGTAGAAATAGCAACAGGAAGAAGGACAAGGCGCACTTACAGAGAAAACTGCGGAGATACAGGTTGAAGAAGCAGAGCATCCAACATATGAAGAAGAGGTGAGCAATTGTAGGTTCAGGAACTTGCTCAACAAGTTGAGTTGTTGGTTGAGGAGAAAACCATGGAGATGGAATAGGAGCTACAGGACCAAGACATCGATGCCATGCTGAGGGAATCTAAGGTTGCACCAGAGTCTTGACCACATTAAGAATCAAAACCAGTCTCGAGTGAGCAAGGAGAAGTTTTGCTCCTTGATGATGATCCAAAGACGAATGTGTACAATCTGGGATTTGACGAATCACATCAGAGGAGTGTACAAGCACGAAGAAACAAAATCCCGAATGATCATACATCCCCTACACACACTGAAGAAAGGGTGATTGTACCAGATGTTAGAAGACATCCAGTTGCCATGGATGAGGCTTCTAAGACTTATGAAAAATATACGAGTTCGATAGTTAAGTTTTTGATAGTATAGAATGATTGGATGATGAAGGAATCACAAGAGGCCAGGCAGAGAACAAAGCAGTTCGCAAGATCCACCACGACCGAGATGAAGAAAGCAATAGTGGAAGAGATATCAACTTTGGAGGCCACCATGCTAATAATATATATTTGATTTATCACCCTGCACAAAGCAGTTGTCCATCTATACAACTTTCAGCAGTAGTTTGCACAAACATCCCAAACTCTCAAAGACATTCACGCTGCTATTGCGCACATTCAATAATGGACAATGAGGTACAAGGGAGCCCCACTATACTTTCACAAGAGGATGAACCTAGAGGTTGAGCTAGACAAAGCATGGATTTAAATGTTGTTCCAGAACTATGAGCATCTCCCTTTGATCATCACTATCATTGAGGCTTCCTATGCACGGTTGTTCACGAGTTTGGATGTCATAGTATGAACGCACAAGATCCCTTCCATCAGAACCCTCACCCAGGCCATGAGGAAAACCAATTAATGTTGGATTTCGACATGTACATAGAGGATTTGATGCGCAAAGCGGCCAATGATGACTTGCATCTCAATGCAGAGAACATGCAGAATTATGTTGGTGGTCCAACCACACTTAGGTTAATGCCGTGGATGCTTCAGGATGAGCTAGACAAAAGTTTCAGAATCATATACCCAGAAGCCATGGAGGCAAGAGTCATCTTCGATAAAGACCTCACCAAGTAGTACAGGGAAATAATAACACAGTACCAAGCTTGGTGTCAGTTTGTCACCGAATACCATTGCGAGGAGGTTACTGAGTTGGTCTTTCCCCAAGACCCCGAGTGATGTTGTTTGTCTTGTCAGGCTGACTCAAGCCTATTTTGTCCCACATGGGTATATGTGGAAAGTGTATTATTGTAAGTGAAATTCCAAGTGTCATTAGTGGAATGTGAACATTCACTATGTAATGTGAAGAGTCATGAGGATAGTCCAAGAGTCAAAGGGGAATGTCAAGGGTCACCCCACTGTTTGTTATATATAGAACCTCATAACTCATAGTACAGGATTTTTAGGAGCTAAGATTTTGGCTAGACATTTCTTAGAGAAGGCTTGGAGAGTATTGTGACGAGTCTTGGCTTCTCCATAGTGTAGAGCGAGTACATCTTTTTGGAGGAGCAGGTGGTGTTGACTGTAATGTTCCGCTATTGGGCTAGTCGTTGTCAATGGTGTATGTATGAGTTGAAATTTCACTTAATATAATATATAACAAAGCCAACATGTTTTCATGCATATGTTGTTATTGTAGTTGGACTATTTTGGTTGCTTTAGCAATGTATGTTATTTAACTTACACATTTGTGTATGAACTATTTTGTATGAAATTGTATGAATATTGTTGCAAACACGTTGTTGGTTTAATCCGTCACTTTTTGATTCTGGACTATTCTGCTTTCCAGCTTGTGATGTCATTCAACTCCTGTTTTCCTTTTAGGATTTGTACTATTACAAAATTCTAAGGGACAGACTTCATTTTCCCCTCCGCGTGTTAGAACCCCCATGCATCTCACTTGACTCGTTGCAAAGACATACACTTTCTTTCTACAAAGATATCACACTTACCTCTGCATGCTATCGTAGTCAAGGCATTTCTTTACTACCCACTGTTGGGACTCCTACTCCTAATGGTCCAACACTGTCAACATTTATGGCACTAGGAGGAGGGCTAGATGAGAAGCTGAACCCTCGAAGTGTATTTTAAATCTCTGCACATTCTTCATGACTTACATTACAATTAAACCTCCGACATGTCTGTTTCATGGACCTGATTTTGAACTGTTGGAGGTTCTCTTTAATGACTTGTCACATTTCACATATGATGGTGAAGGTGGAGAAAATTTTCTTAGTCACGGAGTTTCCTTCATGGGTTTCTGTGAAAGGAATGAATCCCTTGAGGACGACATTGCCTTATTGCTGTTTGCATTCACGCTCAGAGGGCACGCACTACAATGGTGTGTCACATTTCCTGCAACCTCCATTCACTCTTATGATCAGATGATCGGAGAGTTGGCCTGTGCTTTCTATCATTATGATCGTAAAGAACTCAATAAAAAAATTCTGGAATTACAGAAAGCACCTGATGAATCCCTTTTGCAATTTTGGAATCACTTCTATAATCTCACTTTTCAAATCCTAGAAGATGAAATTGATTGGAAATTTCTCAATGAAAGATTTCAATATCTTCTTCACATATATGAAAATCCTCACATGTTAGAATCATTTGAACCCCTCCCAGCATACCTTGGTGTTAGAGCTTCCAAACCCAAGATGGACAAGGTTGCTGTCACAAGTGACCCTCTGTTTGCTTCTCATCAAACAACTCTAGCTCCGCAGTGTGAGGTGGGAGAAGTTGTGAACCCATCTATTGAACTATCACATCCTCCCATCCCACCTGCTTTGGATATCTGTGCAGATTTGGCTTGCAAGCCTGTTGGTTGTCACGTGAACTTGTTCTCTCAACCTCCATCCTCTCGTTTTGTTGATCCTCCAGATTGTACTGTGTTGTGTTCTCCCATTCCAAACTCCACATTCATTGTTCACGAGGATCAAGTTGTCGATGAAGTTGGTGTTGAGAAGCCAACCTACGCTGTCATTTATGATGAGTATGTGTGGGAATATGAAGAAGAACCTACAGTGAAGGATGACCTCCTTCCGTCCACACCTCATCCGCTGTTTCCTGACATCTTTTGTGATTCTGCCATTTCTGATTTGTCTTGTGAAAATTCATCCCCAGATGTTTTTACTTCCGATCATTCACATAACACATCGGATGTCAATTTTTCATTTGATTGTGGAGAGGACACATCTTTCTTTCTGAATCTACCCAATCTATCATCTTTTCTTTCTGAAAACTCAAAGGGTGAACATTTTTGTTTCTCATCAACCCCTCTGTATGATTCTTCAGATCATGAGGATGCCGATGAACATCTCGAATTTTCTGATCATGGCTGTTGTGATATCTTCACTCCTTCATTCAATCACGATGCTGATTCACTTACTGTTGATCTTTCTAAGCCACCGATATTTGATGATCTACCTGATGATGAAGTGGAAACCCCTCAAGCTGTTGAGGCACTTCAGCCTGAGCTGATGGTTATGTCAGGTCCTCGCTGTCTTGAGGTCAGTTCTACTTCTGATCATAAATATGTTGAAACACCCCAGGCTTCTCATCACTCTCCCGTTTGCATTGAAGATCGATATGATCTAAATATTTTATATCCTCCACAACAATCACATGATCCCATCGCTCATGCATTGGAGGAATCATACACAACAAGCACTCTTGTTGAGCGAAAGTTGTCTTCCTTTTTCATGTTTGCTTGTTTGTCACGGTCAAAATAGTGTACATGCTCATTTTCTGCGCACAATGTGTTGCAACACCATGGTATGTCCGTAGAGTGTTTGTCTTGTGATTTTACTCTCTTCTTTTATGTGGGCGCATTCAAACTTCGAGTGTGTTGGTTTTCACTGTCTTATATTTATTGTGTGCTGGTTTACTTGTATATCTTTCTTATAAACCATGCCTTCACCAACATGGGTCCACCAATGCACAGATGGCTGCATTGGAAATATCACTTCGTTTGAGTAGGCCCATGCAATGTTTAGTTTAGGAGTAGGAGTAGTGTTTGCTTTCGTGTTTGCTTTTCTTGCATGTTTTTCTTTGCTTACTAGTTTTGCTTTCATTTACTTCTATTCTTTGCTTGTTTGTTTCCTTTCTTGTTATGCACTCATAGGATTAGCTTCACATGAAACCATGTTTGGATCTTGAGACAAGCAGGGTGAAGTACAAGAGGACTTGTACAACTATCAACAATTGGTTATCTATTGTCCCCTCTCTTTATGAAGAGATTGTTGTCTTCAGTCGATGATACCCTGATGGAAAATATGTTATGTTTAGAGTGAGTCTTGGTGAAAACACAACACTTGTACTTTTAACTAGTATCACCTACTCTAATTGGTTTTTATATATTTGGTTAACCCTTGTCATCACAGTCAAGTAGAGTAAGGTGAGGGGGAAAACCTTAACAATTATATCAAAGGTATATATAACATCTCTGGATGGACAACCTCTTCTACTCTCAATAAGTCGGGATCCATCTTCCGCCTCATGAAATAAATAAGTGCCTATGCATAGTTCTTTGAAAATGAAAAATGAAAAATGAAAGTAAAATAAAGGCGAAAGAAGAGAAAGGCTTCCTGCACAAAGAGGTGATGCAAGTAACTCCGCCGGGGTACTGACCAGGCTCGCTGACAGTGGAGCGATGCTTGTGTTCCTGAAGTGACTCCATCAAGGTACTATCCAAGCCTAATGGTAGTGGAGCAACACCAGAGATGAAACTAAAATTCTGAAAGTCATACAACTTATGCATCAATATACCCATCTTCCCCAATCGAAACAACTTAGTTGACTTGGCTTGGTATGTGTGTTGAACGATCAAGAGAATGGTAGGGACTATATATTTAACTCAAGCTAGTGAGGAAGCCATGACGATCAAAGAATTGAACAATACTTTTGGAGGAGTTAGACTCACTTTACACGAAACAAGGTCCATATAGAGAGCTGGAGTTCTACCAGTGTGTCGCCAATGTTGTAGCAACTACAACCACCCTCCAAAATTTTTCCTTCGCTTTGTTTTGGAGCCTCCCTCCTCAAAATATTAGCAGCTTGTCTTGCATTGCTCAGGTACTTGTGTTTCATTCAAGTTTATCTTTCACTTTGTAGCTTGTGTTTGCTTACTTTCTTTGCTGACTAACCACAAGCTGACCCTGTGACTTGGTTTACATCTGGTTCTTGCGCTGTCTTAGAAAACTACTCAGTACTAGAGGGCAGACTACCTTGCTCTTAGCAATTACGGAGAGTAGCCGGACAGTGAGCCTTGTTCTCCAAAATTGCACAGAGCATCCTGAAAGTGAGATTCGACTAAGAAATTGCGCAGACCCAACTGACAACTTGTCTTCAGCTGAGAAATTACACAGAGCATGAGAGGAATCCAGAGCAAATCATCTAAGGAATTGCACAAAAGCATTCCATCAGATGATGTCCGATGCACATATCAGAAAGTTGCTCGGTTCCTTCCAGAACCGCGTGATTTCTCCATGCATGCATGACAGCCTTTCCCGAAAAAGAAAAAAATAAAAAAATAAAAAAGCATCCCTAAAAAATAGGGATCTATTTTTAGCACTGGGAGTTACACTCAAGTAATTTTTAGAAACTTCCTGCCACTTGTCACTTTTTCCTAGATTTTTTGGCATGCATGTCATAATCCCTAAATTTACCAAATCCATTTAATGGAACCCAAGAGATCATTCTACACATTCAATCTTGGAGCTCTGGCATTCCCGAGTCATCTATGAACCTTCAGCACAATCAACGCAATTTTTCCTGGTAAGTTTTTATTTTCAAGTATTTTGCTGCTTTTTGTTTCGCTTTTGTTTCCTTTTGTTTCTTGGCTTGTGAGTGATGTTTTGCATGTTTTTTCAAATGACTGTCGGCGTTTTAGTTTGTTTTAAATTGTAGAATCCTTGTTTCAATTTTTGCATTGTCTTTCTTGAGAGTCACATGCATAATAATGTTTTTGCACTAAAGGTCGCTGTTGCGGCGTTTCTCCCCACCAGCTGCGTTGTTTGTCCATTTGACTGATTCCTACATTGTTTTTTATTGCATGCGTGATAACTCACTCTTATCTGCACCATCCTTTGCTCATTTTAGATATACTCATTTTCAAGTTCCCTTGGAAAGATCTGGGTTGTCTTGGCTAAGAACTTGCTTCTCTTGACATGCACTGTGCATTCCTGGATCTCAAGTCTCTATCTTGGCCTCAAGAATTGCGCAAAAGCTGGTTGTCACTAGCCTCCAGCTGTGCTCTACGGAGTTCTGGTAGAAAGTGTCCAGTCTTTCCCACTGGTATTGCGTAATGCACAGTCCTAGCCAGCAATCAAGCTATACTGAATTGCACATTACACAGTTCTAGTCCACAACCAGCCTCACTGGAATGTGCTCTTCTAGTCCCTCATCTCTGAGAGTCACTACTATGTAATATTTCCCAACTATCACATAGTTTTCTGCATGATCAATCCTTGAAGTGCTTTGTGTTTTTTATCTCACATTTTCTTGTCGTGAGTGTTCACTCTATCTTCAGGGACATCAGTTGTTGAGCAGTCTCTTAACAATATAGGCATCATGGTTTCTAAGAGAGCTGGATCAAAGGACACTGTAGAGAAAAGCACTGGAGACGTGGTTGAACAGGTGCCAATGAACTTGCCCATCTATGCAGACACACAACTGTTCATAGAGAAGGACATGAAGATCACATGGAAATAAATAAAGGACATATTTGCAGGAAGTTTCAAGGAAGATCTAGAAGATTGACAAGTCTATGTCAACATTCACAAGTCAAGCTTGTACAAGGTTGCATGCAGGTACCCTGTCTTCCTATGCACAAATATCATTCATTGGGTTATCTCACATACTGAGCCCGAGACAATGACATTGAGGTCAGAAAACTACCATCAGATGTATCACTTTCTGTAGTCGGTGAACCACATGGATGCATTGTTCTTCACTCCCAACAATAATATAAACACTAGAGATATCATGAAGAATTGGGTAAAAGAGCCATCGAAGTTCAATATGACACCCAACTAGGTCTACAAGATGAAATCACTCAGGAAGGCTTACCAACTCTTGGTCATATTCGCATGCCGCTTGTTATTAGGTGGATAATTCACTCATGCTGACAAGAGCGATCTCCCTAGATCCTAAAAGGAAACTAGTGAAAAACAAACAATAAATTTAATTCCTTCCCAGAATCTATCATTTCTTGAATCATAAGCTAACAAGGAGAGAAATGGAAATTCGTACCTTATTAAAACATGATAGATAAAGACCCCCCATTGTGCTTCAGTGCAACTCCTCCATGCTTGAATCTAGACCTGCATACATGGAAACAAAAAAGGATCAAAAACATATGCAGCATAACCGATTCAATAATTCAAACTAGTGATCAAGGAGACTAGTAACTCTTGGGTCGTGTTATATTCTTTCCATGACTAGCTCCCCTAGTGAACCGGGGGGTTATAGGGGGGGTAGAGTCCCCCCTTTGTTACACCGCTTGAGCAGTGGGGGGGTCACATGGGGGAGACAACCCCCCCTATCCAGGGGGTTTGAGGGGGGTGGGTAGCCCCCCTCTACGAGGTCCAGGGCAGCGGCCGGGGGATTTTTTTTTTGGACCCTATATTAGGTTGGCTGGACCTACCTATGGTTTTGTGCATGGTTTTCGCACATGGTTTTGGACGCGATAGTTTTCGGTCAATGGTATTGGATGCTTTGACATGTATATATATGTATTGTAACATTGAAAGGAACATAATGAAAAATCAAGCTGGTAGTCCCGGTTTTGGGATCTAGGGGAAAATATCTATGTATATGTGTTATGCTCTCGCATTGTTTATTTTCTGTTCTTAGAATTCGTATGCAGGTAATTTCTGTACGGGGTTAAAACCTACATTTGGTATCAGATCTGTTTTGGCTTCAAGGGAACGCCTTTGTTGCTGAGGGGTTTCGCTCAGGCCTATGGTAGATCTCATTCAATGGGAGATCTGCAGGATCGATTCTGGTGGTGAAAGAAGTAGAGAGCAGTGGAAAGATAGAGATCGAGAAATTTAATGGTCAGAGTTTTGAGTTATGGAAACTCAAGATGGAGGATTTGTTGGTGGATAAATATCAGTGGATCGTGGTAGATCCGTGTACTAAACCAACGGGAGTGTCCGATAAAGAATGGAAGAAGTTGGATAGGAAGGCAAAGAGCACAATGTGACTGTGTGTCTCAGATTCAGTATTACTGAATGTATTAGGGGAAGCTACGATGAAGGCTTTGTGGGACAAGTTAGGGACTTTGTACCAATCTAAGTCTTTGGTGAATAAACTATTCCTACAGAAAAAGCTGTATAACCCGAGGATGAAAGATGGAGACTTGGTGACAAAGCATCTAAACGCATTTAATACTGTGGTAAGTCAGTTATTATCTGTTGATATTAAAATTTTAGATGAAGATAAGTTTCTATACCAGATTCGTGGGATAGTCTGGTTACTGCAATAGATAGCAATGCAACTGCCTTGCAGTTTGGTGAAATAGTCTCATCCTTGCTGACGGAGGAGATGAGATGGAAAAATATGGAGAGCTAGAATGGTGATTGCTTGTCTGTATGAGGATGGTCCAAAAATAGAAACAAAAATAAGTCATCGAGTGGGAGATCTAAATCTCTAGGAAAACCTGTAAAGGTGGTGTGCTGGAAATGCGGAAAGGAAGGGCACTACAAAAGGGATTGTAAATATAAATCTCCTGACAAAGGAAAGGGATATGATGATGCTCCTTCTACAGAGGTGAAAACCACCTCAGATAAAGGTGGGGATGTGTACTTGGCTTCTTCAAGTACACATGTAGATCATGAGGCATAGTTGATTGACTCAGGTGCATCATTTAACTTCACTCCCCATAGAGAGTGGTTCTGCAAGTATGAGAAATATGATGGTGATGATGTCTTCTTGGGGGATGACAAGAAGGCTAGAATCATTGGTCACAGAAAAGTCAAGTTGAAGTTGCAAGGTGGAAGGATTAGAACACTTCCGGGTGTTGTACATATTACTGCATTAGCCAGAAATCTGATTTCTATAAGCAAGTTGGATGATGCAGGTGTAAAAATAGTGTTTGAGAAAGATACCTGCAAGATGGTTTGGGGAGCATTGGTATTGATGCGGGGAGTTCGGATTGGAACTCTGTACAAGCTACAAGGTAGCACTATTATTGATGGGTGCACCAATTCTGTGGTTCCTGAAAGTGGAGCAGAAAATCTAGTGGTCTTTGGAGAAAAGACCATCCTATGGCATCAAAGGCTTGAACATATTAGAGAGAAGGGCCTTCAAATACTTCATGGTAAAGGTATGATAGAAGGTATGACTAATAGCTCTCTGGATTTTGATTTCTATGAAAATTGTGTATATGGGAAGCAGAATCAGGTGAGTTTCCCCTCTGGTGGTAAGAGAGTGAAACAAATATTTGAGTTTTTGCACAATGATGTGTTTAGACCTGTGAAGGTTCCATCACTGGGTAAGTCTATGTACTATGTATCATTTATAGATGACTTCTCAAGGAATACATGGATATCTTTCCTCAAGAAGAAATCTGAAGTCTTTGACGGGTTTAAAGAATTTAAGGCTCTGGTGGAAAACCAAAAACAGAAGAAGATAAAGGTGCTGAGGACAGATAACGGTGGAGAATTTTGCAATAAGGAATTTGAAGAATTATGTAAGAAGTGTGGTATAGCATGGAAGAAGACTATTCCATACACACCTAAGAAAAATGGAGTTACATAAAGAATGAACAAGACATTGATGGAAAGGGAAAGAAGCATGCTCAATGGTGCCGGGTTAGGACATGAATTCTGGGCAGAGGTGGTGGAGACAACATGTTACCTGGTCAACAGATCACCTTCATTATCGTTGGAGGATAAGACTCCACAAGAGGTATGGACTAGTAAGAAACGCTCTCTTTCACATCTGAGCGTATTTGGATGTGATGCATATGTACATGTTCCAAAGGAGAAAAGAACAAAGTTGGATAGTAAATATGAAAAGTAAATCTTTATTGCATATAAGGATGGTTTAAAGGGTTATAAGATTTGGAACCCAGTAACAAGGAAGGTTGTGTACAACCGAGATGTGGTGTTCAAAGAGGTGAAAGATGTTATTTAACATGAAGTCCCATAAAAGGAACCTGAGAAGATAGAGTTTAAGCTAAAGGAGGAAGAACTAGACTCTACAGCAGAAGAGGAATCAGAAGATGAAGAGCCACAAAATCTGGTTGTGAGAAGATCAAATCGAGAAAGAAGGCAACCAGAAAGGTATAGTCCATCTTCTTTTTGTTGAAATTTTTCTTTATCTATTACTGATGATGATTCCATAACTGTGAAGGAAGTAGTAGATTCAAAGGATGGAAAACTCTGGAAAGAGGCCATGTTTGATGAAATGACATCTTTGCACAAAAATGAGGCTTTGGATCTAGTGGAGTTGCCGGCTGGAAGGAAACCCATTGGCAGAAAATGGGTGTTCAAGAAGAAGACAAATGAAGAAGAAAAGGTGGAGAAATACAAAGCTCGGTTGGTAGCAAAAGGTTATTCCCAGTTGTCGGGAATTGATTTTGGTGATATTTTTTCTCCTGTTGCCAATGTAGCTTCTATTATATTACTTTTATCTGTTGCTGCTGCTTTTGATTTTGAGGTAGAACAGATGGATGTGAAGACAACATTTCTTCATAGGGATCTAGAAGAAGAGATCTACATGAAGCAACCTAAAGGTTTTGTGGTGAAGGGTAAGAAAGAATTGGTATGTAAGTTAAATAAATCTCTGTATGGGGTAAGAGAATCACCAAGGATGTGGTATCAGAAATTTGATACATTTATAGAGGACTTGGCTTCACCAGAAGCAAAGCAGATCATTGTGTGTATTTTAAATTAATTGGTGACCATGTTATTTATCTGGTCTTGTATGTGGAGGATATGTTGCTGGTTGGAAATGACAAAGAAATTATATAGGATTTGAAGACCCAATTGTCCTCCAAATTCGACATGAAAGATCTTGGTGCTGCAAACTATATTTTGGGCATGCAAATTAAAAGAGATTGGGGAAAGAGGAAGCTCTAGTTAAACCATAGGAAGTCGGTAGCCTGATGTATGTGATGGTCTATACTAGACCAAACATTGCACATGCAATGGGAGTATTGAGCAGGTTTATGTCAAAACTAGGGAAGGAGCATTGGGCAACAGTGAAGCGGGTTTTCAGGTATTTGTGTGGCACTAGTGATTACGGTTTGTGCTACTAAGGAAGACCATGATTGGACAGAGTTTTGGATATTTGTGGCTTTGTTGATGCAGACTGGGCTGGAGATCTGGATCAGAGAAGATCTACAAGTGGGTACGTGTTTAACCTATTTGGAGGTGCAGTCAGTTGGATAAGTAAGAAACAATCTGTAGTGGCGCTATCAACTACAGAGGCAAAATACATGGTAGCCACTCATGCAAGCAAGGAATCAGTTTGGTTGCAGAGATTATGTTCAAGTATTGGGTTAGTACACGGAGCTATAAGGATAGACTGTGATAGCCGAAGTGCAATTTTCTTGGTAAAGAAACCTGCTTACAATTCAAAGACAAAGCACATGATGTTCAATATCACTTTGTGAGGGATATGATAGAAGACAAAAAGGTGTTGCTGGTAAAGGTGGACACTTTGAAGAATACTGCAGATGCATTGAAAAAATCTGTGAGCTTTGAGAATTTCTCTTGGTGTAGAGGAACAATGGGCATTGCAGGGCTGGATAAATGACTAAGCTCTCTTGGAGAATGTTGGGTTGTGTTTATATTGTTTCCACGACTATCTACCCTAGTGAACAGGGGAGTTAGAGGGGGGCAGGTAGCCCCCCTCTACGAGGTCCGGGGCAACGCCCCGTGGATTTTTTTTTGGACCCTATATTAGGTTGGGTGGACCTACCTATGGTTTTCGCACATGGTTTTGGATGCGATGGTTTTCGGTCCATGGTATTGGATGCTTTGGAATGTATATATATGTATTGTAACATTGAAAGGAACATAATGAAAAATCAAGCTGGTAGTCCCAGTTTTGGGATCTAGGGGAAAATCTTTGTGTATATTTGTTTTATGTGTTATGCTCTCACATTGTTTATTTTCTGTTCTTAGAATTCATATGCAGGTAAGTTTTGTATGGAGTTAAAACCTATCATAACAAACATCATTCCAATTAACAAATATAAATAACATAAACCATCCATGAAATTGATCAATTAATCCATTAAACAATGAAGTGATAAGAAATGCTTGTTAGTATTAATTTCAGAAACATAAAGGAGCTACAAAACCTGTGCCTTGATGTTGTGAAGCTCCTCCAATTGATCTCAATCCTCTCCAAGAATGATAAGCTCTCCAACCTATTTCCCTCAGTATAAAATTACTCTCAACAGCCTCCCTCAATTCCCCCACCTATGGCTTGATTAATAGGCCAAAAGGAAGTAGTTTGAGATCCTTAGTCCAAGGATGAGATCCACTAAAAGGGGGATGAAGGATCCTTGAAGAATGGAAATTAGTTCCCTCAAAAATGAGGTTAGGATCGAATAAACATGATTTCGAGGATTTCTGTTGGGAATGATTTGCCCAAAAATGATTATATATCTCACTTTTTATTGATTTACCTGGGTAGTTTTTGTTCAGAAACAGAGCGTATTTCTGCGCAATCTAGAGTGGAAGAAACTGCACATGTGTGGTTTTTGTTCAAAAAAACAGTGCAGATGCTCAAAAGTAGGGTTTTGTACCATGAGATCCAGAAATTCCACTTTATTCAAGCTAGATAAGATTGTTGACTTGCAAGGGAGTGTTTCATTACACTTGGATGGATAACGAGAGATCCAATTTTGATGATCATTTAACTAATGCGATAAAATGATGTATAACAGATTGTACTCTAAAGTGCAAAGTCAGAAAAGTTTAAGGACTGAAGTACTTTATGATATCAAGGATTGGATCAAAGATCATGGTTGGAAACCTACAATAATCAATCAAGGATTACAATGCAATATAATAATCATCACTGAGGTAGGCATTCCCATGCTCTGAACATAAAAGTCTTAAATCACAGTATGGAAATACATCATGTCAAAGTATATATAGGATGGACACAACCATCAAACATAAAAATCTTTTTATAGTCATGAATACAAAACTTCTCATAACTTGGATGGATGAAACTAGATCCAGGGTCTTGATCTCCATCTCTCAATCCATAGTACGAATCTAGCCATGCGAGTAAATATCTTGAAGTCGAACATGGAAGAATCCAATTGATTACTAGTCAATGATGTGAACCATTAACAAGTGTGAGAGAAACCACCAATAATGACAATGGCTCTCAAGGTACTCCCAGTACAATCTATAGAGTGTGAAAAGATGATCTGAAGTCGAACACTCATAGAATCGTTCGATCGAAGGCTAATGATGAGAACCTGTTGTCAAAGGTGAGAAACCTACCATTAAGGCATGCAGGCCTCAAGGTACTAAAGGTTTTTAGATCAAATTCCTAGATAATGAGATGAAGTTGATAGGAAGTGACATATCGTAGGAAAGCCTACGATACGAAACATAATGTTTTGTTTTTAAGAACAATTTTCAAAGAGTGTCTCAAGGATGGCCGACGTGATTGAAGGCTACAAATTGTAAGGTAATTTGAACTGAGGTTTAGACTTCTCTTGAACATATTGGCAACACGACAAAATGACTTGGCAACATTTGACTCAACGATAATACCCAAAACCAACTGAAGAATTTCAATAAGGTTCAATTAACTGTGAGACAAATGGATTCCCCAACCCGAATAGATATGTGACAGAGTGTCATGTTCAAGAGCGACATACTGCCTGAAATACAAGAAACGAACTTTTCTTCTCAATTTTCCCCCACCATTACTGGCAAGTACCTCTTTATTTTTTACAAGCTTGAGGAGGATAACATATGCTTGTCTTGTAAGCTCATCCTTCGGATGAGTCCATCCTAGTATTTTTAACAAACCCTAAGAAGGAGTGGTTCAATATCATCATGCTTAACAAGTCCTATACTGTTTAATTTTTACGAGTCCAGTAAAGGGGTATCTCGATGTCCATTTCATGTTTAAAGAGTTTGAAACAAGCACAAAAAGAAAACTCATTCAATGCTTTTACCGTAAAATTTTAACGAGCCCAGAGAAGGTAAATCTCAGTGTTTTTCAGTTTTAGGGAGTGAGTGTTACAGCTCCAAATCTCATTCTTGATGTTTGTGATGCTACACTCATGGCCTAGGGCAACCCCTCCTTCCAGACCTGGTCCAAATATTCAAAAAATAATGTTTTACTCCCTATACGCAACATTGCCCTGATCTAAACGCGTGTGTACACAGGTCTGTGTATACCCAACCTGCGTATATGTCTTAAAACACTTAAAAAAAATTAAAACTCCTTAATTTTGGGCGGAGATCGTGGGTTTTACCTGCTGATTACCTATTAGTTCCCGTGGCCCAACTGTTCCCAAAGAATTCCCAATTAAAAAACTACTTTGGGAGAAGTATAAAAGGCTTCAATGGGAAAGGCCTAAAGGAGGAGAGAAGAGAGAGAAAGATCACTTTGCTGAGATTTTCCCTGACCAGGTCTGAAGATCCTTGTGCTTCCAACACTTCCCCCATTTACAGGAAACCCTTGTTTCCTTGTGTTATGATGTCTTTCTACTACTTGAGATATCTTGGAGTAAGTCATGGAAGGAGTTTGTTGAAGGCTTGAGACTGGACGAATCCGGAGGACGGTTCCACTTGGACCCTGCGAAAGGAAGACTTAGGTGAAATCATTCCTTTCTGTACTTTAGTTATTTATAATAAAAGAAACACTTGTCTTGTTCCTGATATAAATCTTCTTCATGTTTATGATATCAATGTTATGATTCATATATGAATGGTTGTTTTTTAATTGCATAACTAACTACCTTTCCTTATGTTATGAAGATGATTTCTTTATGTTGCTTGGTCAATATACTGTTGTACTTTCTGGAATTGTTTGTTTTGTAGGTTGAAGGACTAAAAGGAACTCCAAGAGGGTTTGGATCCTAACTGGATCTTCTCAAATGAAGGACCCCCAGGTGCACCCCTTTTTCGTATAGTTTGTTTCTATTAGCATCATGGCTGTATGGAATGTGTGTTTCTCTTTGTAAATAACCTCTGATCTGCTAGGGTATCAACCCACGACCCTAGGGGAATTTATCCCTTAACAGTGAGAAGAAAAACATAAGTAAACTCCACAATGCTCTTTTTCATAAATTTAGTTCCTCAAGCCTGAAAAAGGATAAAATAATGCATGAGAGAACTCTATTGACCATTTTTTATCAACGTATACCTTTTTCGTAAATAGTCCTAACTCACTCCGTAAAAGGGGTAAAATTATACTGAGTGGACGATTGTTCATTTACTTTTATGAGTTCGAGAAAACAAGTACTCGACAATGTTTTCATGTTTTGAGAGTCTGAAAAGGGCTTTAAAGGAGGACTCCATGGCTTCGATTTTTCATAAGCTTTAATGAGTTTAAAAAAGTGATAAAAATATACTTATCTTACCAATTTTAAATTTAATTAACGAGTAGGAAAAGATAGAAAGAACTTGGAATTTTCATATGTGTTTTACGAGCATGAAAAGATAGCAAAAAAGCTTAGGATTTTCATGATTTTAATGAGTTTTGAAAATTATAACTGAAATGGACTCGAGATAAGTTTCATTTTTACACAAGCTTGAACATAGGAAAATTTTTCTTGAGACTGGTTTCATTTTTACAAAAGCTTGAAACAGAGAAAACTATGCTTGAGATAATATTTCATGCCCCCATCATAATGACTGCAAGGGCACATGCCCCCAAACTTCATTTCATTCACCTGATTAGACTACAAGTTACTAATAGGAGGATGAAGTGAAGGCTTGTTTACAAGATCAGAAATAATCGACTTAACATTTATGAGATCTAATTAAATACTCAACTCAAATAGGGGAGTATTTGTTTAATTTTTATGCTTCATTTTTTAACGAGGTTGACATAGTAAAAGAAATATCATAAAAAAGAGTTGTTTCATTTTTTAACGAGGTTGACACAGTAAAATAACCATCCTCATGAGACCTATTTCATTTTTTAACGAGGTTGACATACGAAAACAACCATCCTCATAAGGATCGGTTTCATTTTTTAATGAGGTTGATACAGTAAAAGAAGCATCCTCATGAGAATCTATTTCATTTTTTAACGAGGTTGAAATAGTAAAAGAAGCATCCTCATGAGACCTATTTCATTTTTCAACGAGGTTGACATAGGAAAAGAACTATCCTCATGGAAACCTGTTTCATTTTTTAGTGAGGTTGACAGAGTAAAAGAACCATCCTTATATGACCTGTTTCATTTTTTAATGAGTTTGACACAGTGAAAGAACTATCCTCAAGAGACTTATTTCATTTTTTAATGAGGCCGACATAGGAAAATAACTATCCTCATGTTCCTTGATTAAGGCTTCCATTTGGAAGGAACACATGCCAATGGATACACCTCAATCATGGTTTCCAAAATATCTTCATCAGATGGAAGAACAGTTCTCGAGAAGGAACACATGTCAAGGGGATAAATAGGGATAATAAAATCGTATTCAAATATCCCCATTGAAGTTTTGACCATGTCAGTGACTGGATCTAAGTCAAAACAAGTCGAGAAGATAGTGAGAGGTTCACTTGCATCAGTAACTGAAACAATGGGACTGGTTGCCACATAATTAACTCATGGCGGGGTAGGTACCACTTCTATATAAGGGACATTCAGGGGCGTTGGATGACTGGTAGTTGAAGCAAGATCAACGTATGAAAGATGATCAACTGTCACAATGTTTTCATTGTGAGGTAAGGACATCACGCAAAAGAGTGTTGATACGACAACTTTCATGGCATAGGAGAAAATTTAAGTCGAAGGGACCTTGGAATACCATAAGATAAATACAAACAATTTTACCTTCCAAGGTAATAGGTAACTTAGGAAGTATCCCTAAAGGTTCACTAACGGTTATGTTAAAAGCTAAAAAATTCTATGTAATAGGCACAACTTGAGGGGAATCCAAAGCTTGCCAAGCAGTTGAGGATAAAATACTAACAGAAGCACCTTCATCTACATTTGTGCAACACACATTCTTACCATAAGCCTTCACAATGATTTGGAAAGGGGTGGAATAAGGAAGATGAGGTTTTGTCAGTCTATTTCAATCAAAAGAAATAGCCTCATTACTTGGATGGGGTTCAAAAGAAACAGGAAATGCCCCCATGTGTAGAAGAATATAAGGTAACATGAAGAACCTGAGCGATATGAATTTCACTCTCTAAAGGGAGAGTGGGATTGACCGAAGATGGAATTGATTTGACCACTTGATCAAAAAATAGTCCATCAACCTGAGTGATACATGTTTCACCCTCCAATGGAAGAGTGGGATTGACTGTACTTGGATTTAGATCAATCACTTCGTCAACTGACAGTAGATGGGGAGAAAGTTTACGGTAATTAGTTGGAAGTTGTTGCTGTGAAACAATAAGTTTTTCCAACAATTCTAAGGCTTCATCCATGTGAGGGAAAAGGTGACTATGATGAGTCCCTTTGCATAACCTACAAGGAAACCTGACCTTAATCTTTTTCCCTGGAATATGAGAATCATTGGTTGATGGATCAATAGTAAGTTGATAATAATTATTTGACCATACTTCCAAAACCTTAGGAATACTAGGACAATTGATAAGGAAGTGGTCACCCTTACAAAGCTTGCAAGGGTATTTTGGCTTACGATGCATTGTAGAAGTTCCCTCAACATTACCAATACTTATGACCATGGTTGGTTGGTTGACTACTTTCTTATCTTGCTTCTTCTTCTTCTTCCCTTTCTTCTTTTTCTTAGTCACTTGGTTACTAGCATCAAGGTTTTTACCAAGCGAAGAAGAAGAAAGGGGGGAGGAAATGTTGGATGAAGAAGGTAAAGGGTCAACAATAGGTTCGTGATGTTGAGATGGTGAACTCGGTTGACGTGAAAAACTCGATTGAGCTAGTACAATTGGAGTATTTGGAATTAGAGAAGTTGAGAACAAACATATAGGTAAACCTACTGTGAATCCAGGAAGTGACAATGTAGCCATATAAAGAGGACTGACATTTGAAAAATTAGGAAAAGGATTAGGATTCCCATTAAAAGGGAGGTATTTATCAGTAACTTCCGACATTGTTTCCATTAGATTCAATCCAAATAAGTTTTTATTATTAAATTTAAATAATATTCACAATCCACACCTAAGGTCTTTTAAAGAGTAAAAACAAAGTAACACACGCTAAAAAATCTAGGGATTCAAACCATACAAACTCACCTTTCACAAAGATGAATATTTACTAGTTGGTGATGAAATCCAACATTGCAGAGATCAAAGTAAACTTTTTTATAGATACGAGAGTTTGGAACTAGTTACCCTAAAAACCTGCTTAATGAAACAATTTGGGGCAAGTAACTTCGCTTATGCCATCTCGAGTGAAGATTACCCTCCAAAAATTCCGAGTGAGTCTAGCCAACATCTGTTCTAGGTACAACATGACCTTCCCTTTGCCGTCACCTTAGGTAGAGACCTAGGATTATGGCCACTAAGTTTACCAAATACAACAATTTTACCTAGGGGGATAGTTGTAGATTGGACCTACATGCAAGGGCAGAGTAACAAGCTCAATCCCCTTGAAGGCTCCTCGACATGATCAATTGGAGGTTTACTTTCAAGTGACTCAAACTACCTTTTGGTACCATTGTAATATGTGAAAATCACTATATCTTTGCTAATGAAGTGGGTACGATCACTTCACCAGATTCGACATGATCTCGTGCTTAACTCATGTATAAGAAGATCTTTCCAGAGAAAAACTGAAATAATTGGATTTCTCTTCCTAACTCCAAATTCTATTATTTGTTTGTAGCTTTTGAAAGTTTACTTCCTTTCCTATTCCAAATATATACACTTAAGCTACTGTAGGTGGAAAGGGTCCTAAAAATAATAAAAATTCTAGATGAATTTTATTAACGCTGTGTTATTAAGCTGTGATTTACTCAAAGGGTAAATGGATGTGAAAATGATGGTATTATGACTTGACTCAAAACTCTAATGCATCAAATATGAAATTTGTAATATCTTCATTTGAATGAAGTCTAGCTAGAGTAAGTAAAGAGGTTTTTCTTTAAAATATTAACTCCACAAAGTGCCACTTCTAATTTTTCAATGAGATTCAAAGCTCTAAGTCACAAACCACGCAATGTAATCTATGCACAATTTTCTGAAAACTATGCAAATGTAATCTACGCACAATTTCTGTGAGAACTATGCAAATGTAATCTATGAAGAATTCGTGTGAACACTATGCAAATGTAATCTATGCACAATTTTCATGAACACTATGCAAATGTAATCTATGCACAATTTTCGTTCATGAAATGAGAATTCTAACTATGCAAATGTAATATATGCAAGAGAATTATTAAAAACAAACACAAGATGATTCCAAATCAGCGAAAGAACAACCTGACTATTTCTTTTCACTAATACAACTTAAGAACTAATCAAATGTAAGTAAACGAAATTGGGTGAAAATTCCAAAGATAAAAAACAACGACACTCAAAGGATATTAACGCTCAGACACAATTTAGCCCTCCGCCCCCCCGCTCCCCCACCCACCCACTCCCGACGATTGAGGGGGATTTTTTTGTTGCAAAAATGAAAGCAAAAACATGCAAAAATTGTTAAGAAACAAAGACAAATCTCTGAGCAATGACTAAAGGAATTCAAATTCAAAACACCCAAAGAAATCCTTAAAATGAAAATTCTTGAATGAATGTTATGAAATAAACTCTTAAAGAGTAATTCTGATTAAACTTCAGTATTGGAATAAAAATGACTCTTGTTTTCAATGCAGCACAAGAATTACATCTCATCAAAACACTAGTTCTTGAGAAACCCTACCTTTCAATCCCTAAAAATGGACAAATCTCAAGAAAACTCTTCACAACAATCGATCAAGCACACGGAGACTGACTAGAGTCATAGACAAATGTAATGAAACCTTAAAAAACAAAAAATTTAGATTTTAATGAGAGGAAAAGCTATTTTTTCAAAAAATGCTTAGAGTATGCGTAGTTATACATTATAGTACAATGTGCATGCACACTATTTCTAAAGGTAATATGCGCAGATCTGTGCTTTGTTTCTAAACAAAAATTGCGCATGTAGAGAAACTTAAAGAAAAAAAAAGTATCCAAACAAATCACAAAATCTGAAAGATAATTAACTTGTCAAGGCTTAGATAAAGCTATCAAAAAAGGTTTGAGAATAAAAAACAAGGATATGGAAGAGAACAGGATGTTCCCTAGTGGATTCGCCAATTTTTTAGGTGGATAAATCCCTCTTGCTGACAAGAGAGATCTCCCTATATCTTAAAAGGAAACTAGTAACATACAAATAATCAAGCTATTTCCTTCCCTGAATATATTGTTTCTTGAATCATAAGCTAACAAGGTGAGAAATGGAAATTCATACCTTATTATGACATGCTTGATGAAGATCCCCGTTTGTGCTTCAATGCAGCTCCTCCATGCTCGAATATAGACCTACACACATGGAAATAACAAAGGATCAAAGGCATATGCAACATAAATTATTCAATAATTCAAACTAGTGATCAAGGAGACTAGTAACAAACATCATTCCAATGGAAAGATATAAATAACAAAAACAATCTATGAAATTGATCAATTAATCCATTAAACAATTAAGCGAGAATAGATGCTTGTTTGTATTGATTTTAGAAACATAAAGGAGCTACAAAACTTATGCCTTGATGTTATGAATCTCCTCCAATTGATCTCAATCCTCTCCAAGAATGATAAGCTCTCCAACTTATTTCCCTCAGCATAAACTTACTCTCAGTAGCCTCCCTCAATTCCCCCACCTATGGCTTGATTAATAGGCCAAAAGGAATTAGTTTGAGATCCTTAGTCCAAGGATGAGATCCACTAAAAGAGGGATGAGGGATCCTTGAAGAATGGGAATTAGTTCCATAAAAAATGAGGTTAGGCTCAAATAAACATGAGTTCAAGGATTTCTGTTGGGAATGATTAGCCCAATAATGCTTCTACATATCACTTTTTATTTTTACTTTTTATTGATTTACTAGTGCAATTTTTGTTCAGAAACAAAGCGTATTTCTGCGCAGTTTACAATGGAAGAAACTGCACGTGTGGTTTTTCTTCCGAAAAACTATGCAGATGCTCAAAAGAAGGGTTTTGTACCATGAGATCCAAAAATTCCACTTTATTCAAGGTAGATAAGTTGTTGACTTGCAAGGGAGTGTTTCATGAAACTTCGATGGATGGTGAGATATCCAATTTTGATGAACATTTGCCTAATGAGACAAAATGATGTGTAACACTTGTATGGTCAAGAGAGCACACAGATCTTCCCACAGAGTCGGGTTGTTATGTTAGATTAGTTGGAAAATGAAGGAAGTCCTTTCAACTGGTCGGATATGTTGGCTCTTTATCTAAAAGTGCATGTGTCTAATGACCGAAGTCCGCCTTAGGATGAGCAAGCAATATTCTTTATGTCTGCATACCTGATTGATGCAATCTGTGCCCAACAACAGTTCCTTGTCATGGGTTGGACATGGACAATATCAAATGATGCTATGAACATTTATTGCAAGTTCCTCTCTAAGTGTACCTACTGGGGAGTCATGGCGAGGCTGTCTGACCACTTCATCGATCCACTGTATATGATGATATTTGAACAGGATCCACCTTGCATGTCTGAGGAAGAAATGCAGGCATTGATTAACATTGCATATTGGTATGCCTCACACGGTGGCACCTTCAAAAGGATGTCTAGTGTGGAGAAGCCTCTTGATGAGTTACCGAGGTTTGCATACCACATCTTCACAGGGTTATTAGCAAGACTACACAAGAGGAAGAAGGCACCATGGCTTACTTTTCCTTTGTGGATTGGGTTGTATGAGATCCATACCTTGAAAGATGTGGATGACGAGGTCGAGGACTTGAAGAAGTTTGGGTTTGGCACCAAGAGCTTCAATCCATATGATCCTCACTGCATATGCAAGAACCATTGTGCGAAGGTGTACTACCCATGGATCCACGGGGCATGTCATTGGCCAAAGGAAGATCCTTGGAGGTATTGCTATAACTCCTCTAGGCTCAATGAACCAGTCAACATAGCCATAGAATGGAAAGTAGCACTGCAGGCAGCAACACCATAGGAAGCAACAACAACAACAACAATGAGCAGCAAATCAACGCAAGACAAAGGTAAGAGGAATATTTCCGAGAGCACAGAGGCTGAGAAAAGCTACAAGTTCAAAGAAGATCCACTTGTTGAGAGAGTAGCTTTGGAGATAGATGCGAAGAGGTGACAATGTGAAAGGAGAGTAGAGCAGAAGAAGAGAGCGAAGAAAAGGTTGGAATACACATAAATAAGATTGCAGGAGACGGAGAAGAAGATGAAATCAGAACAATAGCTCAAGAGGAGAGAAAGGGAAGAAAGGTAGAATCAGGAATAGGAAGAAGGAAAAGGTGCACTTACAGAGCAAACTGCAAATATATAGGTTGAAGAAGCAGAGCAACCAGTAGATGAAGAAGAGGGTGAGCAGGTGCAGGTTTGGGAACTTTCTCAACAGGTTGAGTAGTTGGGTTGAGGCAACGGACATGGAGACGAAACATGAGCTACATGACCACGACATCGATCTCATGTCGAGGGCATCTGAGGTCGCACCATAGTATTTTCCACCTCCAAAACATGGCCAGTCTCGGGAGAGTAAGGAGAATTTGTTCTCCTTGATGATGATCTAGATATGGATGTGTAAAATCTGGCATTTGACGAATCATAGTACAGGATTGTACATGCATGAAGAAAGTAGCTCCTAGATGATCATACATCACCTGCATACACTGAAGAAAGGGTGATTGTACTAGATGTTAGAATACATCCAGTTTGCATGACCGAGGCTTCTAAGTCTTATGCAAAATCCATGAGTTCGACAATCAAGTTCTTGATAGGAGAGAATGATCAAATACCGAAGGACTTGCAAGAGGTCAAGAAGAGAACAGATCAGTCTGCAGGATCCACCATGAAAAAGATGAAGAAAACAATAGTGGCAGAGATATCAACTTTGGAGGCCACCATCTGGATAGTGTATGGCATATTTGTCACTGTGCATAAAGCGGTTGTCCATATATACGACTTTCAACAACATTTCACGTAGACAACCCAAACTCTCAAAGACATTCACACTGCTATTGCGCACATGCAAGAATGGAAATGAGGTATAAGGGAGCCCCACTTTACTTGCATAAGAGGATGAAGGCATAGGTTGAGCTAGACAAAGCACATATTTAGATGTTGATCTAGAACTATTAACAGCTCCCTCTGCTCATCACTCGCATTGAGGCTTCCTATGCACGGTTGTTCAGGAGTACTGATGTCATAGTGCAAACACACAAGATCCCTTCCATCGGAACCCTCACGCAAGCCATGAGGAAGAACCAAGTCATGCTTGGTGTCGATAAGTACATAGAGAAGTTGATGCGTGAAGCCACCAGTGATGAATTTCAGCTCAATGTAGAGAACATGCAGAAGTATGTCTGAAGCGAACAAAGTTCATTCTTCAAATTAAATACTCCAAAAGAATTGGAATATGAAGATATCCATTGAGGATAAAAATATTATATATTAAATGTATGGATATGAATGATGTTACAAATGAGAGTGAGAGGCCTGCTTATATACTAAGTAGGTGCCTCTTCATGGAGAGTCATGTCTAATTAGACATGCCTCTTTAGTATTAATTACTAATTAACTAATAGTTATTACAATTATCCTCATTATTTATATATATTTATTCATAACATTGCCTTCCTCCTCAAAAAAGCTTTGCCCTCTAAGCTTTTTGATGCAAAAGGTTTGATCTCTTTTTCGGTTTCGAATATCTTCTCGTCTCGACATTCTCATCTTCATTGATACTAGTTGATATGATCTTCTAAGTGACAAACAAAATTGTCGCATTGAGAAAGGATTAGACCATCCTAGATTAATCTTCTGTGGAATATTCTGATCACTGGAATTTTGTAACGAATTGTCATCATAGGACTGGATTGAGGCTACATCAATATTCTTTGGAAAATCAGTTTTTTGTTTCTGTTCTAATTGGTCCTAATACGTAGCATGGTTGAGTTGTCTACTCTCATGATTTAGATGTCAATAGGAATTTTTTTTGGTTTTTAAGTGTGGATTTTTTTTCTTTATTTACTTCAGGTGACGATGTTGTTGAGTTGGTTATAGAACCTTCACTTGGAATGTTTATTATCTGAACTGCAACATCTAAGTGTGTCTTTTCTTCAATTAACTTGTCTTCTTCTTGAGTTGTCATATTCACTAGATCGATGTTCATTTTTTCTTCAACATGAATTTATACATTTGAAGGTTTCAACACTTCCTTTTCAACAAGTTGTGGCCCCTTGTTTTCCAAAAACTTCTTATCCTTCTTAAGCTTCTTAATTTGCATTAATAATTTTTCACTATGGTCTCGAAGTCGAGAAACTTCCTCATTCTTGTCAGCGGTGATTTTTTCAGCTTCCTTTTGCATATTTTGTATCACTTTTTTACTTTGTTGAAGAATTACTTTTGAGATTTCTTTGATGTCTTTTGGTGTCACCGAATTTGGCTTCAAAGTAACATCTTGTATCGTTAATTTTTTCTTTTTGTTGGAAAATGTCAACAACTTCTTTTTTGTATTTAGAATAAAGGACCCTAGAGTTTCCATCCAGTGTGAGCCCAAATCCAGTGATGCCGCCGTCGTGCATAGTGTCCTGGGGGCATTGGGCCCTGACTTCTGAGATGTTACCCTTCCACCGGGAGTGGCACTCTTGGAAGCCCCGACTTCCTATTCATTATGATGAAGGTCTGGCGGAGCATAGTTCGTTTTCCTATGTCAAGCTCCTTAAAAAAATGAAACTAGGTCTTGCGGAGCATAGTTCGTTTTCCTATGTCAAGCTCCTTAAAAAATGAAACTAGGCTTGGGCGGAGCATAGTTCATTTTCCTACGTCAAGCTCCTTAAAAAATGAAACTAGGCTTGGTCAGAGCATAGTTCGTTTTCCTGTATCAAGCTCCTTAAAAAATGAAACTAGGTGTCCGAGGATAGTTTTGATCTTGTGGCGACCTCATTAAAAAATGAAACAAGGTTTATGAGGATAGTTCTTTTATTGCGTCAACCTCATTAAACAATGAAACAACTCCCTTTCCAAATCGAGTCTTTTGATTAAGATCTCGTAAAATACAAGTTGAGTCTTTCCTAGATCTCGAGAGTGAACCTTCATTCCATCCACTTTGTTGAATGCAATGAAGCTTGGGGGGCATGTACCTCGATTTGCATTGTTACGTTGGGGGCATGCGAACTGATAACAAGCATATTTTTTCGTTTCAAGCTTGTGTAAACATGAAACCGAATCTAAGCAGAGTTCTCCATGGTTCAAGCTTGTGTAAAAATGAACCCATACCTGATTTACATCTCGTGATTGCCTTTTATCTGCTAAATTTTGTTAGATGAGCCTTGGTTGTTTCATTCCATCGCCACCATCTCTTTGGCCGATCATATGCTTTCACTTGGTTGTTTATCCTTTCCTGAGGAACCGTAGCGATGAGTGGTTTTATTAGCCAGCCTCTTGACCATTACATGTTTTGAGTAGTTCCACCATTGCCGGAACCAGTTGCTACCCTTTATACCACTTATTCCTCTAGGACGAGTCTCCTTTAAGCTCTTTTTAGACTCATAAAAGATGAAAAGATTGCCGAGTACTTTTCCCTTTTTGACTCGTTAAAGAGAATAAAAATGGAGGTCTACTTTCAGCTCTTTTTCGACTGTTTAAAGACGAAAAGATCGCCGAGCTACCCCTCTTGACTCGTTAAACGTAAATAAGAGGCGGTCGTCTTTAAACTCTTTTCCGACCGTGTAAAAACGAAAAGATCGTCGGACCCTTGTCGTTTCAGGTTCGTTAATGGTTACGAAGCGACGTGGTTTCGATCGCTTTGTTACTTTTTCAGGTCGAAATCACTACTCATGGAAAGTACTCCTCGATCGTAATGGTCGGGCGGTTCTTTCGAGCATTGTTTTATACTTTTTCGGGCTCGAGAGACACAACTTTACGAAAAAGGACACCCTTGGAGTTTTCTTTTCTGCTGTCTTTTCAAACTCTCTAAACATGAAAAGACGCCAAGTTCTTCCTTTGTCAGACTCGTTAAAACTTGATGACATTGGAGTCCGTCGAGATGACGTTACAAGCATATGCTATCCCCGTCAAGCTTGTTAATAAAAATAACTGGGGTACTCGCCAGAAATGGTGGGGGGAAATGGAACCATAATTATTGTCATGTCGGCAATATGTTGCTCTTGAACATGGCACTTGTCTGCTTTCGTGTCTGGGTGGGGACATCTCATCTCGTTTTTCACTTGCCTCTGTGGATTTGGGTGATCCTGTTTGACCTCTCATCTGCTCATTGCCTCGTCACCATGACCTTTGATCCATTGATGTCAAATACTGCCAAATCCACTGTCGAGCCGCCGATATGTTCAAGAGAAGTTGACCTCTGCAGAATAACAACCTCCTTCTGATAGCTCACATAATTCTGATCCACCACAACATTCTTTCTCTGTCTCGTGTTGATGATGTGGGAAACACTATGGCCCACCTTCGATCAAGGTCACTTCCTGTCGACTTCAGCTCATTATCCAGGAAGCTGATCTAGAGACTCCCTTCCGATTCCTTGGAGCTTGCATGCCTCAATGGCAGGTTCTTCGTGTTCGATGTGAGGTTTTCATCATTGGCCTCTGATCGAATGATTCTATGGGTGTTCGATGCCAACTCACTGATTCACACGCCGTAGATTGTACCTATAGTACCTTGAGGGCCATTGTCATTATTGGTGGTACCTCTCGCGTCTGTTAACAGTTTTCATTATTGACTGGTAATCAGACGATGTTCATGCATGTTCGAGTTCAACTCATGTATTCACATGCTTGAACTTGTACTTTTGTTTGGGTCGAGATGGAGCGCAAGACCCTGGATTTTGTCTGTTGGAATCCAGGCTGCGATTTTGTGGATTATTGTTACATGACTCATTCACTGGATGGCTGCAACCATGCCTGAGTCTATTCATCGATCCTCACCGGATGGCTGCGCCCATACCATGGATCTAGATTATTATGTACTCTGTTATGGATGGCTGCGCCCATACCACATATATCATGTACTTGAGCTATCAGTTGTATCTCTCTATGCAGATTCTCCGGCGGCAGCTGCATGTGTTCTTGTAAAGCATTTCACCCCTCTCTCTCTCTCAGGCCTCATGCTTTAGGGGGCATCTGTTACACAGTAATTTGTCACCATTGGTCACCGTCCCTGTTACCCCTTTCCCGCACTTTGGAGGACTCATTCCGGGACCTATGAGCAGTGACATAACTTGAAAACACTTGCATTATGTTCCCCTAAGTATGGACTTCATATGCCTTGAAGACATCTCCTGCAGAATATCCTTAAAAAGTCCCCTTTTTCCATTAGCGCGGATCCACAGTGTATCACCCGCGCCAATGGGGAAAATTCTCCAAAGAGGGCGCGCCCGTTGGCGCTCTGTATCAGAGTCTTACCTGCGCCAACAAAGTTTGGGAAATCTTTTTAACAAACGCACGCCCGAAAGTTTTTTCCTTTCGACTCATGAGGCTTTTCAAGGATAATGCCAATCTCATGGATGTCGATATTCATCGTATCTCTATCCATAATAGCTTTTCAAGGATAATGCTTATCCCATGGATGTCTGGATTCATTGTATCTCTTCCTCCTCCTCCATCTATAAAAGCTTGTTCTGGTGCATTTGACAAGCTAGTTTTTGAGCATAGGGAGAATTATACTGTCAGAAGTCTGAGAGATTGCTGTAAGAGTCTTCTTTGCATTCATAATCAAAGAGAGAGAGGCTTGTTCCCAATCCCGACAAGCTTTGCAAGACATATGTAGCTGATCACTCAACCAAAGGAGGATTTGACGTCAGAACTATGGTTGTATTCTCCTTTGTTGATTATCAATAATAGATGACTATCATTATGGTTCCACTCTTGTTGTTCATTGTGATGATGTTTTAGTTATATCTTTTCTGACCGATATATAATTGCATCTATTGGATTTTATGCTTGTATTTGTTTCGTTCTTTGCATGTGCAGGTGTCCATTCACGGAGATCGTGAGGATCATGACCGGCCGGAGCAAAGGAACGGGAGTGTCGACTCTTCTACAACACTAGCGTTGGAATCCAAGTAGGCTCTCATAATCCACCTTTAATTTTCAATTAGGAATTTGCGTGATAGCATTGTTTGATTGTTTCTAGACCCATTTTGGGCTAGTGGGGATCACCTCTGTCCGCAGAGGGGATTTACCTCTCCAACACTATAGAAGGCTTTTTCTTTTCTAATATCCTACCAGATTTCAGTTGGACATCATTGAGATATAAAGGAGTGATCATATAAGTTGGAAATTGATGTCCTTCCACCATATAGGTATTCTGAGGAATTTTATTGTTGGGGTTTGGTAATGGTTAGGCAAGTAACTGATTTGGTATCTGTGGGAATGGCAGTGAAAGTTGAGGGTTTTGATTTTGAAGTTGGGGCTATTCATTTTGTTGAGGAATTTATTGGGGAGGATAGTTTGGATATTATGAGGATATTGATAGTATGGAGAGAATCTTCCATAAGGATTTCGCATTCCTTGAGCCCAAGGTTGAGTTTGAGATTGAGATTGAGGCCAAGGTTGCTACCAAGAATTCCAATTTGGTGGGGGTTGCATATACATTTGGTTGTTAAAACCCTGGTTTTGTTGCCCCTGCCAAGGTCTTCTAGAGACAAAGCAAAGAGATTCTGTTGGATTTGAAATTGTTTCCTCTTGAAAAATAGCCTTAAGACCAGGAATTGAAGGACAAATTTTAGTCTCATGGTTTTCTGAACAAATCACACAAGTCTCTATGATTTTTGCATCTAAAGGGCATTCTCTTAAAGTGTGCTTCTTTCTGCATTTGGGACAGAAAATAGCTAAAGCATCAGTCTCATCTTTCTGCTTGTTTTGTAACTTAAGGGTGTCTATTTGTTCACTAAGGCTCCCTAGAATATCTGTTTTAAATTCATCAAGCATGTTTCCAATTTCTGCCCTACTCATTGATCCAGTTACAGATTTATTCACTCTAACAAGAGAAGGATCTCTTGGACATTTCCCAGTTTTGGACTTTCCTCTTGAAAGATGAACACATAATTCTCCAATTTCACTTAATGGGAGTTGAGATATATCTCCCTTCCCCATCATGTTAAGGATGTTTATCCACTCATCTCAAATGGATTTTAATAAAAGAGCTTTTAAAGTATTTTGATCTAAGTTATCCATTTTTACTCTTTTTAAGTTATAGTTGAATCTTTCAATTAAATCCTCCAAATTTTCATCCTCTCTTTGCATCATTTTGAACACTTCATCTTTGTGATTGATAAGCATGCAATAATCCAAATACTTGTCCAAAAACACTTTCTTCATATCATTCCATGTTCTAATAGATTGAGTGACCAATCCCATGAACCATTTTAAAGCATCTCCTTTCAATGTTAAAGGAAACAATTTGAGTTTTTAAGAGTCTTTTAAATAATCATAAGTTCTGCACAAGACTTCAAATTCGAATAAGAAGGTTTCAGGATCTTCACTTTTTAATCCATGAAAATTTGGGAGGACAAAAGGTGAGATATTTTTCATTGTGGCATCTGTTTCTTCATCAACTATAGGGAATCCAAAAGAATTATCAACTTCCCTATTTCCTCTACCTCTTCCATTATTTCCTCTACCTTCTCCATTATTTCCTCTACCTCTTCCTCTACCTCCTCCAAATAGTGAAAATTCTCCATCCTCTCCTTCTTCTTCTCTTCCTACCATTATAGTTTCTTCAGAGTTAATATAAGATTCAACCTGCAAGGTTAATTTCTCTTCCTCTGGTTCCTCTATCAATGGTATGTGGAAGAAAGGTTCTACTTCTTCTTCTCCACTAGGTATTCTTAATTATTCAACTAAAATATGTTCCCCTGTAGAGGTGAAAAAGGCTACTCCTTCTGTTGGAGATCCAAGATTTTCTTCCTCTAGGACTGCCTCAGTAGATGAAGTAGGAGATCCTCTTGATTGGATTTCTGACCTTAGAACTTTAGGAGGTCTATGGCTAGGAATATGAGTTTGAGATGGAGGTGTATCTCTTCTTAGTCTTGGTGGAGTAAGTGGTGTTGTAGGAATTAAACTCCTACCTCTAGCTATGAATCTACCCCTAGAGTCTCTTTCTCTACGCATATCATTTTTTTGGATGTAAGAGATGAAGTTACCTAATTACACTTCCCCGGCAATGGCGCCAAAATGTTTAGTCAATTTAGTGTCCTAAATTGCTTGCATAAATTATCAACCGAGGTTTGTAAACTGATGAAGTGTTATGCACTATATGTGCTTAGTTAACCTTTCTCTTACTTCGTTGTTTTGTATTTTATGTTTGTTTTGGGGGTTTCTGTTCTTTGATGTCTAAGAATGTACAACCTATGAGAAAATTTAAATGGATCTAATGAATTTTAAAGGAAAGGAAAGGTTCCTAAGTTAATCTAATTTCCTAAAAATGGACCAAGAACTATTGACTAGTTAGAACCTAATAAGAAAACAAAGCATCTATCTTATCTTATCATTAGTCCTAATCCATGGATCTAATTCTTAAAACTAAGAGTGAAATTGATGCAGAAGGTAACTCAATAATTTCATTCATTTAAACATTCAACCATTCAATTTTGGAATATGATTAAATCAATCTCCTTGAAATGATTTTTTGGAATATCAATGATGCAACTAAGTAAGGACCTAAGAGCAAAAAAGAAAAGGTAAAAGCATGTAAAACTAACAATGTACTGAATAAATTCAATCACCGCGTGAATTAGATATTTAACCATTTAAGTTAGGATCATCATCATTTTGAAATGGATTTTGAAAACATTTATTAACACAGTTAATTGACAGTTTTGTTCTAAGAGAATGAATAACAAAATAGTAAGAAAAATAAGCAACTATGTGTTCTTATTACTTCAATCTTAATTCAGTTTGGAAACAAAGTCATTTTTCCCATAAAATATCTTAGAAGAACAAGGCTACACAGTTGTGATTTTATCCTTACACTATTTGTTAAAAACTGAAATGAAATATCATTCTAAATTTGAAAACAAAGTAATAGGAATTAAACTGAAAACAACAAGTGAAAAACCTCCTTCAGTGCAAGGGCCCTCTGCAACTGATGTGGCTAGAATGATAGCTAGTTAAGGATGCACTTTAAACCATCATTGACAAAACGAAGTTTATATTATGAACAAAATGAAGTTTGAATACAAAGTATCAGCAAAAAGCCTATAATTCTTTATAACTTCCAACTACCTCATGCAACCGAGATTTATAGGAAAATAACATAACTGTTATGAAAAAAATTGCTACAAGTGGCTTAATTCGAATTGTAATAGGACTGTTTAACTTTTGATCAGCTACAGGTGGCTAATTTGAATTAAATCTTCAACAAAACTATTAAACTCTTAATTACCTACGAAAGAGCAAATCAAGAGTCCTACTGCTTCTAGATAACGTATTTTGACTGCATCTTTGACCATGACCTTAGGCTTGCTTTCTATTGATCTAGACCGAGTGAATGAGATAGAATCCATGTGGAGATGATTCTGGAAATGCCCATGTGGCCTAGTTCTCCATTTGACATGTGTAACTTGCCAAACCATGAAAGTAGCTATGGAATCCAAAGTTAGCTGCAGAATAGGCTGCGTTCTGTAGCTAATTTGCAAAAATCTATTAAAATAGAAAGAACATGAAAATATAATATGGTGATCATTTTAACGCTTTCCCTAAGACAAAACCTAGCATTTATCATTGATTGGATCTGTAATCTTATGAGAAAATGAGAGAAAAATGTGAGAACAAATGTCAAGGAGAGGGTAATTCTGAGGTTCAATAGATGTCAAGGCAGGTGATTGGTTTTTATTTTAAGATTGTGCAAAAATCAGATTATATGGAGAAAAAGTTGCCCCCTACAGACTCCCAAAATTTGTGCCTATGAGATTATTTTCTTTAGAACTTATCAGGCAGAGTTTAAATGTTGATCAGGTGCATTTTGTTCTAGCAAAGAAAGGGAATTTATTTAAATTATCAAGGAAATTTGAGCCTTTTATTGTAAATAATAAGCAAGCCATTGGAGAAGTATAAAAAAATCTTGAAAGTATGAAGCTACAATTGGGTGAGAAATGGGAATATGACCCTAACCATATTATTTCAAACAAAAGAAGAGAAGGCCATTGTCAGAGACTTGGAGAATTTAATTGCTGCCAGCAAACAAAAGTTACAACAACAGGCTCAGTTTGCTAGGAAAATGATTGATTTCCTTAACTCAATATCTTCACATTGGCTAAGGGAATTAGGAGTTGAAGACAGAGCTGAGTATGCCTTAGAAATTAATAAATTTTTTGTGAAAAACATGTGCAGGAAGACAACAGAGACAAAATTGCTAGAGGTTAAGGAAGTTATAATGAAATTCAATACTAATTTTGATAAGAGGACCAGAGCAGGTTTGCCTTCCTGTTGGGAACAGTAAGGGAATTTATTGCCCTGGGAGACCTATGAGACTTTACTACTAGAGGCCAAGAGAAAAATCAATTCTAATCATGAGAGAACAACAGTTATTAAGGGAAAAATAATTGTGAACTACTTGCACAGATATTTTCAGCTATTGTGGTTAATGTTGAGCCTCGTGATTGCTTCATTTTGACACTCTCCCTTACCTATTTTTCCTTCCTTGACCATCATCATAAACTCAATAGGCATCAAACTACAAGTTTTTTGACATGGTAAGGTATTTGATTGTCTTATCTTTAATATTTCATAATGTTCCTTATTATTGAGTTAATATTTGTATTAGCTATCGAATTCGCACGATTCTACAGCTAATCTATGTTTTTGTAGTTGATTCCATGGTTTACCAGGATTGGAGGTGCCATCTAAGAGGAGAAAGATATGGAAGGGTGGAGATTGATTCATTTAACGATTTCCTCCTATTCATCTTAACCAGATCATCAAAAGGATTGTTTAATTGTGTGGTCATAGGGTAAAGTCAATGTCGTTGTTGAACAAGGGAGCGAGAGTCTGAAATTCCTACGCTTCACGATTTGCTTTGCCAAATAGAAAATCATTAGAAATGATATCTCGATATTTGTTAGAAGCTTATTTAAAACTTTGTTAGCTAAGGTAGGTGTAAAAGCCTCGAATAGTTATTGACACAAGATTTTATAAATACCGTGCAACAAACATGAACAAAAGATTAATTTTTATGTATGCGGCAGTAATGTTTTAAGACTCTATTTTTACTCTATTAATGAAGAAAAGCCTTTGAAGTTTCAATGCGTAGCTGACTGTTCAATTGAAGTTCTATGACCGCCTGTTTGTAGAGGGCCCCTACAAACAGTGAAGGTTCTGTATTCACATGCCTTTTCTTTATCGTTTGTTACAGTTATTCATACTTTTTAGAATTGATTTGTAGTCTTGATTTCATTCAGATAGCGATAGTAATATTTCAATAATCATTCCTTTTTCAAATTGATTTATAATGATGCTAATGATAATGTAATCATTTTTCATATATTTCCCTATGATTGTAGAGTGTTTCATTTCAGAGTTGATAGATATCTTATAGTTTCATTTTACAGTATTTCATTTCAAAGTATGTGTGATTTCTTTATGGTTTTCATTTTAAAGCATTCAATTTCATAGTATGAGTGATTTTGTTGTAGTTTCATTTCAGAACCTTTAATTTCAAAGTATGAGTGATTGATAATGATAGATGTGTGGTTTTATTTTGAATAGAAGTTAATTTCATTTTTGGTTTTTATGCAAAGGATTGTTAGAATGTTAGATGAATGATTCTGATTTTAGATTAAATTTGTGTTGCAATAGATCAGTTAAGTTTTCTTAATAAGATAAAGTGAGTTTACTTTAAGTTTCATTTTGCAAGTGTGAAGAGAATATTTTATAAAGAAGTAGCAATATTTAATGTGTTAAATTCATTTTCTTTGTAAAGTAAGATAAGAATGAAAAACATCCTTAAGAGTAATTTTCAATAACTCAATCATGCACAGTAATAATCTGATTTAATAAAATGGACTTCTATCATATATAGTGCACTTGCACTTCAAAAGTTTACCAACTCTAGTCGATAATTCATGTAACAATATAAGACAATTAAATTGACAAACAGTTAATGAGAACCCTCTTTGTTGACAAGGCAACATACAACAGGATCATAAATTTCAGAATGGAACATACTAAGTTTGTCAAGAGTCCAAGTTCAAACACAAATGTTTGGAAAAAAATGTACAGAATGGATGTCACCGACAACAGCAAGTGCAGAAGTTAGACCCTCAACTGCACCATAGTCCCAGCTTACTCAATGAACTAATGCCACCTGTCGTGCAATAGTATTTTATGAATATTTCTAAAATGATGTATTTATGTTTTCTTTTATTTAAGAATGTAATGTTCGAAAGAAAAGTAATTCCAAACTAGTTTAGGAGGTTGGCAACTTTTGGCAGTTGATAGTTTCATCACTGTCTCTTTTTGAAATTTTGTACAAAAATCAATTTAGAAGGAGAAGTGAGGGTTCCGAGTTGTGGACCTCATAAGTAGAAATTACTTGTATTCTCAATCTTCTTGGTGATTTGAATAAATATTTCAAAGTGATTCCAGACACTTTTTGAGTATGATATGTGTTTCATGTTATCTTTCATTTTAATATTTTTCTTCTATAGAAGAGAGTAGTGAAGTTGTTGGCCTTTAGGTTTACAGTGCTTCAAAATTTGATTCTTGTGACTTAAAGCTAAAAGAACCTTAATTATGCGCTCCTCTTTTCTATATTTCATTTTACATATTTCTTCTAAAGTTAAAGACAAAAGATTTTGCACTAAGAATCTTGTTGTTAAAGCTTTCCATCATCTTTTCTCACTATACTTCCATTAAAATCATATTCAGCATCAGAAGGCCACTTTGAAAGATTATTTTTCCCATAGAAGACTAAGAAACATTGTCTAAATAATTAAAATTTCTGGGGTTTTAAAAACTGGGACAACAAACTCATTCCCTCATAGTTCTTAACAAATGTCTTTGGCACTGACCTCTCCTCAGCGAGAGGTTGTCTTCCAAGGTACAACAAACCTATTGTCAACATTGTTGTCAGCCAGAGGTTGTCTTCCAAGGTACAACAAACCTATTGTCAACATTGTTGTCATCTCTATTGAAGCGTTTCAAGGGAGATTCTCCATTTATCATTAGGCCTTTGGCCATCAAAAAATATATATATATATATATATATTAAAAAATCATAAAGGAAAAAAATTAGATTAAAAAAAAAAAACAAAAACAAAAATTTATTATATATATTACCTGTAGTCGAAATTCGTTTGTACGACGTTTCCCAACTGTATAATCCTGTCTGTACGATTTTACCTGTGGATGTCATGCAATTCAATCTGCCACTAACCCTGCCATTGACACCACCATTGAACCCTTCCCTCACTCTAAGCTTCTAAGCTTCAACTGTAGCAACATTATTTCCTTCCTTCTTCAACATTGTTTACAAATCATTGTCTATACAACCATCCATAGAATTTAACGTTTCCATTGCCCAATTTCCCAATTAATTTATAATATAAATATCTATCACTACCAGCGTCGTTCACATTCACTACCTATCACCCGCTTCCATTCTTCGTTTCTATCCACTAGTGCTTCCACCACCCACCATCAATGCCACCAATCCGTTCAAGAGTGTACTTGGAGAAGCCGACATTGAGGATGTTGATAATATGTTTCCAAGATTGTAAATTGTGCAAATATATAAACAGCGATCATTTCGTCTTGTTAAAAAAACACTTGGAACCAGTCTAGGCGTCAAGCGGATTTTACAGTCAGGCCTATTTGTACGTTCATGTTCGTACGTTTGAGGAAATTAACCATATTAAGAAAATTTATATTAATATTTTATCAAGTTTTAAGGTGCGTTAAAAGTCATACAAAATATTTAAAGGAAGAATGTTATCACATTTAAAAAGTGTTGTATTATTATAGCCTAGTGAAATTCTAAGTAATTATCAAATTATTTATTAAATAAAAGGTTTATTTTAGTGGTAAGGATATATATTATAAAAGTGAAATATATATATATATATATAAATAAATAAGAAGTTCCCAAAAAAAGAAATTAATATAAAAATAAATAAATTAAGAAGTGGATATTTGAAGAGAATTATAAAAGTAGTAAAAAGAAAATATATTTGTATATTCTCAAAGCTAATATAAGAAGAAAGGGAAGCAGTCAAGATGAGTTCCACACAACAATCATTATTTTGGACTAAATTCCCTTTTTGTAAAACAAAAATTGGCTATCAGTGGATTCAAAAAAATTGTAATTTATGTTGTCTAACATATAGAAAATTATTTAGTACAGAAGACTGTGAAGATAGTGAGCAGATGCAAATGGAAATATAAAAGGAACAACTCGCAAAAATACAAGAAAATAACAAATCATCGAAAAAGAAATATAAATATCTCGAAGATCAGTTGAATAAAGAATCAACAGAAAGTAACAACGGAATTTGGCGTCTAAGAGATCATAGTCAAAAATTACTTGAAAAGGTAAAGAAGTCCAAAACTACAAAGAAAAAATTAGAAGATGAAAAAGAATGTCTCAAGAAGGTAATAAATGAGAAACTATCATAGAAAGAAGAAGAAAATTTGCACGTAAATGACCTTAATCAAATATTGTTAAAACAAATCAAAATTTTAAAAGATAAAGAGGATACTAAGAATAAATTCAATCCAAAAAGAAAAGAAATTTCACGTCTAGGGAATCATAACCAAAACCTTCTTACACAAATAAATAAGCTTAAAAGTGATAAGAAGTCACTGAATGAAAATTTAGAACAACTTACTCAAGAAGAAGTATTGAAGTCTCCAATTGTGAGAGTCCAAGTTAAAGATAGAGTAACAAATACCAATCTAATCAATATCATAACTCAAGAAGATGAGAAACCAACTGAATTTAAAACATATTCAGATGTTGCAATTCAAACAATGACAATTCCAAGTGATTATTCCATACCCAACTCAATAACAAAAATACTTGAATTAAATGAGGAAATTACCACACACATGACAAGGGAAAATCCAACCATAAGAACTCCTTATCGACATTTGAACCATAAGAGAAGACAACTAAGTCAGTCTATATATTCAAACCATGCAAAACATAAACAATAGATTTACATTCCAAAGAACACTGAAGTTTGTAGAATCTAGTCCTATGATAACAATTCATTACAAATTTCTAGTGATGGTAAGATTCCACATAAGATTAATCTAGGATGGTCAGATCCATTCTCAGTTCGACAATTTTGTCTATAATTTAGAGGATCATATTGACTTGTGTCAACAAAGATGAAAGTTCTAAGATGAGAATATTTTTGAAATGGGAAAAGAGATCAAGCCCTTTCTTCAGTAAGATTTGCGGACAAATGTTTTTGAAGGGGAAGGCAATGTTATGAATATAATTTATATTAAAAATAATAAAAATGTAAACAATAATAAACATAAATAATAATTAATTAACTAGTAGTTAATAATGAAGAGGCATGTCTCTGAGGACATGACCGCTCATGAAAGGGCACTTGCCTTCGTATATATATAGGACCCTTAGTTGTAATCTCCCATATCATCAATTCTTTTATATACACTATTTAATATACAATTACTTGTATTCAAAGTATTCTAAAAATTATTGTTGCATATATGAACTTTGTTCGTTACATGTACAAATGTAATCAATGGATCTTTCTAAGGCTACTGAGGTGGGAAACTTGTTGGTATTGGAATAAGTGGGTCAACACAAGAAAAGGCTTATGGGAGAGGGGGACCACTACAATCAATGTGACACAAGAAGTCTATTGAGATATGTCTCAAACAAGGGTGTCGATGGAACCACTTTATACTTTTTCTTCTTTTTAAAATTACAATAGAGTCATACCCTCGCCTGAAGAATATAACACTTATATAATGCTCAAATTCTTAATATTGAATACCTCATATAAATCTCTTGAAATGAGACCATGAAGCAAGGTTTCTGGTGACTAAATATACAAAATTTCAATATAGACCTCATTTTATAAGTACTGTACAATGATAGGAAGGATTAAGGCTTCAAGGGTCTTAAGGATAAGGGAGTGCATGATACAAGATTATGAAGGAACAAAATGAAATACGTATTAAACAAAAACTCAAAGACACAATGAAATAAAAATTCAATTAATAAATAGCAACTGTTGAAAACTATTTATATGTAAAAAGGAAACAAATTAGCTCAAGCAAGGGTAGCTTATCTTTGAGAAGCGAAGTAACAATGTAACACCCTCCTCCCACATTTACCCAAGCTAACCAATCCATTGGGGTAAACATATGACGAAGAGTTGCTATGATGTGATTCAACTCCCCATGCACAGTTAAAGAAGTGGAACTGACAAAACAAAACCAATCTAACCTTTCTCATGAGCTACAGAACCTTCAAGAGGCAACCAACTCTTTAAGGTGCCCAACCCCTAGGACAACTTGTCATTTTTCTAATCTAGGCCCCAATTCTCTCCCATGAAAATCCATGCATGTGACTATGGCCTTCTTCAAGCAGTTTTGTGCCAGCGACCCCATATTTTGTGCCACTTTTCAGTGCTAGATCTCATGCCTCTGCCAAAAACTTCATGAAACTTCCAGAAATGATAAATAATAATGAATTAAATCTACTAATGTAAACATTGGTACAAGGACTTGATTTGACCCCTACTATCCATGACAGGTATTTTTTCAAACATATCACAAACATGTAATCTACAGCTCATAACCACAAATCTGTGCATATGGGTCTCATACTTATCTAAGAATCGTCAAGAAGAATTGATTCCTTATCACAATGGTTTCATTATCATCTATTAGGTCATACATTCATTATTCATTCATTTACTAATCAAAACATAATAAAATCCATGACTAAGATTTTTCATAAAACCATGCCTATAACCCAGCATAACAACAATGACAAAACAACCATTAAAACAACATATTAATAAGTATATTTACACATAGAACACAAGAGGAAATGATCTCTTATTAATATATGAAAAATCCAACCAAATCAAGGACTTTCACATACCACTCGACCATAGATTGGGTTGAACCAAATCTTTCTTTCAACCAACCACCCCCGTGCCATATTCCAAGCATGAATGTGGGACTCAAAACAAAACCAATCAAGTATTCCTTGAGCTTTATCTTATATCCACCAAGGGATTCCTAGGTCCGAAACCCTCATCAATATAACCAAGCTTTACCACAATCCCACCGGATCACTAAGCCCTAAACAAGTATGGATGCCTCTGGATCTATAGGAATTTGTCTGTCTCACCTCTCATATTTACCGTGTATCCCGTCATTATTGGTCAAGGGATTCCTAGGCCTATGAGGTCTCCACCCTCTGGGATTTACCGTGTATCCCGCCATTATCGGTCAAGGGATTCCTAGGCCTATGAGGTCTCCACCCTCTAGGATTTACTGTATATCCCGCCAATACTAGTCAAGGTATTCCTAGGCCTAATCAAGGGTATTCACAACCAGGATTTTCCATATATCCCACCAACGGATTCCTAAGCCTTGTCATTAATCCTGAGACCAACCCACTCAACTTTGAATCCATCCAGCTATCCAACTCAACCAAAACAAGGGAACCCCATCACACCATGGCTATCCAGAAATGGAAAGGAAAGGCTGAAAACCACTGTCACACCTAACAATACCCATGCTAATGAAAACAAGAGAACCAAAAACACACATGCATGTGTCATGCATGCCAAAAATAGTAAGGAAATCGTGCATGCAACTCAATACTTGCAAGTAATTCCAATCTAGTTGTTTGATTATCGTTCTTCCTTGCTTGATCCTTGCTTCCTCTTGCTTTCTTGACCTTCCTTTGCCTTCTTTCCTCCAATGCTAGAGTGCTCCAAGAATACTCTAAGTGTCCAAGAGTATGAGAGAGTAGAAAGAATAGAGGGATCTCCAAAACTAAACTGACAAAAGGTTGTGAACTGATCCTCAGAAGCTTTTTTATTAATGAGGCCTCTATTTTCTTCATTTTCCGAAAAAAATTCTTCATTTTCCTTCTCACATGCAACCTATGACTCTTCACCTTCCTTTTCCCCTAATTTCCTTTATTTTCATAAATAAAATGCCAATTATTTCCACTTTTCCTTTCCAAAGTCTTTGTCATTTCCTTTGCCAATTTTCTTAGCCATAATAAACCAAATGAACAACCACACTAGGATGTTTTTCCCAACATTCAGTTTGGAATACGTGTCTCATGACCTTGGTTATTATTTTGCCTTTATTAACTTTATTACATGGATTTTTTACCATGGATGTTACAGAAAACTACATGCCTTCTGAACTAAGTTAAAATGAGGATCTCAGGCCTTTATATCATGAAGAAATAATAGGAAACCATAAATATCCAAAAACGTAACCATAGGAGATGAAGCAGCAAACACTTGTGGGCCTCGCTAGGGTTAGTTAGAATGTCAACTTCCCAAGTTCATAACTTTGGCATATGATCTTTGTTTGGTGCACACAATAACTCGTTCTAAAGGTATATCCGAGGATAGAAAATTTCAACTGCAAACGTAGTTGTGAGTAGTTGACACCAACATAGCTAAATCTAGATTGCATTGTAGCCACAACTGACTGGATCATGGACACACGCATTAAGAATGCTCTCCTACAAAGGATCCAACTGTATTGGGTTTTCAAAGATAGTCAGCTCCTGCACCAAGGCAAGTGGCTCACGAAGGACCAAGTTCAGCAAAAGTTTCCCCATCTCATGGAAGCACACTACACAATGGGGACCATTTCTTCCTAAGGGGGAGGACTAATCTAGGTGGATATTGGTGGCCACCCGCCTATTTCACTTAGACCCCCAAAATTGTTTCCTTTCAATTTCCTAATTTCCAACACAGTTTCCGATTTCAACAATTTTCTATTTTTAGGAGTTTTTCTGGTCCTGAATTTCTGCAGCCATTTTGAGGCCCTAAACGATGCTTTTTTGAGAAATGGGAAAACGTGATCATTTGGAAATGTTTGTAGTCAAAAGTTATTTTACTTAGGTAAATCTTCCTAATGGGTTATTATTTATTCCAAATAGAGATCATATGCCAAAGTTATGACCCTAGAAAGTTGATGTTCCAACTAACCCCAGCAAGGCCCACAAGATTTTTCCACTTCATCTCCTATGGTTTGGTTTTTGGAAGTTTATGGTTTCCCATTGTACCTTCATGATAAAAAGGCTTGAGAGCCTCATTGTAACTCAGTTAAAAAGGCATGTAGCCATCACATCTCTTCTCAGAGATAAGCTACCATCGCTCGAGCTAGTTTGTTTCAATTCTGCATGTAAACAAATTTCAACAATTACTATTTATTAATTGAAATTTTGTTTCACTATATCTTTGTGTTTTTGTTTAAATCTATATTTTATTTTGTTTCTTTATAAATTTGGATCAATGCATTGTGTTATAGCTCTTTGATATACATGCAGGGTCCAACAATAGTACACGTCCCAATATCTTAGGGCTTTAATAAGGATGTTTGACTATGTCCTTAGCCATACTACCCAATCACCCAATTACTATAGAGTAATCTTCTTGAGTGTTTTTCTTCGTGCAACGATAACAATTATGTGGTAAAATGACTTTAAAACTTATTTCAAGACACCTACAAGACTTCCATTATACTCAAGGGTATGTGAAATTGAAATTCTATATATATGTGTTATATAATGTAATACTACTCAAAGGGGTACCAAGGGTTACAAGGGTTTCCAACTAAGTCAGGCATCTTGTATTTCCTGTTGATGCTTTCCTAACCTTATATCATTATAACATTATTTTATTTATAGACACTGGAACATGTGTCTAACTAGAAAAAATTGCATTAAAATTATGTTGAATGAAGTGCTCTGATACACTTGTGATACGCCAAATAAAATTTTTCATATCAAAAATTACAGATACTACTCATATGCGCTGCAAAAAGAAATAGAAATGCAGACCTAGTGGAAAATATGAACCAAAATATTATACTTTTATTGATATCAAAGTAATATTCACTTGCCTCTTGAGACGTAAAGTAGAGCTTAGATCACAAATGATTTCAAAGATGTTTTTTATAATGCTTTTACATATTATAACGCTTTCCATGCCCTAATAACATTCTAGAAAATGAACTTCTTAATAGGCAAAACCTTCTAGTAAACCATTTTATATTTATTGTGTTCACAACATTGTATGGGTGTTATTTATTAGTGATGGACTGCATAGAAATACATAGTAATCTATATACTTAAGGGATTATGTAGGTTAGGACCCTAACACAAATGGAGTAGCTACTCCAAGAAAAATAGCATATGACAACACTCCAATGACCAATCACAATATTTCAATGATAAATCAAATGCTAGGCTAATTTCTTGACACTATATCTCTTAGTTAATTTAACTCCTTGTATCTATGTAATTGTATAATATTGTAAAAGATTTTCTTCGTAAAAATATTTCCATATTCAAAATTATCAACTAAAACTTTCCATTAGCTAATTTTTCCCTAAAAAATGACTTTGCTATTAACCTCCTTAATCCTTGAAAACAAACAAAACATTAACTGAGCTTTTATGTGCGGGAAAACATTACTCAAAGAAACAACATAATGGTGGCAAAAAAACACCAAAACATTCTCTTAAAAAAATTATAATCAAAGCATTAATAGCAAAGACAAAAATAGGGCAAACATTAACAAAACCTCTAATTAATTACTTGCAAATGAAATCACTATTATCGCTGACTGGGAGATATAATATTATCTTACTAAAGAGAAAGGCTATGGGTGCAACAAAAACCTGGAATAACCCTAAGAATAGATACATAAAAAATAATTTTGATAAAAGCTCCAGCTGAAATCCAAAAAAAAATAAAGATACTTTTTAATCAATAAAAAATTGTATAAAAAGATTCATATGCTAAAACATTGTCATGGTTGTGATATGTTGGGAAAGATAACACTTAATTTGAAATGAGGTAAATGAAAGAACGAAACTTATAACTATAGAGTCTAGAATGAAAAGGAACCTTTAGCACATTGTGCTCTACTTATGGAAGAATGATTCTAATGGGAATTGGAAGTCACATATTGATTTCCTCTATTTTCAAAATAAGAAAATAGATGATATCCACGACCATGGGACATCAAATATAAAAATTAAATTGAATCAAAATATATTAGACAATCTGAACATATTATAATTTCAAAACCATAAATATATTATAATTTCAAAACCATAAATATATTATAAGTTCAACAAGAACATATATCATGATCCAACATGCCTAGATCCAACACCACGTTCTAGTAAGGATATGGAGTGGATTTAAATGGAAAGTGAAAATTCCTATCAATGTAAGAACATAATAAGCCAAGGGCATATATGAACCATTGTTATAAGGACCAGATTAGACTGAACTGCTCGGTCATATCGATTTTGGGAAAAAACAATTCAAATTAAAGTTATGGTTCTGTACGGAACCAATCAGTTCAGTACCGAATCAACCATTTTTCACCGACCCAGCTGATTCCATACAACACCATATGGAGTGACTTGGGAGCCCAAAAACTCAAATTTATTATTAATATTATTTATTTTTATTTTTTATGAGGTGGCCTACATCTAAAACAACCATAGCCCCCTCTAAAACCTATTTAAAGGCTTTCTATGCATATTTTTATTTGTCGTTGTGTAGGTTGCCATGAACCCTAAAAATAATAATGATCCAACATGGTTACATTGTTATTTAGATGAAGATAGGGTAAAACTATGCAACTAATGTGGGAAGAAATTTAAAGGTGGGGGATCCACAGGATTAAACAACACTTAACACATTGGCAAGGTTAAAAAGAATTTTATGATAAAATAATTGATTACCTAATAATTCATATGTTGGGCCTAATTGAAGCTATCATAGTACACAAGAGTAAGGTTAATAAAGTTAAAAGAAATATAAGAAAAAGTAAATAGGATGATGTTGTTGTCATGGACGCTAAACTTGAAGGGCATGTCCTAATTTCAAAGAAACCTCCAGTTTACCTATTAGAATTGTAGATAAACATGTTTCTTCCTTTGCACCTAGTTCATCAAGTTTGAAAAGGGCACGTAAAGAATCTGTGTCACTTTCTTTGTAACTCGCACCACCCCTAGTGCTCAACTCACCATTGATGCTAAATGGAAGAAGATAGGGAAAGAGGCTTCTTGGGAAAGCATTTCTATATGGTGGTATGATGCACACATGCCTTTCAATGTTTCTAATTTTGCATATTATCAACCTATGATTGATGACATAGTTGTGTGCGGTTCGAGCTTCAAAGGTCCTAGTTTTCACAATACCATGGTGCCACTTTTATAAAATGAGGTGGAAAGAATAGATGTCTATCTCACATATTTAAAGAAATCATGGAACAAAACGGGGTGCATAACTATGTCTAATAGATGGACTTATGGAGGATCTCATACCATTTTAATTTTCTTAATTTCTTGCCCAAAAGATACCATGTTTCTCAAATCTGTGGATGCATCTAGTAAGGTGAAGGATGCACAATTATTATTATGTCTTTTGGATAAAGTGGTTATAAAAGTAGGGGTACAAAATGTTGTACATGTGATCACAAACAATGCCTCCAACTATGTTCGAGGAAAAACACCCCACCATTCGGTGGGCCCCATGTGCAACCCATTGTTTGGAACTAATGCTTGAGGATATTGGCAAAATGAAGTGGGTAAAGAAGTGCGTGGAAGAAGAAAAAACCATCACTAGTATCTACAACCACCATTGGGTTTTGAAACTTATGAAAAAACACATTGAGGGTAGAGAGCTTGTTTAGTTAACCATTACACGGTTTGAAACAAACTTCCTTTCATTGTGATCCCTTGTTCAACAAAAAATCATCTTGCAGAAGATGGTTCCTTGTGATGAATGGGATAAATCTCAGTGGAGCAGAAATATTGAAGGAAAAATGGTGGTTAGCAAAGTATTTGAATTATTTTTCTTGGAGAATGTCGAAGAGATATTGCTAACAATCCTCTTGTAACAATTTTGTGGATAGTGGAAGGTGATGAACTTGCCATGGGTTTTGTTTATGAGGCCATGGATCAAGCCAAAGTGGTAATAAAGGAAACATATGGGGATAAAAGACAAAAGTATTTTCACTTATTGAGAATCGTTGGTTAAATATGGAATAAACAACTCCATAGACCTTTACATGCAGTTGCTTATTCCCTAAACCCAAAGTATGTAATTGTAATTTTCAAACTTTATATAATTTATGTTATTCATTAGAATTTAAAAAAGGTTTACCAGACACTCAAAAAATCGAATAATATTTTTTATCTTTTGAAATTTGAAGGTACCATTACAAAAAAAAATTTGAATCAAAAAGAGGGATTGTACAAATGCATTGAGTTCATCGTCCTAAATCCCAAGATTAAAGATGAGATACATAGCGAGCTCTTCAATTTCAACGATTGCTAGTACCTTTGGCATTTATATGGTTAGAAGTCGTAAAACAAAGGATCCACTGGGTAAGTAATGCCAAAATTTTCAAACTATATTTTTCATTGAAATACTTTAGTCCTAGTTTCAAAGTGATTTTCCAATGCTTCTTTTCCTTCAACTCTTATTGCAGCATATTGGTGGAAACGATTTGGTAGGTAATGCCCTAATTTGCCAAGATATGCAGTTTAGAAACTAAATCAAATATGTAGTGCTTCAAGGTGTGAACGAAATTGGAGCATTTTTTAGTGTATACACACCAAGAAAATGAATGTTTTGTAATGTTCTGATTTTTTGTTTCCCTTATGATGTGATTAGGTGATCTCTAGAGTTTGTGAGAACCGGGTTATAGGAGCGAGATTACATAATCAGTGGGTCTAGAGGGTTTTGGAGGAGTTTTATGGGGTCCAATGGGGTTCACTCGTTATATTTCATCATCAAGGTTAGTTCCACACAGTTTGTTCTTAGTTATGTTGCATTTCGATGATTCCTATAATATGACGTTATTATCAACATATTTGACTTAAATACACAAAATGTGTCATTTGGGGAGGATTACTTGGAGAAACATCATAGTGCAATAGCTCTTTGGAAACAAAATGAAGATATCTACAAGATGGGATGATGAAAAGTGATGTTTAGTGGCCAGAGAGATCATAGAGGCAAATTTACCATTTTATAAGATTAAAAGTGACTAAAATAAAATAAAATAAAAAGTCACTTAAACAAAATTAAAGGGAGAAGCTTTTAAAGTGGGAATAAAATAACAAAAATAAAAGTACTTCTAGAAGGTTGGAGAGGGATTCATCAAGTCTTTAAAAGAGGTGAAAGAAATTCATTTGGATCATCTTGGATTTGGATTATTTTCTTGTGGTGAGTTTCTAGGAACTTGGGTTTTAAGGATTAGAGAGCCCTAGGACGGAAAACCATGGGTTTCTTGGTGTGTTGGCCAAAACCCCAACTCACATTTGAGGAGATTTCATCCAGAAATCTCACAAAACTTCATCAACATCAGTTGTGAGCAGATATGGAGTAGATATGTGGATTGGAGTGCGGATCACTTAGATCTCCAATTTTGGCGTCATTTCCAATAGCAATTTTGAGAGGCTAGGAACATTATTGCAACAATTATTTTGGAGTCCAATCTCAACTATTTCCCCAGCTCAACTACTGGTAGTTTGTATTGGCATGTAATTTTATCCCATATTAATATAATAAATCTTAGTCTTGCCACATATGTTTCATGTGTATTTTTGAGTTGCAACATTTGGGGGTTATATCTGCAAATTCATTGTGATGGTATTATGGCATGTTTTTTCTGAAGTTTGGTAAAATTATTAAAAGAAATACTATAGCGATCCATAACACCTTAAACTTTATCTGTTTAGAACATTATAATGGTATCAGAGCATGATTTTGGCCAGTTGTGGGTTAAAATCAAAGTGATGCTGAGAAGAAGAACTTTCGTGCCAAAATCAGAAGGAGAACCCCTTTAATCCAAATATTGAAATTTTGTAACAAGTAGGCCGAATTTATCACATCAAGGGGACCAGATTGATAACTATGGTTGAGTCTGAATTGCAATTTCTTGGAGATCAAATCCTGCCCAACCCAAAATATTTTCCAGACCCTAAATTTATATTTCTGAATTCAAGAGGTCGAATTACATTCTTTTGTGGGTTGAGACTCTATTCCTTGTTGGTCGAGTTGCTTCAGTTATTTTCCAAAATGATGTGTAGGCTAAGATATCACTTCTAGGAGAGGTTGATTTCATTCTTCTGAAGAAGCTCGAATTCACATTACCAGGGGTGGTTGAGTTATTACTACTGTTGGGGACTACTTTTCTCTCTTTTGGACACCCTATTCTGTTATCTTTTGTGGTACCCTGCTCCATTTTTTACCCTTTTTTATACTTCAAAAGCTACCTTATCCTTGTTAAATGGTCACAGCCAATGAATGGATGTAAAGTCACAAACTAGGCCTATTTCCATATATCTTTGGTTAGTCTAGATAAATGTTAAGTGAGTTTATATCCTTTTGACTAAACTTGACTGTAAATTTACTATGATTCCTAAGCATGAGGGTAGGAATTTGAAGGCATTGACAAATTATATTGGTGGATCAAAAATTAAGTTTGTTTTGCACCTAGCAGTTTTTTGGTACTCAATTCTGCACTTGATTTAGTATCAAGTTCTAGAATTCGGTACCAGTCAACTAAACGATGATTCCTAAGAAGGAGTGTTACCTTCTCAGACTTATTTTGATAGCAGTAACAACGCTCTCTCCCAAGGATAGTACCACGAAAAATCTCCATGGATCTTCTAGACTGGATGAGTGATTTTCGAGATTTGACTTGTCTTAATTAAATCTAGATCATATCTTGTATTGTTTCCTTGTTCATTCAGTTAAAGTCATATTTATGCTATAATCTCTTTAAAAAGAGATGATTAGTAGTACTACAAGGGTTAGGGAGAAGAAGGATAGAACAATGACTTTGAAATTTTTCAAAAACTTTATTTTATTTCAGCTTGGAACTACTTCATATATGTATTGTTGAAATATTGTTAATATAGTAATCTTGACTTCTATTTCATGAGTTAATGTGTTATTAATTTACAAGTTCATTGTTGTAGTTTAACTTGTCTAAGGTCATGGTCAGGGCCCACCATTGATCTCAGTCAAGTTTGTAATCTATTCTAGTTATAATAGGAATATATGTATATTAGTTTAGAATACTTGCGGCATGGTTGATGTTTTCCATTTGGAAATTTAATATTCTAAGTGTGAGCAGTCAATTGAATTCTTTAGTTTTTAAACATTTTAGATTTTTAGTTACTCAGATTTATATTTCAACATAATTTTCATTCCTTAGATTTATAGTCTGAAGTTGAAGCATTGAATTTTCAGTCTTGAGGTTGAAGCATTTTAAATGAACAGTCCTTAGATTTGAAGCATTTTGACTTATAGACTTTGAGATCGGAAATGGAGTATTTGAACTATTTATGAATTAAAATTTCTATCTTTCGATTTGAACAAGGGACTCTATAATCAAAAACTTTCAAAGTGGATGTTTATCGTTAGACAACAAATTAGACTATGAATTCCTTCATTCTTACATTAGTTTTCTTTTACTTAATTTTCAAATCAGAAACACCAGATGTGTGGTTAGTATTATATATTTTTCTTTTGTTTGAATGATCTCTTGTTTTCGAATTGAATAGAGTTTCTAGTCATATGTATTATCATTGGAATAGAATTTGTTGTCACAGGTTAGGGTTGAGTGAAGAGTTTGTTTGATTGAAAACCATGGGGTTGGAATTCTCAGTGAGTGATTTAATTGGAGTTAAATCATTACTTAGAGCTATATGATTAGGATTAGGATTAATTCATGTTACATCATTGTTAGACATGTTTCGAATAGTTATTCAACTTGGGTTGATGTAGGTCCGCGTAACTACATTAGATATGACTTTCATGTAAGCAAAGTAATTCATTTCTTTGATTTGCGATAGTTTGTTATTTTTCAATAGGGAATTAATAAGTTTCTTCACTTCAGCAAGTGTAATAAAAGTAGTTGAATGATTTCCAATCTAGGAGTTAACACATAGATTTGAGTTTGAAGTATTTGGTACTTAATTATGTAATGGGTTGACTTTAGGATTAAATACAATTGTGCTAGAAAGATAGATTGGACTAAATAGTTGATGAGTTTTTCATAATATAGTATGTATGTTTTAATGGATTTGTGCCTAGAATCATGATATTTTGTATCTCTAAGATTACGGACATCAGTTGACATTTTTAAGTGAAGGGAAACTAATATAAACTTATAAAACTTGTAACAAATACTGAGGGAGGCCATTATTTATATTCCTAAGGAGGGGTCAAATTGCACAAATTTGAGGAGGAGGACGAATTGCATAAGAAGGTTGGTATCATCTAACGTAAGAGGTTGAATATATTTCTAAATGCTCTAGAAGGTTGAGTTGTCTCAGATTTCAATTGTGTAAATTTCATTGTCAAAGAGGCTGAGTTTCTTGCTTTCTAGAGGTCCTAGACTCACTTTCAAATAGATTACATTTTCCAGGTCGAGTTTTCTATAACAGAGGGTTTGTATTCATTAATTTAATCTACAAATTTTAGAGGAGAAATTTCGTGGAAGTATCAAAGGCCAAATTGAATGTTTAGCCAGCACAGGGTGCATACCTATGCGTTAGGCAATCAATTTAAAAATTTATATGTTGTGAATTATCCATGGTTGGACATAGGAAGTTGACACATACACATGTACATGAGATTTGTGTAATGGAAAAAGTGCTGGTATAATTTTAGAGTGGATACGCAAGTTATGGTTTGTGATTCTAATCTAGGTATTGATGGATCGATCTGGTCGTGAGCGTTAACACCGAGAGTCGAGTTCTTATTTTTTGGTGTTGTTGATTTTTGTATGCAGGGCCAAGAAAATCAAAAGCCAAATTGTCATGCCAATTAAATTCAAAGAGAGGAGCCACAAGCAATTTTGGGGAGCAATTTGATGGGCCAAGTCAGCATTCACTGGGTTTTAGAGTGTCCATGCAATCGAGTCACATCCACTTGTAGCAGACGTAATAGGGTCATGTTATTATCAAGGGACTGAATATATAAAATCGTTAGGACAACTCTGCGTGACTAATGTTGTCGAGTTGTGGAGCAGAGATCACAATTGGGTAAGCTAAAGAATGTGGGTATAAAGGAATCACTAGTCGAGGTCTTTTGATTGGTTTGGTGAATAGGTCCACTCATGTGTTATGGTTCCAATAGCTGAACACATGGTTCCACATATTTGAAGAAACAATGGACATAACATCTGTAAGTACAAAGGAGAGGATTTATGTAGTGGACTATGAAAAAGCCAATCCGGTGGTTATATAATCATTAGCAGAGGACCGAATCATTTCTTCCAGGTTCTAACTCAGAAATTTTTAATAATGCTAGTGATCCAGGCAATTTTTTGTGAATGTTTCCAAACAAAAATCCCCATTATAGCAGACCTTTTACTGACACTTACATTTGCTTGTGAAATCATGAGCAATGCATATTCTAAACAACTTCAACATACCATCAACATGAAACAAGAAGCAATAATCATGAACAACCATAAAAACACGATATGATAACGAAGTTCACCCAATGTATGCTATGTCTCCAGGCTCGGTGTCAAGAGTGGGGAGACCCCCTCATTAGTTGTTGAAATTAGATGATGTGTACATGGTGCAATTGTCTCTGTCAATAAAATGATCAACTCCCTTACCTAGAGTGGCTTGTCTCTCCCAAGAGATGTTATTTTGTAAGAAATCTCAGTGATGAAAAGTTCTCCTCTAGTATGATAAAAGAATAATCTCTCACATAAAGTGGCATACAATGTGATCCGGATTTAGACAGGAACGCAATAAAACACAGAGATAACCATATACACAAAGATGCAGTGGAAATAATACTTCATTTCATTAATGGAAAATACTGAAATATGCTTACAACCAGAAATGGAAATAAACCAGCTAGGGCGATGGTAGCTTATCTCTGAGAAGAGATGTGCAGCTACATGCCTCTGAACTGTGTTACAATGAGGCTCTAAGGCCTATTTATTGTTGAGAAACAATGGAAAACCTTTCACATCCTGAAACCTAACCCTAGAAGATGAAATGCCAAATTGTGGGCCCTGTTTGGGTAAATTGGTACATCAATTTCCCGGGGTCGTAACTTTGGCATACAATCTTCGTTTGACGCGTACGATAGCTCCTTAGAAAGATCTATCCGAGTACTACCACTTTGGGAGGCAACATTGGTCCATGTTGCCCCAGATTTCCCAAAAAACGTCGTTTAGGGCCTCAAAACGGCTCTGGAAGTTCAGGACCCGAAAAACTGCTAAAAATAGTAAACTGTGCTACAATTTAGGAAACTGAAAAAGCTGAAAAAGATAGTTGTGGGGGTCCAAATGGGATAGGTGGGTGGCCACCAACATCCACCTGGATCATTCCTCCCCCCTTAGGAAGCAATGGTCCCCATTGCGTTGAGTTCCTCCATCTGCTGAACTTGGTCCCTGGTGCGCTGTTCTGCAATCTCTGATGTGTTCAGAAATGGTGGGAAGCATGGTCGACGACTGTCCACATTGATCATTTGGTGCAAGCGAAGGAATGGAGGAATGTTATGCTTCAAAGCATTGTTACCTGTAGCCTTGGTACTGGTGTAAGGACCATGTCGGAGTGGTCTAAGTTTCTGATGGGTTCTGGTAAGGCGTTCTGTCTGCAGATGCAACCAAACTTTGTCGCCCACCTGAAACTTGTGTGGTACCCCTGTGGGTGAGGAGCAGTTGTTCCTGTGTCTTGTCACGACTGTATCCCTTTGCTACTGCTGCTGCATGGAGGAACCCTTCGCGGGGGTCATGGATGTGATGACAATCTTCCCCTTACTTTGAGAGTGAACCAGACAGATGAATTTCCTGGTTTGGGAGATGAGCTTGCTGCCTTTCTTAGCAGTGATCAAAGATGTGGCGGTAGGTGGGGCTACCTCTGGTATCCTGTATAATGAATTATTCAAAGAAATAATGACAGCACGAGGCCTGGACTCATACACAGCATGTCGCCTCCATAAGTATGGCTGGCCTAATAATACATCACAAACATCCATAGGTGTAACATCACACAGAACCTCGTTTGTGAAGGGTTTGATGTAGGGAAGGTGGAACTGCTGGCGAACTTTTAGATCTCGTCCTTCGTGAAGCCACCCGATACTGTACGGATGCGGGTGCGGTGTAGTCAGTAGGCCCAACCGCTTCACGACCTCTGCTGAAATGAGGTTCTTTTGGCTGCCACTGTCGACAATGAATTGCAGCAGCGAACCCTTCACCCACATCTGTGAGTGGAAAAGGCGCTCCCCCTCTTTTGGATCTGTAGGTTCATCCTTCTGGATCTTGGCAGTGGCAACAGTGGCGCTGGGATCCGCATCAATGATCTGCTTCCCTTTGCCATTCCCCTTGTCAGGTTCTGGCTCAGGGTCAGAACATGCATCTGATTCGGAAGCCTTCAACTCGGCCCCCAGCGACTACTTGGTCCGACACTCACTTGTGTTATGAGTGGGACTCTTGTGGAACTCACACCACTTTCCTGTGTCCTTCTTCGACTTCGTGGTGTTGTTCTTTTCTTGTGGCTTCGACGGGTTGTCTTGGGTCACCCCGCCTTGGCTTTGTCCTTTGGGCTTCGGATTTGCAGATCCAAAGTCTCGCTTCTTCTGTTTGAAATTTTGCTCGATTTTGATAGCGTATTGGTATGCTGTGCCGAGTGAGGAGATGTTCAAGAACCCCATCTCTTCCTGGATGTATCTGTGTAGGCAGTCGCGGTATTTGAGTACCAGATGCAGCTCAGAATCTTTGATACCCAACTGTGTGCGAAGGGTATGAAAAATTTTTGTGAACTCCGGCACATCTTGGTCTCGTCCCTACCGCAGTGTGGTCCATTTGATGTATTTGTCCTCATAGCTTTCGACAGGGTAGTACTGCTCCTTGATGGCATCCCGGAAGTCATTCCAAGTGGGTGCGGCTGAAAATAGTGAGCCTGTACTTTCATCCTTCTGCTCGCAGTAGGTTTCCCACCAGTCCTTGACAAGGGGGGCTGCTTTGAGAAGAGCGAAAACAATCTTTTCCCAACTTGAAAATTCGTGAATATAAAAATACCCATCTAGCAGATTTAACCATTTATCTATGGCATCTGCGTCTATTTGACCCTCGAAGATGGGGATTTCAAAATTAACTTGTACCTTAAACGGTGTGGCGTTTCCAGAGTAGCTGTTGGAAGCCGATGCATCGCCTCTGGGTAGCCGCTGAAGGATCTGCGCAAAGCTATCCATCATCGCGTTCCTTTGCCACTCGAGTGCTTCTTCGAGCAAGATTTTGATAGGATCTCCTGCCCCCTCGTCTTTCTTGTCATCCGCCATGGGAGGCCGTCGGGATTTGCGAGGCTGGTCTTGCAAAGGTTCGACCAGTTCAAGCCCTAACTCCTTATATCCCGACCTCGTTGGGGACATGCAAAGAAAAACAGAGAAAAAGCAGACCGCTCTGATACCACTGATCTGGATTTAGACAGGAACGCAATAAAACATAGAGATAACCATATACACAAAGATGCAGTGGAAATAATACTTCATTTCATTAATGGAAAATACTGAAATATGCTTACAACCAGAAATGGAAATAAACCAGCTAGGGCGATGGTAGCTTATCTCTGAGAAGAGATGTGCGGCTACATGCCTCTGAACTGTGTTAAAATGAGGCTCGAAGGCCTATTTATTGTTGAGAAACAGTGGAAAACCTTTCACATCCTGAAACCTAACCCTAGAAGATGAAACGCCAAATTGTGGGCCCCGTTTGGGTAAATTGGTACATCAATTTCCCGGGGTTGTAACTTTGGCATACGATCTTCGTTTGACGCGTACGATAGCTCGTTAGAAAGATCTATCCGAGTACTACCACTTTGGGAGGCAACATCGGTCCATGGACCCATGTTGCCCCAGATTTCCCAAAAAAACGTCATTTAGGGCCTCAAAACGGCTCTGGAAGTTCAGGATTCGAAAAACTACTAAAAATAGTAAACTATGCTACAATTTAGGAAACTGAAAAAGTTGAAAGAGACAGTTGTGGGGGTCCAAATGGGATAGGTGGGTGGCCACCAACATCCACCTGGATCACAATGATCCTCTCAAAAAGTGGCATACATGGATCTAACAATCAAATCATCATCTCAACAAAATCAGATGAACACATGGAAAAAATACACCTTATACCCCCAAGTTTGGGGACGGTCTGAAAATCAGCTACTCAAATGAAGAAATAACATGCACCATCATGTTCCTAGTGAAAAACCATGAAATCTAAGTATAAACTCGACCACTTTCTGTCTCGGTTAGATCTGGGCTCCCTGGCAATATCAAAGATTCCTCAAAGATTCTCTTCTATGTGTTGACTAAAATTCCACTGTTTAGATGAATAAACTGATCATGTCATCGCTCTCCTTGCAAAAAATCAAGTCATATGAGTATAAAGTTCGTCTACTTTTGAAACTGTCAATTTTGGGCCTCATGGAATCTAAAAGGTTCCCTACATATTCTTGCGTCAAGGTTCCACATTCATGGTTCCACTGCTCAACATTCTGCCTCTACCAAATCGGCTGCCCAAATCAGAAAACTGTCTGCACCATCAGACTCATGGCAGAATTCTAAGCAATTTGAATATAAAGTTGAGATATTTCTGACACTAACAAAAATAGCCCCCAGGGAATCTAAAGATTCCTCATAAGCATCAAATGATTTTATCCAAAATATCCCCCTATCTCGGGATTCATGTAGCAAGATTCTGCCATCATTGTGCCATCTTAGCTCTGGGTTTTGGCATGTGTTATCGGTTCAGCGACTCTTCGTTCTGTCCCCCCTTGTTGGACGAATGAATGAGTTGGTTTATATATGAATTTTTAGGGGTTGATTGCAAAGCAATGCCCATTGGGTCATTTGCAAGTGGCATTAATTTGGTGGGGGAGGTCAGAGTTACAACCTTGCGGCCTCCCCAATTGGCGGGTTTAGTATTTCTAGTTTCAACGTTTCGTTTTTGAAATGGTCGCAGGTGTTTTAAGTTTAGTGGTATTTTGTTATGTGATAGGGTTGACCCACCATGCTGGGCATGTTTAATCCCTGGTGACCCCAAATTAACATATAGTGGCTAGTTCTTGGGCCTATTGGCCCATATATATATATATATATATATATATATATATATATATATATATATATATAGAGAGAGAGAGAGAGAGAGAGAGAGAGAGAGAGAGAGAGAGAGAGATATTAATAAAACAACCTCGACAAAATAGTTGCCAGATTTTCAGGGGTTACCAGCAAAATTAAAGAGGTGACAACTTCGTCAGTCCTAATCACCTCAAAGTGCAAAAATCTCGCTCTATAAGTGGCCGCCAAATTTGGCAGGTTCCTCCAAACTTAGCCAAACCTCCATATTTACCTAGCCTCCAGATTTAGTTAGCAACCTGCTAAATTTAGCCAATGGGGCCAAGTTGACCAAAACTTTGACTGTGAATATCTTGAGCATATGAAGTTGGATTTGAGTGTCATATGCGTTGTTGGAATTATGATGACGAGCTCTATGTTTGAGTCTTGGTTTCGACGAAATATGGAGACTTTGATTTTTGAGCCTATCCGAAGCCACCAGGATCAACTAGAATTTTAGTATTTTGAAGTTTGGGTTGCATATTTTATCACTGGTGTTTTTAATCATGGAAATTGAGTAAATTGAATGGCATTGCTCACAATTTATGTAAATTTCTATGTTTTTCTTGCCTATGTGAACAGTGCTCACCAAGAACCTTCCAGTATTAACACTGAAACAAAACTAGGAAGCACATAAATTACACAAAGTTTTATGGAATTTCATTTGGGATCGTTTCAGTAAGGCTTGAATTGACCTGAAGTTGCTTGGTAATGTCTTGTTCTACAGTGTATATCCAAGTAGCAGCATGTATGTTACTGTCATGGGGCATGCACTATAGAGTTGAGAGCAGGGTTAAGTGTTTTTCCCTAAATGTTGAGTATTATCACACTATATGAGCATTATAAATGTTAGAAAGTTGAGTCTTTTATGTTGAGTCTTAAATGATATATGTATATTTCTTAGGATTTTGAGTATACTATGGATCAAAGTCTATGCAGGGAAGATGTTATATCTTAAGTCTATGTGACTGGAAGTCTTGTGCTATTAAACTCACAATATATATTGTTGAAGCTAATATTCGTATGTGCCAAGTGTGATGACATTTTGTTGATATTATGCCATTAGAGCTGCTGAATAATGAAAATTTTAAAATGTCTCTTAAATCAACCCATCAATACATCGATAGATTTCAATATGGACTAGAGAAAAAGGTAAAACAGCAATCCCTTCTCAAAGGAAGTCCATGCTATTCTACAACTAGAATAGCCAAAAAATATACATAAAGAATAGGAGATAGGAAATTTCTCTTTGCACTTGGGTCATATTTGAAGATCATGAAGATTACAGTGAAGACCCTTTCCAAATTAGAGGAACTAGACTCACATATTTCCAAGGTGAACCAATCTAATTGGAGGAGTTTAAATTGGGCCCTAAAACCATCAATGTTTGCTTTGATACAACACAAGTTCCTGGAGCACTCTTATGGGGGGGGAGGGGTAAGACTTATAATTGCCTCCTGCCTTAGTGAGATCATAAAGTTAATTTCATGTATATCTCCTTACAATATTGACATTATAAGGAAATTTTTCTGGCTGATAGTAGAAAGCTTTCAAGAGTTGGATAACACCATGGGTCTAACCTTAGGAAAGAGGCTCGAGATTTTAGAATTCATAGCTGGAGTCAAATCATATGACGTCATGATTGATCTATAGTGCAATGATTTGATGCTTCAAATGTTCCAATATTTCTTCAACATTAAGGAACATCATGCAAACAATGTCAAAACAAACATGCAGTTTATTTTGTCTTCAGTTATGGGAGACCGTGGTGCCATTTGCAAGCAGCTACAGTCTAGGTTGTTGGCCATTTATAGGAATAAAAAATTGTCTCGCCTCTTGCTTATGAACAAGTAGAAAGTTTTGTTGAGCATAGCATGAGACTATTCAGAAGGTAGATGACCAAGGAGAAATTGATGAGGATGAAGGAACAAATTTGTTCATCATCACTTGAGTGGTATTGGTGAAGACAAGTGAAGCACACAATTTTAGCTATTGACAGCCATGATAAAATATTTTATTAATAATTGAATATATATGATGATTACATTTTGTGAGAGGCCTTGGCTATATACCGCCTTAGGTGCCTCTTGGTGAACGGGCATGATCTTTGATCATGCCCTTTGCCTAATAAACTATAACTAACTAATTTTTTACATAGCGTTGCCTTCCTCTCAAAAGAATGCTTTGTCATCAAAGCATACATAACGATGGATGTTGCTGACGAAACACTTCAGTCTCCCAAGAAGCTTCTTCTTCTAGTAAGTCCTTCCACTTAATCAAGTATTCCTTGATTATACAAGATTGAAGCTTCCTTTCTCTAGTAGATAAGATACCTTCTGGTTCTAGAATGACCTTTCCTTCATCATCTAGGGATGGAAGCATTGTTTACACTGATTGATGGTCGCCCAGTGCCCTTTTAAGACAAGAGACATGGAAGACATTGTGAACATGCCTTTTCTCTGGAAGGCTTAAACTATATGCAACTTGGCTGATCTTTTTAGTGATTTGATATGATCCATAGAACTTTGGTGCCAATTTATTTTTTCCTTTTTGTTTCAAGGAAAACTGTTTGTATGGTTAGAGTTTGACAAATACCCATTCTCTGACTTCAAATTCTCTTTGGGTTCTATTTCGGTCTGGTTGTTGCTTCATATGGTTCCTTGCATTATTCAAGTTTTCTTTTAGGGTTTGGACGATTTTTTGGGTTTCTTCTAGTTGATTTTTAACAGCGTGTAGATTTTAATGGACGGTAGCTAAATCCTTCCATTTTGGGGGTTCATATCCATACAAATCTTGGAATGGCGTCATTTTTGCTGATGTGTGATAAGTAGAATTATACCACCACTCAGCGAGATGCAACCATTGAGCCCACTTATTTTGTTTTTCTGTAGCATAAAAACGTAAGTAGGCTTCCAAACATTTATTGACAACCTCTATTTGTCCATTTGTTTGAGGGTGATAAGCAAAACTCATATTTAGGTAGGTCCCTATGTGTTTGAACAATTCCTTCCAGAAATCACCATTGAATTTGGCATCTCTATCACTCACAATGACTTTCGGAAAACTGTGTAATTTATATATATTTTTGCAAAATATTTCAGCGATTTGTTTAGATGCATCTGATTTCTTTATTGCCATAAAGTGAGCATATTTTGTGAGTCTATCGATTACTACGAAAATCTTGTCCTTGCCTTCATATACGAGTAATCCCTCAATAAAGTCCATTGATATTTCTTCCCATTTCTGATTCGAAATGTTTAAGGGGTGAAGTAATCTAGGTGTCATAATATTTTCACTTTTATTTCTTTGACATGTGTCACATTTTGCTACATACTTCTGAATATCGTGACTCGTCTTCTTCCAAAAGAATGATTGACGTGCATTGTAGTAAGTTTTAAAGAATCCTACATGTCCGGCTAACGATGAATCATGTGACTCCTTGAGTATCTTGGATTTAAACTTGGAGTTTACATTCAGATAGATTCTTCCTTTGTACCATAGAATATCATTCTTCGATTCAAATTTTGAGTTGTTTGGAAGGTTATTGATTATCACAGTTATTTCTAGATCCTTGGCATACTCACTTCGAATCTCATTAAGCCATTCAGGAACAACAACTGAGACTGCAAGTAGTGTTGGTTCTTCGTCTTTCCTAGACAGGGCATCTGCTACTACATTGTCTTTTCCCCTTTTATGTAGTATCTCCATGTCAAAGGCGGCAATTTTTTCAATCCATTTTTGTTGTTCTTCGGAAAGTGTTTTTTGTTGAAGGAGGTGCTGGAGACTGTTATGGTCCATTCGAATGGAGAACTTACTTCCCAAAATATATTGTCTCCACTTAGCCAGTGTGTGCATAATAGCGAGCATTTCCTTGTTGTATGTGGACTTGATACGTTCTCTTTTGTTGAGATTCCTGCTTTCAAAAGCTACTGGATGCCCTTCTTGCATTAACACTATGCCTATACCGAATCCGAAAGCATCACACTCAATGATAAATGGCTTAGAGAAATCTAGAGTTGCTGATACTGGGGCATTAGACATAACTTCCTTCAGTTCTTCAAAACACCTTCCTGCTTCCTCATCCCATTGAAATGAATTCTTATTTAAAAGGTTTGTTAGAGGTGCAGTTAAATGTGCATAGTTTTTAATAAATCTTCAGTAATATCCAGTGAATCCTAAGAACCCTCTTAGCTTGGATACATTAACCAGTTTGGTCCATTCCTTTATAGCTTTGATTTTATTAGGGTCCACTTTTACACCTTCCTGGGATATAATGTGTCTGAGGTATTCTACTTCTTCCTTTCCAAAGGTGCATTTGGATTTTTTTGCATAGAACTAATGCTCTTCTAGTAGTATAAGAACTTTATCTAGATGTTGTAAGTTCTCCTTCCAAGTTTTATTGTAAATTAAAATATCGTCAAAGAATACTAATACAAACTTCCTAAGATATGGATGAAATAATTCGTTCATGGTGGCTTGGAATGTTGCTAGTGCATTGGTTAACCCAAACGACATTACTTTAAATTCATAGTGACTTTTGTGTGTTCAGAATGTCATTTTTGGTATGTCTTCCAACCTAATTCTGATTTGGTAATAGCCTAACCTCAAGTCCAATTTTGAGAAGTATTTTGTGCCATGTAGCTCATCCAACATTTCGTCGATAAAGGGGATTGGGAATATGTTTTTAATCGTTATTTTGTTCAATCCTCTATAGTCAATGCATAGCCTGAATGAACCATCCATCTTCCTTACCAATACCACTGGAGTAGCATACAGACTTTTACTTTTCGAGATGATAACACACTCTAAAAGGTCTTGGATTAATCTCTCAATTTCTTTCTTTTGGTTATGTGGATAAAGATACAGCTTGATGTTGATAGGGTTTGACCCTGCTTTGACTTCTATTGAATGCTCAATTTTCCTGTTAGGAGGCATTTTCATAGGCAGGTCTTGAAATACCTTTTCATGCTTCTGAATTAGATATTTTACCTCTGGTGACTCTTCACTGATCATATTTGCAGATAACATTTCTAATTGGTGACATTGTACTGCTTAAGCAGGTGCTCCTTTTCAAATCATCTTCATCATTTGAGATGACGATACAATTTGATTCTCTAGTGCATGGAATCCTTGTAATTTGTACCTCTGCCCTCCCCAATTAAATCTTATGAACTGTACTTGATGGTTGGCAGCATAAGTGCCTAGAGTTCGTAGCCATTGGATACCTAAGACCACATCTACTCCACCTAATGGTATAGTGAAGAATGAAGATTCTAAATTAAAGTCTTGAATCTGCAATTTGACCTTAGGGAATCTCTCTACCTTTTTAATCTTCTTATTGCCAGCTACCATCACCTTCATGTTTGGTGAGGGAAATGAGAAAATGTTGAGTCTCTTTGCCACGGTTGCATCTAAAAAAATGTGGGTGCTACCAGAGTCGATGAGAACCACTTCATTATTCTTCTTTATATGTCCTTTCAACTTTAGAGTTTGAGGTTGTGATAGACCTGTCATAGCTGATAGTGACACTTGCGGAATACTTCCATCATCTAGTTCTGGAGAGAATTCTGGGGCATCTTATATTTCTTCTATGTCAGAATCTTCACTGTTTGAATCATTAGTTGCTTCACAGTTATATAGTTTCTTTGATTCTTTTCCTTTAACACACCTATGTTTAGGGTCCCACTTCTCACCATAGTGTTTGCATTTGCCTTCTTTTATCCTTTGTATTTCCACATTAGATTTTTCACCTTCAGGACGATGTGGTGGAACATATCTTGTATTATTTGAATCCACAGACTGGGGCATTCTTCGTCTCGAATATACTTTTTCCAGTTTTGACCACAGTATCTGTTCAAATTTCTTTTCAACAGTTTTTTCTTTTCGTCTTGCTACTTCTATTGACGTAATGTCATGAAGCTCAAGTTCTACTTGTAGATTAGTTTTAAGTTTGGAGATGTATGATTGAATTAGATGAGATTCTGATAACCCAGGTACTCGTGTTACTAAGGTCTCCCATTCTCGAGTGTACTCATCCACACTTCCTTTTTGTCGTAATTTGATGAGTGTTGAAAAGAACTCTTCTTCCCTTACACCTTGGAATCTTTTAAAGAATGCATCTTTAAGTTTTCTCCAACTAATGGTGATTGTCGTCTTCTTCCACCATATATACCAATTATATGCTTCTCCTTCCATTTTCATGGAAGAGTGCATAATCTTTTTGTCATCATTGTTGATGTCGTAAATCTCGAAGTATTTTTTTGCTTTATTCGACCACACAACACCACATTTTTCGTTCCCATCGAGTTTAGGCATCTTGACTTTTTCCTTTCGCCGATATGTTGCTGACGGTGGAGCGAAAAGAGGGAGTTGATTGGTGAATGTATCCTAGAGTTGCTTATTTGAAAAGGTCGTGTTACTATTTCCTTGATGGGGCATGGCTGATTTTTTTGGAGATTCTGATTTTTCATGAGAATCTGCTAACTTTGTTGAATCTGATGAATTGTGCTCTTGATTACCTCCATCATCTTGGAATAGTTTTTTGGGTGTAACCTTCGTCCTTCCACACAAGCTGTTAAGAAATGCTAATGTCTGATTATGATTCATTTCAGATTGGATCTGGTTCTGCCCAAGCTATAGTTCTATCCAATTTGTCGTATCCTGAAGCTTCTTGATATCGTTGGAATGCTCGATAAACTTACTCTCGAGATCGAGTAATTTTTTGTTGAAATCATCGGAGTGGCTAGTAATCCTATTCTCCAGTTAAATCAAATTTTTACCGAAATCATCCATTGACATCGACGACATTGTGTGTGTGTATCTATATATATATATATATATATATATATATATATATAGATGCATTAATCTCCAGTGGTTTATATAAATTAATACGCTGTGGGAAAAGACGGGTCAAATGTCAGAGCGTTTGGGGTGGCCTGAAGAAGACCGCAGATGGGTGTGTATAGGACGGCGTACAGTGGAATGGCGTGTGTAGAGGAGGGCAGACAGCAGAATGGGGCGGGCAACACTTCGGGGAGCCGCAGGTGATCTGATGTGGTGAAGATGAGGTTCAACCAGGTTTGACTCGGGTGTGATAGGTGTGGTGGAATGTTCCACGAGTGGCAGCTATGCTATTGGAGATGGAATGACGACGGAAGGTGGATAGGTGCTGAGACGACAGAACAGCAAGGTAATGGGGACAGCATTGAGACGGAAGAACAACAGGGTGATGGGGGAGAAATGGTGTAGTTGCACAATCGGACGACGGAATGATAGGGTGTGGAAGCACAACAGTGGATTTGAATGAGTGAAGGAAGCCAAATAAAAAGGGGATGGACAAAAAATTCCAGGGAGAATCGACCCCTCTGATACCAGATGAAGCACACAATTTTAGCTATTGACAGCCATGATAAAATATTTTATTAATAATTGAATATATATGATGATTACATTTTGTGAGAGGCCCTGGCTATATACCGCCTTAGGTGCCTCTTAGTGAATGGGCATGATCTTTGATCATGCCCTTTTCCTAATAAACTATAACTAACTAATTTTTTACATAACAACAAGGATGCAAAGGTTCAAAAAGGAAACATGAATGAACTAAGGAGGAAAAATATTTTCTTTAATTGTAAGGAACCTTGAGAGCCTAATCACTCATGTTCAAGTAAAATGCTCGAGCTGACAAGGGTAGAACCATAGGAGATTCCTACTGATGAGAAAGAGATGGGTTCTTCCACTATAGTTGATTCCATTGACTTTCATGAGAATACCCTTAAAGAGTATGCACAATCATGCATAGAAGTTTATAGGAGTTCATCTATCCATCCATGTTTGATGACTAAAAATGGTAAGCAACAGATTGATCCCATGTGTGAAGAAGGCCAAGGAGAAGGAACCCAGGAAGACTCGAGGGATGAGCTACTAATGATGATCCAACATGAAGAGCACTCAAAGGTGTGTGAACATGAGGAGTATGACATACATAGTGTGCATGATGAGACATCTTTGGAGAGTTGGTTGAAGGCTCAAGTTGGAGTCCTGGATGAGGAAGTTGAGCATACATCTTTGGGGCTAGCCATTGATGAGGTGCAGGTAAATGCAGAGGTATCCAACAAGACTACAAGATGTCTAAATGATAGCAGCCAAGAGAAGATTTAGCATCTTAGGACATATATTATGGCGATGAAGAAGAAGACGTAGACACTCCGAGTCATCATCTTGCCACAGATCAGTAAGCTTGATGTCCTTGGAGTTAGGCATTCCAAGACAATTACCAAGCTTTCTAGTATTGGGGAACAACTAAAATCCATATTGAGGCAACAAGAGGGGTATACTTGAGACTTTTAGAGAAACCCTATTTAGGAGTAAAAAAATAGGGCTTGCAGTGCTATCAACCCACCCTGTGTACATTAGAGAGAGGGCTAGTGTTTTCTAGCTAGAACTTATGGTTTGACCTGGTGAAGCCTTCCAGGGGAGTTTTTTAGTTTGGCCAAGACCAAATGATGGGCCGAGAGTTTACGAGCATCCCAGTTAGAATAAGAATGGTGCAACATCAATGTCGTGGGATTGTTTCTTATGTCGGTATTTATGCACAAGATCCATGCCAAGGGATGGATAGGAGAAGTGATGAGTTGGTATCCTACTGAGTGGATAATTTATGGAGCATCATCCATAGTTAGGGGCATAGCACAACAAGAGCCCTTAGACATGGGCAATGATAGATGGCCAAGGTGGCATTGGGATCCAAGTGGATCTATTAGTGGCAAGTTGAGTCTAAGGTTTGTTTGGGATCCAGGTATTGAAGGGTCCATTCATAATTGGGTGACACAAAGGCATGGTGTGACACAATGGTTCATATGGGATCTTGGTATTAGTGTACAGATGCCTTTACAATTGGCAAATGCAGACTACTTGAGGGCAAACAATCTTAGGGTAAGAGGATTTGTAATGTTCCCATTTTTCATTTCCTTTACGATGTGATTAGGGTGGATTTCCAAGGTTTGTGATAGCCAAGTCACAGGAGGGAGACTACATCATTGATGGGCATAGAGGTTTTGGAGAAGTTTTATGGGATCCGATGCAATTCGCTTGTTATATTTCATCATCAAGGTCAATTCCACACAGTGCATTCTTGGTTCCATTGCATTCTGATGATTCTCATAAAACGGGGTTATTATCAACATATTTTAATTAAATATGTTAAATGTGTCATTTGGGGAGGATAATTTGGAGAAACACCTTAGTGTAATAGCTTGTTGGAACTAAAATGTAGATATCTATAAGATGGGATTATGAGAAGTTACTTTTGGTGATTGGAGAGATCATAAAGACAAATTTACCATTTTCCAAGATTAAAAGTGACTAAAATAAAGTAAATCACTTAAATAAAATTAAATGGAGTTGTCTTTAGTGCGACTTTTTAGACTTTTCGGTGCCAGAAGCCGATTGAAAAAATTGAGGTGAAATCTTGATTTGTGTTATTTAAACTGGTTTTTTTACTGTATATATGGATTCAATGCCTTAAAAAATCCCTAGGGCATTTCGATTATGAAGGGGTTACCCATCAAGCTTATGATTTCAATAAATTCCTATTGGATTTTAGAGAAGTTAGACTAGAAAAACAAATTGGAAAAGCTTCCAAAAAGGCTCACTAAAGACAACTCGAAATTAAAGGGAGAATCTTCTATAGTGGGAGTAAAATAATAAAAATAAAAGAACTTCTAGAAGGTAAGAGAGGAACCCATCAAGCCTTTAAAAGAGAGGAAAACAAGTCATTTGGATCATCTCAGATTTGGAGTACCTTTTTGTGGAAAGTTTTTGGGAACTTTGATTTTCAAGATCGAAAAGCCCTAGGATGAAAACCCTTGGGTTTCTTGGTGTGTTGGACGAAACCCCAACTCACTATTGAGAAAATTTCATCCAAAAATCTCATGGAGCTTCAGTGGCATCAATTGTGAGCAAATCTGAAGAAAATCTTTGGATTAGAGTGGAGATCACTTAGATCTCCAATTTGGGCGTCATTTCCAGTGGCAATTTTGGTAGCTCGGGAACATTATTGCAGTAGCTATTTTAGAGGCCAATCTCAGTTATTTCTCCAACTCAAATGTTGGTAGTTTGTATTGGCATGTAATCTTATCCTATATTAATTAATAAAGTTGAGTTTTACCACATATGTTTCATGTGTATTTTTGAGTTGTAGCATTTGGGGGTTATATTTGCAAATTCATTGTGCTGGTATTATGGAAAAATTATTAAAAACAATACTATAATATTCCAGAACACCTTAAACCTTAAATTTTATTTGTTTGGAGCATTGCATGTTTGGAGCAAAAATGGTTGAATGACATGGTTTATGTTTAATACAAACTTAGGTTCAGGCATAATCAATTGTTGAACAACGCCCCTGAATCGAATAATGTAATTTTAGGTGACTTTGATCCATCATATGAGTGGGTGTGGGTCGTGGAGAGTTGGGAACATATATTTGACAATGAAAACTTTTCTTAAATGGACCCACCTCCACCTTGAAAGCCAGGCCAATCACATATGAATCTCACTATAAAATCTTAATCTACTCGTTCTAAGGATGACAATGAGGAAGAGGATGATGATTCCGATGATAGCCATTAGTACTAGCAGTATTATAGTTTAGTATGATAATTGTTTTTAGACTCTAGAGGCCATTTAGTGCATGTTTCTTGATGCATTTTGGTTCGGATATCTATAAGCATTATTGTGGTTATATGCACTCTTGCTATATAAATGGAAACCTTCTCATATTTTATGTATAAATGGTTTCGATTCATATAGATGCACTTGACTATATAGGTTTTTCTTTGAAATATAAATATTTTATATATTTTTCTTTCAACTGATTTTTTTGGTCAATATTTCCCTTTTCCCAGATTTTCATCTAGTTCAATTTCTCAAATCTACTAGGTCGATGAACAATCAAATTCCTTTAACATTGATTTGAACAAAATACATTTAAATTAGAACCTTTGACGTATTGCACTATATTTGTGGAAGCATGATTCTAGTGAGAACTGATGTGGAAAGAATACCATGGTGCCACTTTTGTAAAATGAGGTGGAAAGAATAGATGTCTATCTCACATATTTAAAGAAATCATGGAACAAAACAGGGTGCATAACTATGTCTAATAGATGGACTTATGGAGGATTTCATACCGTTTTAATTTTCTTAATTTCTTGCCCAAAAGATACCATGTTTCTCAAATCTATGGATGCCTCTAATAAGGTGAAGGATGCACAATTATTATTTTGTCTTTTGGATAAAGTGGTTATAAAAGTAGGGGTACAAAATGTTGTACATGTGATCACAAACAGTGCCTCCAACTATGTTGGAGGAAAAACACTCCACCATTTGGTGGGCCCCATGTGCAACCCATTGTTTGGGACTAATGCTTGAGGATATTGGCAAAATGAAGTGGGTAAAGAAGTGCGTGGAAGAAGAAAAAACCATCACTAGCATCTACAACCACCATTGGGTTTTGAACCTTACGAAAAAACACATTGAGGGTAGAGAGCTTGTTTAGTTAACCATTACACGGTTTGAAACAAACTTCCTTTCATTGTGATCCCTTGTTCAACAAAAAATCATCTTGCAGAAGATGGTTCCTTGTGATGAATGGGATACATCTCAGTGAAGCAGAAAGATTGAAGGAAAAATGGTGGTTAGCAAAGTGTTTGAACTATTTTTCTTGGAGAATGTCGAAGAGATATTGCTAACAAGCCTCTTGTAACAATTTTGTGGATAGTGGAAGGTGATGAACTTGCCATGGGTTATGTTTATGAGGCCATGGATCAAGCCAAAGTGGTAATAAAGGAAACATATGGGGATAAAAGACAAAAGTATTTTCGCTTATGGAGAATCATTGATTAAAGATGGAATAAACAACTCCATAGACCTTTACATGCAGTTGCTTATTCCCTAAACCCAAAGTATGTAATTGTAATTTTCAAACTTTATATAATTTATGTTATTCATTAGAATTTTAAAAGGTTTACCAAACACTCAAAATTAATTGAATAATATTTTTTATCTTTTGAACTTTGAAGGTACCATTACAAAAAATAATTTGAATCAAATGGGGAGGTAAAAGAGGGATTGTACAAATGCATTGAGTTCATCGTCCTAAATTCGAAGATTAAATATGAGATACATAGCGGGCTCTTCAATTTCAACGATTGCTAGTACCTTTGGAATTTATATGGTTAGAAGTCGTAAAACAAAGGATCCACTGGGTAAGTAACACCAAAATTTTCAAACTATATTTTTCATTGAAATACTTTAGTCCTAGTTTCAAAGTGATTTTCCAATGATTCTTTTCCTTCAACTCTTATTGCAGCCTATTGGCGGCAACAATTTGGTAGGTAATGCCCTAATTTGCCAAGATTTGCACTTTAGAAACTAAATCAAATATGTAGTGCTTAAAGGTGTGAACGAAATTGGAGCATTTTTTAGTGTATACACACCACGAAAATGAATGTTTTGTAATGTTCTGATTTTTTGTTTCCCTTATGATGTGATTAGGTGATCTCTAGAGTTTGTGAGAACCGGGTTATAGGAGTGAGATTACATAATCGGTGGGTCTAGAGGGTTTTGGAGGAGTTTTATGGGGTCCAATGGCATTCACTCGTTATATTTCATCATCAAGGTTAGTTCCACACAGTTTGTTCTTAGTTATGTTGCATTTCGATGATTCCTATAATATGAGGTTATTATCAACATATTTGACTTAAATACACAAAATGTGTCATTTGGGGAGGATTACTTGGAGAAACATTGTAGTGCAATAGCTCTTTGGAAACAAAATGAAGATATCTACAAGATGGGATGATGAAAAGTGATATTTAGTGGCCAGAGAGATCATAGAGGCAAATTTACCATTTTTTGGGATTAAAAGTGACTAAAATAAAATAAAATAAAAAGTCACTTAAACAAAATTAAAGGGAGAAGTTTTTAAAGTGGGAATAAAATAATAAAAATAAAAGTACTTCTAGAAGGTTGGAGAGGGATTCATCAAGTCTTTAAAAGAGGGGAAAGAAATTCATTTGGATCATCTTGGATTTGGAGTATTTTCTTGTGGAGAGTTTCTAGGAACTTGGGTTTTAAGGATTAGAGAGCCCTAGGATGAAAACCCTTGGGTTTCTTGGTGTGTTGACCAAAACCCCAACTCACACTTGAGGAGATTTCATTCAGAAATCTCACAAAACTTCATCAACATCAGTTGTGAGCAGATATGGAGTAGATATGTGGATTGGAGTTCGAATCACTTACATCTCCAATTTTGGTGTCATTTCCAGTAGCAATTTTGAGAGGCTAGGAACATTATTGCAACAACTATTTTGGAGTCCAATCTCAACTATTTCCCCGGCTCAACTATTGGTAGTTTGTATTGGCATGTAATTTTATCCCATATTAATATAATAAATCTTAGTCTTGCCACATATGTTTCATGTGTATTTTTGAGTTGTAACATTTGGGGGTTATATCTGCAAATTCATTGTGATGGCATTATGGCATGTTTTTTCTGAAGTTTGGTAAAATTATTAAAAGAAATACTATAGTGATCCATAACACCTTAAACTTTATCTGTTTAGAACATTACAAGGTTATCAGAGCGTGATTTTGGCCAGTTGTGGGTTAAAATCAAAGTGATGCCAAGAAGAATAACTTTAGTGCCAAAATCAGAAGGAGAACCCCTTTGATCCAAATATTGAAATTTTGAAACAAGTAGGCCGAATCTGTCACATCAAGGGGACCATATTGATAACTATGGTTGAGTCTGAATTGCAATTTCTTGGAGATCAAATCCTGCCCAACCCAAAATATTTTCCAGACCCTAAATTTATATTTCTGAATTCAAGAGGTCGAATTACATTCTTTTGTGGATTGAGACTCTATTCCTTGTTGGTCGAGTTGCTTCAGTTATTTTCCAAAACGATGTGTAGGCTAAGATATCACTTCTAGGAGAGGTTGATTTCATTCTTCTAAAGAAGCTTGAATTCACATTGCCAGGGGTGGTCAAGTTATTAACATTGTTGGGGCCTACTTTTGTCTCTTTTAGACACCCTATTCTGTTATCTTTTCTGGTACCTAGCTCCATTTTTTACCCTTTTTTATACTTCAAAAGCTACCTTATCCTTTTTAAATGGTCACGGCCAATGAATGGATGTAAAGTCACAAATTAGGCCTATTTCCATATATCTTTGGTTAGTCTAGATAGATGTTAAATTAGTTTATATTCTTTTGCCAAAACTTGACTGTAACTTTACTATGATTCTTAAGCATGAGGGTAGGAACTTGAAGGCATTGGCAGATTAAATTGGTGGATCAAAAATTAAGTTTGTTTGGCACCTAGCAGTTTTTTTGTACTCAATTTTGCACTTGATTTAGTACCAGGTTCTAGAATTCGGTACCAGTCAACTAAACGATGATTCCTAAGAAGGAGTGTTACCTTCTCAGACTTCTTTTTATAGCAGTAACAACGCTCTCTCCGAAGGATAGTACCACGACAAATCTCCATGGATCTTCTAAACTGGATGAGTGATTTTCGAGATTTGACTTGTCTTAATTAAATCTAGATCATATCTTGTACTGTTTCCTTGTTCATTCAGATAAAGTCGTATTTATGCTATGATCTCTTTAAAAAGAGACGATTAGTAGTACTACAAGGGTTAAGAAGAAGAAGGATATAACAATGACTTTGAAATTTTTCAAAAACTTTATTTTATTTCAGCTTGGAACTACTTCATATATGTATTGTTGAAATATTATTAATATAGTAATCTTGACTTCTATTTCATGAGTTAATGTGTTATTAATTTACAAGTTCATTGTTGTAGTTTAACTTGTCTAAGGTCATGGTCAGGGCCCACCATTGATCTCAGTCAAGTTTGTAATCGATTCTAGTTAGAATAGGAATAGATGTATATTAGTATAGAATACTTGTAGCATGGTTGATGTTTTCCTTTTGGAAATTTAATATTCTAAGTGTGATCGCAGTCAATTGAATTCTTTAGTTTTTGAACATTTGGGATTTTTAGTTACTCAGATTTATATTTCAAGATAATTTTCATTCCTTAGATTTATAGTCTGAAATTGAAGCATTGAATTTTCAGTCTTGAGGTTGAAGCATTTTAAATGAACAATCCTTAGATTTGAAGCATTTTGACTTATAGACTTTGAGATCTGAAATGGAGTGTTCAAACTATTTATGAATTAAAATTTCTATCTTTCAATTTGAACAGGGGACTCTGTAATCATAAACTTTCAAAGTGGATGCTTATCGTTAGACAACAAATTAGACTATGAATTCCTTCATTCTTACATTAGTTTTCTTTTACTTAATTTTCAAATCAGAAACAACAGATGTGTGGTTAGTATTATATCTTTTTCTTTTGTTTGAATGATCTCTTGTTTTCGAATTGAATAGAGTTTCTAGTCATATGCATTATTGTTGGAATCAGAATTTGTTGTCATAGGTTAGGGTTGAGTGAAGAGTTTGTTTGATTGAAAACCATGGGGTTGGAATTTTGAGTGAGTGAGTTATTTGGAGTTAAACCATTAATTAGAGCTATTTGATTGGGATTAGGATTAAGTCAAGTTACATCATTGTTAGACTTGTTTCAAGTAGTTATTCAACTTGGGTTGATGTAGGTCCGCGTAACTACATTAGATATGAATTTCATGTAAGCAAAGTAATTCATTTCGTTGATTTGCGATAGTTTGTTATTTTTCAATAGGGAATTAATAAGTTTCTTCACTTCAGCAAGTGTAATAAAAGTAGTTGAATGATTTCTAATCTAGGAGTTAACACATAGATTTGAGTTTGAAGTATTTGGTACTTAATTATGTAATGGGTTGATTTTAGAATTAAATACAATTGTGCTGGAAAGATAGATTGGACTAAATAGTTGATGAGTTTTTCATAATATAGTACATGTGTTTTAATGGATTTGTGCCTAGAATCATGATATTTTGTAGCTCTAAGATTACGGACATCGGTTGACATTTTTAAGTGAAGGGAAACTAGTATAAACTTATAAAACTTGTAACAATTACTGAGGGAGGCCATTATTTATATTCCTGAGGAGGGGTCAAATTGCACAAATTTGAGGAGGACGAATTGCATTAAGAAGATTGGGATCATCTAACGTAAGAGGTTGAATCTATTTCTAAATGCTCCAGAAGGTTGAGTTGTCTCAGATTTCAATGATGTAAATTTCATTGTCAAAGAGGCTAATTTTCTTGCTTTCCACAGCTCCCAGACTCGCTTTCAAATAGATTACATTTTCCAGGTCAATTTTTCTATAACAGATGGTTTGTATTCATTAATTTAATCTACAAATTTTAGAAGAGAAAGTTCATGGAAGTATCGAAGGCCAAATTGAATGTTTAGCCAACACAGGGTGCATACCTATGCGTTAGGAAATCAATTTAAAAATTTATATGTTGTGAATTATCCATGGTTTGACATAGGAAGTTGATACATACACATGTACATGAGATTTGTGTAATGGAAAAAGTGATGGTATAATTTTAGAGTGGATATGCAAGTTATGGTTTGTGATTTTGATCTGGGTATTGATGGATCGATCTGGTCGTGAGCGTTAACACCGAGAGTCAAGTTTTTATTTTCTGGTGTTGTTGATTTTTGTATGCGGGGCTGAGAAAATAAAAAGCCAAATTGTCATGCCAATTAAATTCAAACAGAGGAGCCGCAAGAAATTTTGGGGAGCAATTTGATGGGCCAAGTCAGCATTCACTGAGTTTTAGAGTGTCCATGCGATCGAGTCACATCCACTCGTAGCAAACGTAATAGGGTCATGTTATTATCAAGGGACTGAATATATAAAATTGTTAGGACGAATCTGCATGACTAATGTTGTTGAGTTGTGGAGCAGAGATCACAATTGAGTAAGATAAAGAATGTGGGTATAAAGGAATCACTAGTCGAGGTCTTTTGATTGGTCTGGTGAATAGGTCCACTCATGCGTTATGGTTCCAATAGCTGAACACGTGATTCCACATATTTGAAGAAACAATGGACATAACATCTGTAAGTACAGAGGAGAGGATTTATGTAGTGGACTATGAAAAAGCTAATCCGGTGGTTATATAATCATTATCAAGGACCGAAGCATTTCTTCTAGGTTCTAACTCAGAAATTTTTAATAATGCTAGTGATCCGGGCGATTTTTTGTGAATGTTCTCAAACAAAAATCCCCATTATAGAAGACCTTTTACTGACACTTACATTTGCTTGTGAAATCATGAGCAATGCATCTTCTAAACAACCTCAACATACCATCAACATGAAACAAGAAGCAATAATCATGAACAACCATAAAAACACGATATGATAACGAAGTTCACCCAGTGTAGGCTATGTCTCCGGGCTCGGTGTCAAGAGTGGGGAGGTCCCCTCATTAGTTGTTAAAAGAAGATGATGTGTACATGGTGCAATTGTCTATGTCAATAAAATGATCAACCCCCTTACCTAGAGTGGCTTGTCTCTCCCAAGAGATGTTATTTTGTAAGAAATCTCAATCATGAAAAGTTCTCCTCTAGTATGACGAAAGAATAATCTCTCACATAAAGTGGCATATAATGATCCTCTCACAAAGTGGCATACATGGATCTAAGAATCAAATCATCATCTCAACAAAATCAGATGAACACATGGAAAAAATACACCTTATACCTCCATGTTTGGGGACGGCCTGAAAATCAGCTACTCAAATGAAGAAATAACATGCACCATCATGTTCCTAGTGAAAAACCATGAAATCTAAGTATAAACTCGACCACTTTCTGTCTCAGTTAGATCTAGGCTCCCTGGGAATATCAAAGATTCCTCAAAGATTCTCTTCTATGTGTTGACTAAAATTCCACTATTTAGATGAATAAACTGATCATTTCATCGTGCACCTCACGAAAAATCGATCATATGAGTATAAAGTTGGTCTGCTTCTGAAACTGTCAATTTTGGGCCTCATGGAATCTAAAAGATTCCCTGTAGATTCTTGTGTCAAGGTTCCACATTCATGGTTCCACTGCTCAACGTTCTGCCTCTACCAAATCAGCTGCCCAAATCAGAAAACCATCTGCACCATCAGACTCATGGCAGAATTCTAAGCAATTTGAATATAAAGTTGACATATTTCTGACACTAACAAAAATAGCCCCCAGGGAATCTAAAGATTCCTCATAAGAATCAAATGATTCTCTGCAAAACATTCCCCTATCTCGAGATTCATGTAGCAAGATTCTGCCATCATGGTGCCATCTTCGCTCTAGATTTTGGCATGTGTTATCAGTTCAGTGACTCTTCGTTCTGTCCCCCCTTGTTGGACTAATGAATGAGTTGGTTTATATATGAATTTTTAGGGGATGATTGCAAAGCAACGCCCGTTGGGTCATTTTCAAGGGGCATTAATTTAGTGGGGGAGGCTCGAGTTACAACCTTGCGGCCTCCCCAATTGGCGTGTTTAGCATTTCTAGTTTCAATGTTTCTTTTTTGAAATGGTCGCAGGTGTTTTAAGTTTGGTGGTGTTTTGTTGTGTGACAGGGTCGACCCACCATGCTGGGCAGGTTTGATCCCTGCTAACCCCAAATTAACATATAGTGGCTAGTTCTTGGGCCTCTTGGCCCATATATATATATATATATATATAAAACAACCCCGCCAAAATAGTTGCCAAATTTTCAGGGGTTATCGGCAAAATTAAAGAGGTGACAAATTCGTCAGTTCTGATCGCCGAAAAGTGCCAAAATCTCGCTCTATAAGTGGCTGCCAAATTTGGCGGGTTCCTCCAAATTTAGCCAAACCTCCATATTTACTGCGCCTCCAGATTTAGTTAGCAACCTGCTAAATTTAGCCAATGGGGCCAAGTTGACCAAAACTTTGACTGTTAATATCTTGAGCACATGAAGTTGGATTTGAGTGCCATATGCGTTGTTGGAATCAGGATGATGACCTCTATGTTCGAGTCTTGGTTTTGACGAAATATGGAGACTTTGATTTTTGAGCCTATTCGAAGCCGCCAGGATCAACTAGAATTTTAGTATTTTGAATTTTGGGTTGCATATTTTATCACTGGTGTTTTTACATTGTGGAAATTGAGTAAATTGAATGGCATTTCTCACAATTTATGTAAATTTCTATGGTTTTCTTGCCTACGTGAACAGTGCTCACCGAGAACCTTCCAGTATTAACACTTAAACAAAACTAGGAAGCACATAAACTACACAAAGTTTTAGGGAATTTCATTTGGGATCATTTCAGTAAGGTTTGAATTGACATGAAGTTGCTTGGTAATGTCTTGTTCTGCAGTGTATAGCCAAGTAGCAACATGTATGTTACTGTCATGGGGCATGTACTATACAGTTGAGAGCAGGGTTAAGTGTTTTTCCCTAAATGTTGAGTATTATCACACTATATGAGCATTATAAATGTTAGAAAGTTGAGTCTTTTATGTTGAGTATTAAATGATATATGTATATTTCTGAGGATTTTGAGTATACTATGGATCAAAGTCTATGCATGGAGGATGTTATATCTTAAGTCTATGTGACTGGAAGTCTTGTGCTAATAACTCACTATATCTATTGTTGAAGCTAATATTCGTATGTGCCAAGTGTGATGACATTTTGTTGATATTGTGCCATTAGAGCTGCTGAATAATGAAAATTTTAAAATGTCTCTTAAATCAACCCATCAGTACATCGATAGATTGCAATATGGACTAAGGAAAAAGGCAAAACAACAAACCCTTCTCAAAGGAAGTCCATGATATTATCCAGCCAGAGTAGACAAAAAATTTACAGAAAGAATAGGAGATACGAAATTTCTCTTTGCACTTGGGTCAGTTTGAAGATCATGAAGATTACAGTGAAGACCCTTTCCAAATTAGAGGAACTAGACTCACATCTTTCCAAGGTGAACCAATCTAATTGGAGGAGTTTAAATTGGGCCCTAAAACCATCAATGTTTGCTTTGATACAACACAATTTCTTGGAGCACTCTTATGGGGGGGGAGGGGGGAGTTCGTGGGTGGAGGCAGCGGGGGGGGCGCGGTAAGACTTATAATTGCCTCCTGTCTTAATGAGATCATAAAGTTAATTTCATGCATATCTCCTTACAATGATGACATTATAAGGAAATTTTTCTGGTTGATAGTAGAAAGCTTTCAAGAGTTGGATAACACCATGGGTCTAACCTTAGGAAAGAGGCTCAAGGTTTTAGAAGTCATAGCTGGAGTCAAATCATATGACATCATGATTCATCTAGAGTGCAATGATTTGACACTTCAAATGTTCCAATATTTCTTCAACATTAAGGAACATCATGCCAACGATGTCAAAACAAACATGCAGTTTATTTTGTCTTCAGTTATGGGAGACCGTGGTGCCATTTGCAAGCAGCTGCAGTCCAGGTTGTTGGCCATTTAGAGGAAGAACAAATTGTCTCACCTGTTGCTTATGAACAAGTAGAAAGGTTGGTTGAGCATAAAATGAGACTATTTAGAAGGTAGATGACCAAGGAGCAATTGATGAGGATGAAGGAACAAATTTGTTCATCATCACTTGAGTGGTATTGGTGAAGACAAGTGAAGCACACAATTTTAGCTATTGACAGCGATGATAAAATATTTTATTAATAATTGAATATATATGATGATTACATTTTGTGAGAGGCCCTGGCTATATACCGCCTTAGGTGCCTCTTGGTGAACAGGCATGCTCTTTGATCATGCCCTTTGCCTAATAAACTATAACTAACTAATTTTTTACATAACATTGCCTTCCTCTCAAAAGAATGCTTTGTCATCAAAGCATACGTAACGACGGATGTTGTTTACAAAACACTTCAGTCTCCCAAGAAGCTTCTTCTTCTGGTAAGTCCTTCCACTTAATCAAGTATTCCTTGAGTATACGAGATCGAATCTTCCTTTCTCTAGTAGATAAGATACCTTCTGGTTCTAGAAATACTCGCCCAGTGCCCTGTTAAGGCAAGAAACATGGAAGACGTTGTGAACACGACTTTTCTCTGGAAGGCTTAAACTATATGCAACTTGGCTGATCTTTTTAGTGATTTGATATGGTCCATAGAACTTCGGTGCCAATTTATTTTTTCCTTTTTCTTTCAAGGACAACTGTTTGTATGGCTAGAGCTTGACAAATACCCATTCTCCAACTTCAAATTCTCTTTCGGTTCTATTTCAGTCTGGTTGTTGCTTCATACAGTTCCTTGCATTATTCAAGTTTTCTTTTAGGGTTTGGACGATTTTCTGGGTTTCTTCTAGTTGATTTTTAACAACAGGTAGATTTGTCTGGATGGTAGCTAAATCCTTCTATTTTGGGGGTTCATATCCATACAAAGCTTGGAATGGCGTCATTTTTTCTGACGTGTGATAAGTAGAATTATACCACCACTCAGCAAGATGCAACCATTGAGCCCACTTATTTTGTTTTTCTGTAGCATAAAAACGTCAGCAGGTTTCCAAACATTTATTGACAACCTCTGTTTGTCCGTTTGTTTGAGGGTGATAAGTGGAACTCATATTTAGGTAGGTTCCTATGTGTTTGAACAATTCCTTCCATAAATTACCCTTGAATTTGGCATCTCTATCACTCACAATGACTTTCGAAAAACAGTGTAATTTATATATATTTTTGCAAAATATCTCAGCGATTTGTTTAGCTGCATCTGATTTCTTTATTCCCATAAAGTGAGCATATTTGGTGAGTCTATCGATCACTACGAAAATCTTGTCCTTGCCTTCAGATACAGGTAATCCCTCAATAAAGTCCATTGATATTTCTTCCCATTTCTGATTCAAAATGTTTAAGGGGTGAAGTAATCCAGGTGTCATAATATTTTCACTTTTATTTCTTTGACATGTGTCACATTCTGCTACATACTTTTGAATATTGTGACTCATCCCATTCTAAAAGAATGATTGACGTGAATTTTAGTAAGTTTTAAAGAATCCTACATGTCCGGCTGACGGTGAATCATGTGACTCCATGAGTATCTTGGATTTAAACTTGGAGTTTGCATTCAAATAAATTCTTCCTTTGTACCATAGAATATCATTCTTCCATTCAAATTTTGAGTTGTTTGGAAGGTTACTGATTATCGCAGTTATTTCTAGATCCTTGGCATACTCACTTCGAATATCATTAAACCATTGAGGAACAACAACCGAGACTGCAAGTATTATTGGTTCTTCATCTCTCCTAGACAGGGCATCTGCTACTACATTGTCTTTTCCCCTTTTATGTAGTATCTCCATGTCAAAGGCATCAATTTTTTCAATCCATTTTTGTTGTTCTTCGGAGAGTGTTTTTTGTTGAAGGAGGCGCTGGAGACTGTTATGGTCCATTCGAATGGAGAACTTACTTCCCAAAAGATATTGTCTCCACTTAGCCAGTGCGTGCATAATAGCGAGCATTTCCTTGTTGTATGTGGACTTGAGACATTCTCTTTTGTTGAGCTTCCTTCTTTCAAAAGCTATTGGATGCCCTTCTTGCATTAACACTACGCCTATACCGAATTCGGAAGCATCACACTCGATGATAAATGGTTTAGAGAAATCTAGAGTTACTGATACTGGGGCATTAGACATAACTTCCTTCAGTTCTTCAAAACACCTTCCTACGTCCTCATCCCATTGAAATGAATTCTTTTTTAAAAGGTTTGTCAGAGGTGCCGTTAAATGTGCATAGTTTTTAATAAATCTTCGGTAATATCCAGTAAATCCTAAGAACCCTCTTAGCTTGGATACATTAACCGGTTTGGTCCATTTCTTTATAGCTTTGATTTTATTAGGGTCCACTTTTACGTCTTCCTGGGATATAATGTGTCCGAGGTATTCTACTTCTTCCTTTCCAAAGGTGCATTTGGAATTTTTTGCATAGAACTGATGCTCTTCTAGTAGTATAAGAACTTTATCCAAATGTTGTAAGTTCTCCTTCCAAGTTTTACTGTAAATTAAAATATCGTCAAAGAATACTAATACAAACTTCCTAAGATATGGAAGAAATAATTCGTTCATAGTGGCTTGGAACATTGCTAGTGCATTGGTTAACCCAAACGGCATTACTTTAAATTCATAGTGACCTTCGTGTGTTCGGAATGTTGTTTTTGGTATGTCTTCCAACCTAATTTTGATTTGGTAATAGCTTGACGTCAAGTCCAATTTTGAGAAGTATTTTGCGCCATGTAGCTCATCCAACATTTCATCGATAAAGGGGATTGTGAATTTTTTTTTAATCGTTATTTTGTTCAATCCTCTATAGTCAATGCATAGCCTGAATGAACCATCCTTCTTCCTTACCAATACCACTGGAGTAACATACAAACTTTTACTTTTCAAGATGATCCCACAGTTTAAAAGGTCTTGGATTAATCTCTCAATTTCTGTCTTTTGGTGTTGTGGATATCAATACAGCTTGATGTTGACGAGGTCTGACCCTGCTTTGACTTCTATTGTATGCTCAATTTCCCTGTTAGTAGGCATTTTCATAGGCAGGTCTTGAAATACCTTTTCATGCTTCTGAATTAGATCTTCTACCTCTGGTGACTTTTCACTGATCATATTTGCAGATAACATTTCTAATTGGTGACATTGTACTACATAAGCGGGTGCTCCTTTTCGAATCATCTTCATCATCTGAGATGACGATACAATTTGATTCTCTGGTGCTTGGAATCCGTGTAATTTGTACCTCTGCCCTCCCCAATTAAATCTTATGAACTGTACTTGATGGTTGGCAGCATAAGTGCCTAGAGTTCGTAGCCATTGGATACTTAAGACCACATCTACTCCACCTAATGGCACAGTGAAGAACGGAGATTCTAAATTAAAGTCTTGATTCTGCAATTTGACCTTAGGGCATTTCCCTACCTTTTTAATCTTCTTACTGTTAGCTACCATCACCTTCATGTTCGGTGAGGGAAATGAGAAAATGTTGAGTCTCTTTGCCATGGTTGCATCTAAAAAAATGTGGGTGCTACCAGAGTCGATGAGAACCACTACGTTGTTCTTCTTTATATGTCCTTTGAAATTTAGAGTCTGAGGCTGTGATATACCTGTCATTGCTGATAGTGACACTTGCGGAATACTTCCGTCATCTAGTTCTAGAGAGAATTCTAGGGCATCTTTTGTTTCTTCTATGTCAGAATCCTCATTGTTTGAATCATTAGTTGCTTCACAGTTATATAGGTTCTTTGATTCTTTTCCTTTAACACACCTATGTTTAGGGTCCCACTTCTCGCCATAGTGTTTGCATTTGCCTTCTTTTATCCTTTGTATTTCCACATTAAATTTTTCACCTTCACGATGATGTGGTGGAACATATCTTGTATTATTTGAATCCACAGACTGAGGCATTCTTCGTCTCGAATACACTTTTTCCAATTTTGACCACAATATCTGTTCAAATTTCTTTTCAACAGTTTTTGCTTTTCGTCTTGCTACTTCTATTGACGTAATGTCATGAAACTCAAGTTCTACTTGTAGATGGGTTTTAAGTTTGGAGATGTATGATTGAATTAGACGAGGTTCTGATAACCCAGGTACTCGTGTTACTAAGGTCTCCCATTCTCGAGTGTATTCATCCACACTTCCTTTTTGTCGTAATTTGATGAGTGTTGAAAAGAACTCTTCTTCCCTTACACCTTGGAATCTTTTTAAAAATGCATCTTTAAATTTTCTCCAACTAATGGTGATTGTCATCTTCTTCCACCACATATACCAATTATATGCTTCTCCTTCCATTTTCATGGAAGCGTGCCTAATCTTTTCGTCATTATTGTCGATGTCGTAAATCTCGAAGTATTCTTCTGTTTTATTCAAACACACAACACTACATTTTTCGTTCCCATCGAATTTAGGCATCTCGACTTTTCTCTTTTGTTGATATGTTGCTAACGGTGGAGCAAAAAGAGGGTGTTGATTGGTGAATGTATCTCAGAGTTGCTTATTTGAAAAAGTCGCATTACTATTTCCTTGATGGTGCATCACTGATTTTTTTGGAGATTTTTCTTTTTCATGAGAATCCGCTGACTTTGTTGAATCTAATGAATTGTGCTCTTGATTACCTCCATCATCTTGGAATAATTGTTTAGGTGTAACCTTCGTCCTTCCACACAAAGTGTTCATAAATGCTAATGTCAAATTATGATTCATTTCAGATTGGATATGGTTCTGCCTAAGTTGTAGTTCTATCCAATTTGTCGTATCATGAAGCTTCTTGATATCGTCAGAATGCTCAATAAATTTACTCTCGAAATCGACTAATTTTTTGTTGAAATCATCGGAGTGGCTAGTAATCCTATTCTCCAAGTCAATCAATTTTTTACCGAAATCGGCCATTGACATCGACGAAATTGAACGAGTTTGTGGGGGTGTATATTTGTCCACCAGATTTTTAATTAATTAACATTTTTTTTAAATTAATTATAATATATATATATATATATATATATATATATATTATATTAATTTAATTTAATTATACAACATATAGTTTTTAAACTAAATATATATGCATTAATCTTCGGTGGTTTATATAAATTAATACGTTGTGGGAAAAGATAGGTCAAACATTAGAGCATTCGGGGTGCCCTGAAGAAGACTGCAAATGGGTGTGTAGAGGACGGCGTACAGCGAAATGGCATGTGCAGATGAGGCAGACAGCGAAACGGGGCAGGGAACACTTCGGGGAGCCACAGGTGATCTGATGTGGTGAAGACGAGGTTCAAACAAGTTTGACTCGGGTGCGATAGGTGTGGTGGAATGTTCCACGGGTGGCAGCTATGCTGTTGGAGGTGGAACGATGGTGGAAGGCAGATAGGTGCTGAGACGGCAGAACAGTGGGGTGATGGGGACGGCGTTGAGACGGTAGAGCAGTGGGGTAATGGTGGAGAAATGGTGCAGTTGCACAATCGGACGGCCGAAGGATAGGGTGTGGAAGCACGACAGTGGAGTTGAATGAGTGAAGGAAGTCGAATAAAAAGGGGACAGACAAAAAATTCTAGGGAAAATCGATGCCTTTGATACCAGATGAAGCACACAATTTTAGCTTTTGACAGCCATGATAAAATATTTTATTAATAATTGAATATATATGATGATTACATTTTGTGAGAGGCCCTGGCTATATACCGCCTTAGGTGCCTCTTGGTGAACGGGCATGATCTTTGATCATGCCCTTTGTCTAATAAACTATAACTAAAGCCCTTTGTCTAATAAACTATAACTAAATAATTTTTTACATAACAACAAGGATGCAAAGGTTCAAAAAGGAAACATGAATGAACTAAGGAGGAAAAATATTTGCTTCAATTGTAAGGAACCTTGAGAGTCTAATCACTCATGTTCAAGTAAAATGCTAGAGATGACAAGGGTAGAACCATGGGAGATTCCCACTAATGAGAAAGAGATGGGTTCTTCCACTATAGTTTAGTCCATTGACTTTCATGAGAATACCCTTAAAGAGTATGCACAATCATGCATAGAAGTTGATAGCAGCTCATCTATCCATCCATGTTTGATGACTAAAAATGGTAAGCAATAGATTGATCCTATGTGTGAAGAAGGCCAAGGAGAAGGAACTCAGGAAGACTCGAGAGATGAGCTACTAATGATGATCCAACATGAAGAGAACTCAGAGATGTGTGAACATGAGGAGTATGACATACATAGTGTGCATGATGAGACATCTTTGGAGAGTTGGTAGAAGGCTCAAGTTGGAGTCGTGGATGAGGAAGTTGAGCATCCATCTTTGGGGCTAGCCATTGATGAGGTGCAGGTAAACGCAGAGGTATCCAACAAGACTACAAGATATCTAAATGATAGCAGCTAAGAGAAGATTGAGCATTTGAGGACATATCTTATGGATGAAGAAGAAGACGTAGACACTCTAAGTCATCATCTTGCCACAGATTAGTAAGCTTGATGTCCTTGGAGTTAGGCATGCCAAGACAATTACCAAGCTTTCCAGTATTGGGGAACAACTAAAATTCATAGCGAGGCAACAAGAGAGGTATACTTGAGAGTTTTAGAGCAACCCTCTTTAGGAGTACATCAATAGGGCTTGCAGTGATATCAACCCACCCTGTGTACATTAGAGAGAGGGCTAGTGTTTTCTAGCTAGACCTTATGGTTTGACTGGGTGAAGCCTTCCAAGGGAGTTTTTCAGTTTGGCCAAGACCAAATGATGGGCCGAGAGTTTACGAGCATCCCAGTTAGAATAAGAATGGCACAACATCAATGTGGTGGGATTGTTTCTTGTGTCGGTATTTATGCACAAGATCCATGCCAAGGGATGGATAGGAGAAGTGATGAGTTGGTATCCTACTAAGTGGATAATTTATGAGCATCATCCATAGTTAGGGGCATAGCACAACAAGAGCCCTTAGACATGGGAAATGATAGATAACCAAGGTGGCATTGGAATCCAAGTGGATCTATTGGTGGCAGGTTGAGTCTAAGGTTTGTTTGGGATCCAGGTATTGAAGGGTCCATTCATAATTGGGTGACACAGAGGCATGGTGTGACACAATGGTTCATATGGGATCTTGGTATTAGTGTACAGATGCCTTTGCAGTTGACAAATGCAGACTACTTGAGGGCAAACAATCTTAGGGTCAGAGGATTTGTAATGTTCCCATTTTTCATTTCCCTTACGATGCGATTAGGGTGGATTTCCAAGGTTTGTGATAGCCAAGTCACAGGAGGGAGACTACATCATTGATGGGCATAGAGGGTTTTGGAGGAGTTTTATGGGGTCCGATGCAGTTCGCTTGTTATATTTCATCATCAAAGTCAGTTCCACACAGTGCGTTCTTGGTTCCATTGCATTCTGATGATTCTCATAAAACAGGGTTATTATCAACATATTTTAATTAAATATGTTAAAGGTGTCATTTGGGGAGGATAATTTGGAGAAACACCTTAGTGTAATAGCTTGTTGGAACTGAAATGAAGATATCTATAAGATGGGATGATGAGAAGTTACTTTTAGTGATTGGGGAGATCATAAAGATAAATTTACCATTTTCCAAGATTAAAAGTGACTAAAATAAAATAAAATAAAAAAATCACTTAAATAAAATTAAAGGGAGTTGTCTTTAGTGCGACTTTTTGGACTTTCCAATGCCAGAAGCCAATGGAAAAAATTGAGGTGAAATCTTGATTTGTGTTATTTAAACTGGTTTTTTTACTATATATATGGATTCAACGCCTTAAAAAATCCCTAGGGCATTTCGATTGTGAAGGGGTTACCCAAAAAGCTTATGATTTCAATAAATCCCTGTTGGATTTTAGAGAAATTAGACTAGAAAAACGCACCTGAAAAGCTTCCAAAAAGGCTCACTAAAGACAACTCGAAATTAAAGGGAAAATCTTCTATAGTGGGAGTAAAATAATAAAAATAAAAGAACTTCTAGAAGGTAAGAGAGGAATCCATCAAGTCTTTAAAAGAGAGGAAAACAAATCATTTGGATCATCGCAGATTTGGAGTATTTTTTTGTGGAGAGTTTTTGGGAACTTTGATTTACAAGATGGGAAAGCCCTAGGATGAAAACCCTTGGGTTTCTTGGTGTGTTGGATGAAACCCCAACTCACTATTGAGAAAATTTCATCCAAAAATCTCATGGAGCTTCATTGGCATCAATTGTGAGCATATCTGAAGCAAATCTTTGGATTAGAGTGGAGATCACTTAGATCTCCAATTTGGGCATCATTTCCAGTGGCAATTTTGGTAGCTCGGGAACATTATTGCAGTAGCTATTTTAGAGGCCAATCTCAGTTATTTCTCCAACTCAAATGTTGGTAGTTTGTATTGGCATGTAATATTATCCCATATTAATTAATGAAGTTGAGTTTTGCCACATATGTTTCACGTGTATTTTTGAGTTGTAGCATTTGGGGTTATATTTGCAAATTCATTGGGTTGGTATTATGGAAAAATAATTAAAAACAATACTATAATGTTCCAGAACACCTTAAACCTTAAATTTTATTTGTTTGGAGCATTGCATGTTTGGAGCAAAAATGGTTGAATGACATGGTTTATGTTTAATACAAACTTAAGTTCAAAAATAACCAATTGCTAAACAAGGCCCCTGAATCGAATAATTAATTTTAGGTGACTTTGATCCATCATAAGAGTGGGTGTGGGTTGTGGAGAGTTGGGAACATATATTTGACAATGAAAACTTTTCTTAAATGGACCCACCTCCACCTTGAAGGCCAGGCCAATCACATAGGAATCTTACTATAAAATCTCAATCTACTCATTCTAAGGATGACAATGAGGAAGAGGATGATGATTCCGATGATAGCCATTAGTTCTAGCAGTATTGTAGTTTAGTATGATAATTGTTTTTAGACTCTTGAGGCCATTTAGTGCATGTTTTTTTGATACATTTTGCTTCAGAGATCTATAAGCATTATTGTGGTTATATGCACTCTTGCTATATAAATGAAAACCTTCTAATATTTTATGTATAAATGGTTTGGATTCATATAGATGCGCTTGACTATATAGGTTTTTCTTTGAAATTTAAATATTTTATATATTTTTCTTTCAAACTGATTTTTTGGGTCAACATTTCCCTTTTTCCAGATTTTCGTCTAGTTCAATTTCTCGAATCTACTAGGTCGATGAACAATCAAATTCCTATAACATTAATCTCAACAAAATACATTTAAATTAGAACCTTTGACGTATTGCACTCTATTTGTGGAAGCATGATTCTAGTGAGAACTGAAAACCATGCATTGATGGGTTGATTTCGTCTCTCAATAAGACAATCATAACGTATCATAACCATGAAGCATAAGATATAAAAATCAAATTAAATCAAATCTACCATAGCTAAATTACAGGGGAAAAATGAACGTTTTCTATAATAGCAATCTTTAAAAATTTCAGTCACACAAGAAAAGAAAACTTACAGAACCATAAATATGTTATAGGTTTAAAGAGAGCATCCATCCTGATTCTATATCCCTAGATCCAAGATTATGCTCCAGCGTGAATAAAGTGGATTTACTTGACAAGTGAAAATTCCCATCAATGTAAGAACTTAACCAAACAGAATATATTTAAATTATAAAACGATGAGTCGTGGGCCTATCTGAACATAATATATTTAAATTATAACAGTTAAATTCCTCTTAAGGGCATGCAGCCTCGAACCAAACCAGAAACAGGGTTTATTTGTATAACATATATACCTTGCTTCTTTTCAAGGCATCTTCACTAAACGACATCTAGAAACCATTAACACAACCAATCGTAGTACATGTATTTTATGCCACTCTCACATATATAATAAATCTCCATCAGTCTAATTCCAGGATGAATCTACTCTAGGAGATCTCTACGAAGGGCCTAGGAATTGACTCTTCCTTCAAGTGTTTTCTCGTATTCCTCGATGGATTTAAAGAGTTCTGAAAAATTGCCTTTGCCAAATCCTCCACATCCACCCTTTTGATAGGCTTGCCCATTCTCATCAGTTAGCACACAGCCTACACGTTGAATTATCTCAATAAAAATAGTGGGCCTGCATTGACATAATTCAACATGAGCATTCAGTGTAATCAACTACAAAACATGTCAACATTGATATCATAAAGAATTAGAAACAACAAATATATTTTCTATAAGTTGTAAAATCTTGGAACCAAAATGTATGTGTTATATATCGTGGATGCTTGACAACGATAGAAAACACTGTTCTTTCTAATGTGCATGAAGTTTGACCTGCAAAGCAAAAAGTGTTTCATGCACTGCTGCTATGAAGGACTTCTTACAGTAACAGCATTTCTGAAGGTTTTTGGCCTCTTTATCAGCAGATAATCAAACTTCTTTATATTCTACTAATCTTACAGATATCACTCTCAATGCCATGTTAGGAACATGAAATATCGATATAAATCCAGAAAATAGGTTAACACTGCAATACTTATGAGTGAAGCAACGCATTACGTTGGTACAAAATAAAATTTTATAACCAATTCATACTGATATTGACATGATTACACAGTCAAGTGTTCAGGGAAGCTTATAACAGAAGCACTGCTTCAGGATATAATAAAGCAGAAATCTGCCTTCAAAATAATGAGGCTAATGCTCTGACCATGGGTCTAAAATATTGGCAGGAGAATGCAATTTTTTTAAAAGTTTCTACCATTAAAAAACAGTTAAAACTTGATGCAGATGTTAAAAATAGGACAAGAGGTGCATATTTATGCCTATTTACAACGCTTGAGTACTTGGTAGAGTGTAAAAATGAGATGACTTGTAAGTTTGCAGTCACATGCCTTTTCATGAAGTGCGGCGTAGGACATCATATTTGAACCATGCCGGCCATGACGAGCTGAGACCATCCAATTTATGGAAATCAAGAAATCCATTTTCGGATTCCAATATCTCACTCAAATTTAACATGCAAATTATGTCACCAATATAAGAAGAAAAGAAAAAAATCAAAAGATTCCAATCCCTGGCTAGGCAGGGCGTGATGAAGAATGTAGAAGAGGTTAATTTCAGCAACATAAAGCCATATCATCATACGTCAACTTCTCTGATTTCTCAAAGGAAATTCTCCAACTACTTGGAATCTAGTTAATTTTCTGCATTAGGCAAATCATCAAGAGCTACTTCGTGGATTTCAATGTTTTAAATTCAACAGGGAGCATGCTCTCAAGGAAAAAGGCTCAGAAAATTCCAATCAATGACTAGGCAATCCCCGACGAAGGATGATGTCATTTCAGAAACAGAATCCCGCATAGTCTGACTTCAAAATCTCAGGTTTCTCAGAGGAAATTTTTCAACTAATGTAAATCTAGAATTGCTTCCAAATTATGGAAACCATCGAGACCTGCCTTTTGGATTTCACTGTCTCAAATTCAACATCAACATTAATGTAAGTTCTGTCCAGGAAGAAAACTCTAGAAGATTTGGATCCTTGGCCTCAGGTTTCTTAAGGGATATTCTTCATAGCAATAGAAATCTAGTAAATCTTACAAACTATGGAAAATCAGCAAGCCCTATTTTTTAGATTTTAATTTTTAATGTCTCAGAATTCAACAGGGTGCATGCAAGTTGTATAGAAGAAGAAAAAATAAAGAGATTCCAGATATTTGGCCAGCCATGGCTTCTGCGAAGAGTGAAAAAAATGAGAAAATTTTCATATCCTTAGATTTCAAATTCTCAGCTTTCAACGGAAATTCTTCGAAGTAATGGATGTAGTAAATCTTCCAAATTATGGAAACCATCGAGACCTGCTTTTTAGATTTCAAAAGTGGGCTTGCAAGTTCTGTCTGGGAAGAAAATCAAGAAGATTTGAATCTCTGGTTAAGAATGATACCGATGGTACAGAGAAGAGTGGTTGATACTAATTGTATCAAGAGCAGTAAAGTGCTTTTACAAAGTGATATGGAAAAAAGACTCATGTCCAATTTCTACTATAAAATAAGAGAAAGAAGAAGATTATTATTTTTTTAATCTTTTAATTACCAAGACTTAAAATTAAAAATATTAAATAACATCCATCCAAACGGAGAAAATTTTCAGAGAACAGATGTTTGCACCTGATTTTCTGTTTATCCCTCTTAGTGCGGAGTAGACTGGGAATTAAACAATATATGCTGCTACTGCTACTACTAATGATACCAATAATAATAATTAAACGGGTGAAGCCCATGTGATCAGCAACGAAGAGAGTGCTTGCTAAATAGTGAGGATGGTGGCATGTGAGACTACTCACCAAGGTTTATTTCCAAAGATGCAAGAAGCAGCAGTCGGGGCCAGGTTCAAGTGCTTAGTGAATCTTTATGAAAGAGTACGATGTTAGGGAAAGATAGATATTTTTTCCTTCAAAGGAGTATCTCAGTTATGCATCTTAGCACCAAAAACAAGGTGTTGGATAATATGAGAAATGTGATCCTTCTTGTCTAGCAAATATCGGAAGATACACTTGCAAAATATGGTAGAAGTAAAACCCAGACTGTAAAACCCAGTTGCAGTAAGGGTTTTCAAGGGTGCTGAATCATCAATGCACTACTTTGAAATATGGAATTACAAAAGATAATGAACTTTAACAAAGATTGATTGCCAAATTCCAAAGTTTGCTTATTTCTTTTCAAAATTATATTAGATAGCCTTGGCCATATCAGCATTTCATTGCACATCTCCCTAATTCTGGATTGTGAAAGGTATCTCATTCTCTCCGTAAAATAAAACTGAACTTGAAAAAAAATTGGTCAATCTTAACCCTGAGTTTCAAGGGCCAGAATTTAGTACATTTTATATATCTATGTATCTATATAACGAGAACATATCTGTGTATTTATATATGAGAACCCTGTCAGGACATCTTAGCTATAGAAAAGTGCTTGTTCTAGATGAAAAAGAGGAAAAATAATGTCCATACCTGTCGCCAATGGGCTTTGTGAAAATCTGTAAGAGGACTCCTTGATCATCCCTATCGACCAAAATCCCCAACTCGTCGCACTCTTCCATCTGCTTCTCAGTCAAGACATCTGCAACCCTATTCCTCAGATTCTTATAATAAGTAGGAGGAGGCTTGGGCATGAATTCAAACCCTCCAATTTCACTGCGCATGCGCATCTCCTTAAGCGTGGAGAATATATCAGAGCAAATAAGAGCCAAATGCTGCAATCCGGCGCCCTCATTGTGCTCCAGATAGGTCTGTATCTGTGACTTCCTTTTGGTCCCAAACACAGGCTCGTTCATGGGCAATAGAACCATCTCATTATTGCTCGCCAACACCATCGAATTCAGGCCACTCTCTCCAGTCCCGACGTCTTCTGCCGTAAACTCGGCAAAACGGTGAAACCCGCTAAACTTGGCCACATATTGGACGGCTTCCTCCAGGTTCTCCACATTCCCCACAGCGTGGTCAACCCGAATGATTCCATAGGACAAGTGAACCGACTGAACGGGCTCGTAATTGGGCAAAAAGGGGCCCTTGAAACCGTCCTGGCTGACAAAACGAAGAACCACATCTCCGTAAAGCTTAACCTCCGACATACAGACCTTCCCGCCCGTGGCCTCATCGACAAGATCGCATGGCTCCAGCACAGCCACGGCACCGTTTTCCACGCTATTCTGGAAAGCGTCTCGAGCGTCTTCGACAAGCACTCCCACGGCTCGAACTGCTAACCCATGCTTGTCAAAGAAACTCCGCGCCTCATCGGAATCGAAAGCTGGGTGGGGCATTCTGGTGGTGGACTGGTCGATTTTCGAAGAATAAGGCGCCGTGAAGACGAAGGTGAGATCGTTGGACTGTATGGCGAAGCTGCAATATGTCTGATTTCCGGTGCTCTGATCGGACTTGGCCACCACCTGCATGCCCAAACCCCATGCGAAGCGCTTGTGGGTATTGGTGGCATCGCCGCACCAGAACTCAATGTGGTGGAATTTCTTCACTTGGAAGCGATCGCTCATGGGATTGTGGCGCACAAAGTTCTTGTATCCCACCAGCTTAAAGCTCTGATTCTCATCCTTACCCATTATTTCTTGCACTAAATTCCCCAAAACTTCTCTGCAAATTTCCCGTTATCGATTCGATGGGTTCCTCTTCTGGCGCAGACTGTTTGGTTATATATAGGAACAGAGGCGAGGGATTAGATGAGGTTGATTACGTGATAGTCTGTCATGCCATGGATTAGATTGCCAAGTGTGCCGATTTGGTTCTGATGCATAATGTTTGTCCGATTGAACCCAAACTCTTTTCAAATTGGACACGGAACCTGATAATACAAACTCCTGGTTAATGCTCTTGTGAGTCGGACCGTAGATAATCTGATCCTCCAATGCCTGATTTTCAGGCTGGCAATGAGTTTTTTTGACGATAGAACTCCAATTTCTTTTTTCCCAAAACAAAGTATTCTTCGAAGACTTCTCCATTGTTGACCCATGAGTAATCTATTGTTGAACTTTGAGGGGTAGAGTAATCGGTTTGTGAGGTGTTTGGTTTTCACATCACAGGCAGGGGTTGAGGAGGAGGGTTGAGGAGGAGAGTTGGTAGGTAATTAAATTTTTTTTAAGAATTTTGGCGTAAATTACATGTAGAAAATTTTTGTCTACGTCAATTAATGTGGTTCATCGTCATAATAAGTTGAGGAGAAGAGTCAGATCATCGCTGCAAGTTAAATAGGGAGAGCAAATTTGGAATCTCTAGGTGTGACCATTAACAACTATATAAAAAACAGCTAGATTATATAATATTATAATGCTAATCATAGTCAACACCAATTTCCTTGTTAATAAATAATTCAATAATTAGGCCAATAGGCCTTTCTTATGCATCAACTTTTCGTAACACTTTTACTCTGATCCGTTAAATCATATGAAACACTTTCAACTGTTGATCTGAACCAAAAAACAAAACAATGGAAAATCAAGAAAGCATGGAAAAAGCACAAAAGCTCAAAAAAGATTCTATGCAAAAAAAATCAAGAAAGCACGAAAAAGATCATAAAAATCAAAGATCGAAAAAAAAAGCTCAGAAAAGCAAAGATTTTTGAGGATTTTTATTTTTATTTTTATTTTTGAAATGCAATGTATTATTAATTTATTTTTATAATTTAATTGAAATATAAATTTTAAATTTTAAATTTAAAAATTAGTTTAGATTTATTTTTAGTTGTAAGTTTATTATGTGTTAAGAGGGATTTTTTTTTTGAGGTATTGATTTTTTAAGAGTGAAAAGAGATTTGATTTTTTTTGGCATTTGGTAGATGTAGAGTTAAAATGAATTTAGATTAGTTTAAATATTAACCTTTAAATAACTCACATTAGAGAAAAATACCATGGGAAAAAACCATAGATTAAAAATATAATAAGGAAAAACCACGGGTTGGAAAATTTTATATTTTATATTTTAATTTTAATTTGACTAAGTCAAAATGTTAAACATTGTAACATCTCCCTAAAATAATTAAATTCAATTTAAGTCCATGCTAGCTCCCATCATTTTCATGCTCAAAAGATAGGCGTTCTCAACACCTTAGCTACTTCGGCGGGAGTTGCAAGTTTATGACGAAAATCACCTTGAAGATGAGAAAACTGACCTCTTGGAAGTTTTTAATAGGAATGGTTATAGTAGGTCTCAAGGTCTTAAGGCTTTTCAAAATGCTGAAAAGGGTCCTAAGAGTAAGATTGACCCCAAGGATTGGTCTTCCGGTGTTCATCTTCCCTTTATTCAAGGGACCACGGATAAAATCGTTAGGATCTTGAGGAAGCATAAGATTCATTCTTCTTTTAGACCTCTTAACACTATATGAAGTTCTCTTCATTTTGTTAAGGACCCGATTAACCCCAAGGATTAGAAGGGTGTTTATATCATTCCCTGTTCTTGTCGAGCTCCTTATATTGGTGAGACCGGTCGATCCATTAACCAAAGGATTTGTGAACATGCTGCTCCTTATATTGGTGAGACCGGTCGATCCATTAACCAAAGGATTTGTGAACATGCTGCCGACATCAGGCATGGAAGGTCTCACTCCTAGCATGCAGAAAAAACCAATCATCACATCTCCATTGAAGAGGCTAAGGTCATTGCGAGGATTGACCATTTTCATTATGGTAAATTTAGAGAGGCCTTAGAAATTGAAAAAAAAGACTTGTTAATTTAAATAGAGATGATGGCTAGAGTATCAACAGATTCTAGATTCCTACGCTTTCTTCCTAAAAAATTATTTTTATTTATTTATAGATTAATTAATTAATTTTTTTTGTTAATCCCCATATTGCTTAGTTTATGACTCTCTTAAATTATTTTTGGTATATGAATAGGATTAAACCTTAATATTAATATAATATTATATATAATAATATCACTTTCAACCGTGGATCTAGAAAAAAAAACAATGGAAAATTAAGAAAGCACAGAAAAAGCACAAAAGCTCAAAAAAGATTCTATGCAAAAAAAATCAAGAAAGCACGAAAAAGATCATAAAAATCAAAGATCGAAAGAAAAAGCTCACAAAAGCAAAGATTTTTGAGGATTTTTATTTTTATTTTTTAAATGCAATGTATTATTAATTTATTTTTATAATTTAATTGAAATATAAATTTTAAATTTTAAATTTAAAAATTAGTTTAGATTTATTTTTAGTTGTAAGTTTGTTATGTGTTAAGAGGGATTTTTTTTTGAGGTATTGATTGTTTAAGAGTGAAAAGAGATTTGATTTTTTTTGGCATTTGGTAGATGTAGAGTTAAAATGAATTTAGATTAGTTTAAATATTAACCTTTAAATAACTCACATTAGAGAAAAATACCATGGGAAAAAACCATAGATTAAAAATATAATAAGGAAAAACCACGGGTTGGGAAATTTTATATTTTATATTTTAATTTTAATTTGACTAAGTCAAAATGTTAAACATTGTAACATCTCCCTAAAATAATTCAATTCAATTTAAGTCCATGCTAGCTCCCATCATTTTCCTTCTCAAAAGATAGGCGTTCTCAACACCTTAGCTACTTCGGCGGGCGTTGCAAGTTTATGACAAAAATCACCTTGAAGATGAGAAAACTGACCTCCTGGAAGATTTTAATAAGAATGGTTATAGTAGGTCTCAAGGTCTTAAGGCTTTTCAAAATGCTGAAAAGGGTCCTAAGAGTAAGATTGACCCCAAGGATTGGTCTTCCGGTGTTCATCTTCCCTTTATTCAAGGGACCACGGATAAAATCACTAGGGTCTTGAGGAAGCATAAGATTCATTCTTCTTTTAGACCTCTTAACACTATATGAAGTTCTCTTCATTTTGTTAAGGACCCGATTAACCCCAAGGATTAGAAGGGTGTTTATATCATTCCCTGTTCTTGTCGAGCTCCTTATATTGGTGAGATCGGTCGATCCATTAACCAAAGGATTTGTGAACATGCTGCCGACATCAGGCATGGAAGGTCTCGCTCCTCCGCTTTGGTAGAGCATGCAGAAAAAACCAATCATCACATCTCCATTGAAGAGGCTAAGGTCATTGCGAGGATTGACCATTTTGTAACATCTCCCTAAAATAATTAAATTCAATTTAAGTCCATGCTAGCTCCCATCATTTTCCTACTCAAAAGATAGGCGTTCTCAACACCTTAGCTACTTCGGCGGGCGTTGCAAGTTTATGACAAAAATCACCTTGAAGATGAGAAAACTGACCTCCTGGAAGTTTTTAATAAGAATGGTTATAGTAGGTCTCAAGGTCTTAAGGCTTTTCAAAATGCTGAAAAGGGTCCTAAGAGTAAGATTGACCCCAAGGATTGGTCTTCCGGTGTTCATCTTCCCTTTATTCAAGGGACCACGGATAAAATCGCTAGGGTCTTGAGGAAGCATAAGATTCATTCTTCTTTTAGACCTCTTAACACTATATGAAGTTCTCTTCATTTTGTTAAGGACCCGATTAACCCCAAGGATTAGAAGGGTGTTTATATCATTCCATGTTCTTGTCGAGCTCCTTATATTGGTGAGACCGGTCGATCCATTAACCAAAGGATTTGTGAACATGCTGCCGACATCAGGCATGGAAGGTCTCGCTCCTCCGCTTTGGTAGAGCATGCAGAAAAAACCAATCATCACATCTCCATTGAAGAGGCTAAGGTCATTGCGAGGATTGACCATTTTCATTATCATAAATTTAGAGAGGCCTTAGAAATTGAGAAAAAGACTTGTTAAGTTAAATAGAGATGATGGCTAGAGTATCAACAGATGCTAGATTCCAGCGCTTTCTTCCTAAAAAATTATTTTTATTTATTTATAGATTAATTAATTAATTTTTTTTGTTAATCCCCATATTGCTTAGTTTATGACTCTCTTAAATTATTTTTGGTAATATGAATAGGATTAAACCTTAATATTAATATAATATTATATATAATAATATTCATTAATAAGATTATATAGGGTTATGAATCATTTCTCACCTGAGGGGGGATGTGAAAAAGAGAGCGATGAGGGTTCCGTCGGTAGGAGGACTCGAACCAGGGCAGCCTAGGCCATCGGCCTAGGGTGTTGCAGACTAGACCTCATTTTGGATGACGAAGACTAGGAGGTACGGGGTGGGTCAACATGTTTTCTATGGAGATGGTCCATACAATGGCCATGTAGGCTGTGGGTTGGATCCAGGGTGCTCCATCTGCAAGGATCCCAAGGAATATGTTTACTGGGACAAATTTCATCCAACTGAGAGGGTACAGTGGATGATTGCAGAGGAGGTTTTGGGCAGGGATTCTTCCTTCGTTTCTCCCATGAATCTCAGAGGCTTGATCCAGTACACAAACCCCACCCCTTCCCCCTTTGATCCTTTGTTTACGTAATAGATTATACCCTAAATTATTCATTAATCGAGCATGTCCAAAGGTATGAATCAACAATCCAACTGTATATATTTGTGATGCTTACTGGTGCAAATTTTCATTTTTTCACAAACACATAATAGCGAATAGATTTACCTTAAATTATTCAACGTCCAAAGATATCAATCAACAATCCAGCTGTATAGGTATATGTGTGACGTTTACTGGTGCAAATTTTAATTTTTCACAAAAGCATAATCGTTGTCAGGGTTTACCAGGAAGAGTTGTGGCAGTGTAGGTGACCAGGCTGATTGAACCAATATCTCTTCTAAAAAAATTCAACAATTCCAATTTAATAATCCTATCGGCCTCTCTTTGTACCTTTTGGGACAATTGCTAGTTTATATATTATAATATATTATATAATTGAATCTTATTCTATTTCTTTTTATTTATAAATTTGGTTATTAAATTAATTTTTTTAATCATTTAAATGAAATAAGAATAAAATATAATTAATCTTAGTCAAGTAAAGAAGTTACTTTATCATTTTATTTATAATATTATTTGGTTATTAAATTAATTTATTGAATTTTTTAATGAATTTAATCATTTAAATCCAATAAAAAAATAGTCAATCTAAATGGTTATTATTTTTATTATTATTTTTAATAATAATAATGATTTAAATTATCCGAGGTGACCTCGAAGTTGAGCTAATGTCACAACAAAATAAGATTGTGATATTACTTCAACGATGTAGAGGGTCTTCCATTCAATATTGAAATTAATAAATAAAAATAAAATTAAGATTATAATATTATTTTAACATTGAAATTAACTCATTTATTTATTTGATATTTAATGTTATACAAAATCAATTAATTTTTACTTGTGGATTATTACTAAAATCATTTACGGGGATAGGAACATTTGCGTGGACACTGTGTCATTCTATTTTGAAAAATAAAAAAATAAAATAAAATATTTCCGTAGACGACATTTAATGTTATATAAATTCAATTAATTTTAATACATGTGGATTATTACTAAAATCAATTACGGGGATAGGAACATTTGCGTGGACACTGTGTCACTCTATTTTTGGAATTTTCCAATACGTTATCATGGGCGAGTTAACATCCGGGATTTGTGGTCCAAGTCGCAGTCAGGTTTTTGGGAAATTTTTTGGTACATGTACAATCAGCGCTGGATTGGAATTTGACGGTTAAATGTGAGATGTTATTGATTTAAAATTTTAATTTAAACATAGTTATTTTTATCTTTATTTTGTAGAATTATTAAAAATTATAAATTATATTTCGATTAAGTTTAAATAATTTTAATGATGATGATGGTAGTGGTCAATGTCCACTGAAACCAAATTTCGGTTTATCGGACCTAAACAAGGGTTAGATAGTAGTTAGTACTTGTCTCTTAGCTTAAATATAGTTTAATAAAATCATCATAAAAATAAAATAACTAATAAAATATTATATTGTTAAATATCATCACCAAAAATTAAGAAATATGATTAATTAATATTGTTTATATTAAAATACATATATCTACATGTGTGTGTTTTATTTTTATTAATATATATAATTGTCTATAATTAAATTTATTAAAATATATTTTTAATATAACAATAATCACCTTAAATTAAAATATTGTAAAAAATTATAATTCATGAAAATAGAAATAATAGAAAAATAAAAATAAAAAATTAGAAGATTAAATAAAAAGGAAATAAAACTAAAAACAAAAAATTAGTAAGTAATAGAAATGAAGTTACTAAACAACCCATAATATGACCTTAACCAATCCACCTTCCAAATAAATAAGTTTCAATAAATAAAAACTAATAAAAATTGAATTCTTAATGTTAAACTATGAATAAGTGTCATAAATATTTGGTCAAAGACAAACTAATACCCAGTCAAAATCAAAACTCAAGTATAATAAGATTAAAATGTTATTTATGATGGTTTTAAATGAAATTAAAAATATGATATTTAAATTTTTTTGTTTGGAATCTATTCGCAAGAGTCCCACCGGTGTCCAAATATAAATACGTTTATTATTAAAATAAATCAAATGTGAAAAATATAATCAATTTCAATATTTAATATTTTGAAATGTATGATAAGTTTATAAATGTGAAAGGGTTTCGAGTATGCTTTAAAACTGTGTCTGATTGGCTAAGAGCTAGTCTTCCTCACAGGTAAATAAACAGGTTAAGCACCCAAGACTCAGAGGCATCTGCCTTAGCCTACATTCATCGCCTTAGCCTGCATTCATCGATAACAGCCAGAGATGTTGTCCTCAGAAGTGGTTTGACAAGAGTTATGATAGATTTTCCCACTTGTGGAAAAAAAAAAAATTAATGTGAAATTATCATTAAATTTGATTTAAATTAATTTCAAATTCTAATTTTTTAAAGTATGAGTAGAATATCATTATCATATTTGATAAATAAAATTAATTTCAAATTTCAATAGTTTTTGGAAAAATATAAATTTATAAATTTTAAATAATTTTTCAAAATTTTTCAAAATTTTAATTTTGTAATTGATGAATGGAGAGAATGCATTGTCGTTGTTTACTGAGGCGAAGGAATTGCCGAGACGGCCAAAAGTGATGGGAAGGAATTGGCGAGACAGCCAAAAGTGATGGGAATCCGCTGGATTTTTTTTTTTTTAAGAAATCTTGTCGTAGCAGTGTTTGAATCATGTTTTTGATGGTGAAAATGGATTCAACGCCATCAAAAATCTCTAGAGCACCTAAAATCTTGAAATTTGACAGTTGTAACTTGGATTTACAAAAATCCCTACAGAATTTTTATCAAAATATTGCCAAATTTCCATAATTTTCAAGGCAAAAAACTATCTACATAGACTAAGGCAAATTAGATACATAAACACATTTTTTAAATATTTAAATCAAAGAATTTCGAAATTAAATAATTTTACTTTAATGATGTAAAATTTAATCATATTATTTGTAAACACATTTTATTAAATATCTAAATCAAAGAATTTTGAAATTAAATAATTTTACCTTAGTGATGTAAAATTTAATCATATTATTTGTTTTTAAATATTTTGGATGGTTTCAAAGATGTTTGTTGGTTCATTTATATTTTTGATGTTTGTTTGTTCATTTATTTATTTCCTGTGTGTAAATTTGATCATACAATTTTGAGTAAGTTTGTAATATTTTTTGTTGATTAATATGTTTTTATGAAATATAAATAAATTTAACACTTGGACGAAATATTTAAATTATTTATGGAATTCATATTTACTATTTTTACTATTTCAACACCTTTTTATTAAAAATAAAAAATAAAAAAAATCTAAAACATATTTAAAAAAAACTAGAACATTGAAAAATTATCCACGTTATTTAAATTTGGAAAATATAAATATATCTTGAAAAATTTTAATTAAAAATTAAATGTATTTACTTACTAACCCATTCCATTTATAAGGAATCTAAATCAATTTATAAGCAATTACAAGTAACCTTGATGGTCACTTGTAATGATTGAATGGTTTGTTAGGATGAAATTTGCCCATCAACTAGGACAATAGTGATCAGGATCTTTATTTTTTTTTGTCATATATGATGTGTTTGATATTATTGACAAATTTAATAGTTAGAGGTAGTTTCAAATTCAAACTTTGTATAGTGTTATGAAATTTTTTTATTTTTCTGGAATATATGATATATCTGATGTGATTGTCAAATTTAACATGTAGAATTATAATTTGTACATTATGTATTGACAAATTTAATAGGAAGAAGTAGTTTCAAATTCAAACTTTGTATATTGTTATGAATTTTTATTTTTTTTGGAATATATGATATATTTGATGTGATTGTCAAATTTAACATGTAGAATTGTTTACAAATTCAAACTTTGTACATTATGTATGGAACCATGAAATAATTCAATAAACAATATATTATTATTTTTTTAAATTAATTATTTTACTTCCAAAAATCAGATTATAACATTTTAGAGCTAACCAATCGTCAAAAGTACCAACCACACTATGCCTCAATACGAAACCAAAGTTGTTGGTTGGTTCAAAAAGACTACATAGAAAGTCTGGAACAACTACTAAATAGAAGACCAAATAACAAAAAGATCCTACAATAACATAACAATAACATTAAAGTTAAATCAAGCATCTAGTGATGACGGTGGAGCTAGATTTTTCACACTCGAACCAACAGGCATAAAAGGGCTTAAACTCATATTATATGTGCCTCTCAATGTGAGTTAAACGAGCTTCTAATCTATCTAGACAATCCAGTTGCTTCTATTGATTGTGATGGATATCATTGAGAAAGGAGATAATATTGTTCTTGTCTTCATGTATTTCCTTTAAGATTCATCCTAGTAGAGTCTTTAACTGCCAATGGAGTGTAATGAAATGTGTATACTAGCTCCTTCTTCCATTGGTGTGACCAGGGTCCAGAAGCTAATGGGACACCTCCTCTAAGAGTTCATAATCAAAATACGCTTGTCGATCTCATTTAGCCTATGTCTCAAATCTCTGAATCTTCACTCGAGTGTTATATGAGGTTGTTGAGCAGTAATTAGCCATAACCTCCTATGCCTATGACTGGGCAAGTGATCGATTGGACTAGCCACATCCACTAGCCCCTCAACATCCACACACACTCAGGCGTGGCATAGTACCTACCACAGATGGTTTATCCACCCAATACCTAAGAGGGGAACCCCACTAATCCCATAGTCCACACCCCATCAACCCCTTCTCCAGCCCAAATATTGAGATCATATGAGCAAGAAAAAATATCCCTCCAACTACAATCACCCACCACAAACGACTATGTTGAATGGCGTTGTCATTGATGTCAAATTTTATTAATGAACATTTATGTATATTTGTCTGGATTACATCAAGTTGGAAGCTCCATTGTTGGATGGTTGAAAAATCTAGTTCTAGGGTTTGGGAGCTCTAGACTAAGGACGTACCCTGAACTTGTTCAGGGTTTTTGAAGTAGAAATCCACTATGCTTGCCTTGGAGATCCTCGTCAATATGTTTTTGGTGGTATGTGGCACACCTCGAGAGCCCACCCGATTTAAGATATATTCTCATTTGAAGTTGAGGACCCCATTTCATGGGCTAAAACCCTCAATGCTCACCATATATTTCCTTCACCTTGGTCAAGTCAAAAGTTCATAAGATCACTCACTTCAGTCATTCCTATGCCAAAATATCATTTATAAATATTAACCAATGATTAAGGATTAAAAGTTATAGGTCAAAAATAAAAGAAACTCTAACTAATAATTAAGGATTTAAACTATGGGTCAAAAAAATAAGAGGAACTTTATTAAAACATGAGGGTTTTGTCTTTAAAACAAATTAAATTCAAATAATGAAAACATTTAAATTTAAATTCTAATAATGAAATTCAAATTAAATACCCACCTTAGAAAACCCTTCTCAAATTAAAAGGAATTAAATCAGGTTAGAAATTAAACCCTAACAACCCCTAATATTCCTCCAATGATTCTCCTTGGAAGACCCTTCCTATTCACAAAAAATATATAAAAGGAGACCTTAAGAACTATCATTATGCATGTACACAATGATATTCTTCTAAACTAATCGAGCTCTAAAATTCATCCTATACGGCCACGTGGAAGAAAAAGTTAAATCAATTGTGTGGCAAAGTTTTGGTAACAAGGGTTTTTGGCCTTCTTTTGATTTTGTTTTTGGGTTCAGGGATATGTTGGGTTATTGCTAGCTCTTGTCTTGGGTTTTGGTTTAAATATCTCTTACAAGACTCGGCCCTTCTAGGGAATTCACTCTACAAACTAGTGAAGTTACCATTCATCCCAAGCACAGGGCAACAAGAGTGAGAACCAAAGTATGTTATCAAAATTTGCTTGCAATCTATCTAGGTTTGGTGAAAGAACAACAAATCTTTGAAAGTATAAGTAGTTGGTTGAGCAGCCTCCACTTCAAGCTACAACTCATTGGAATTCATGTGTGAATCCTGTGGAGAAGTTTGGTGACTAACATTATGTTTCACATATCATTTGTAAGACAAAGATTTCTGAATATATAGGTCTCTTAATTTAGAGGCACAATACAGTGATATCATTGTCTCAGAAATTCAAACCTACGTAGTGGCATGTCTCTTGTTTCAATGAACTGGAAGCCTATTTATATATGTTTGTTGCCTTAATTGAGCTGACATCACTAGAATTTAAGGAGTTGATTTATTAAGGTATATTTTGCAGTCATGAATACTTGGAGTCACAGTTTAGGGTTGGAGTAACTATTACAGTGATATATATGTCTAAGGGTTCCACATTCTAGCAATTACATCTTGTAGATCAAATGCACAAAGCCAATGATTGATTTCAAGTTTTGTTGAAGCAGTAAGAAGTTGTGGTATCTCCATGGCAGCAAGCAATAAAGACACTTCTGAATATATATATATATATATACTTGTTTGTGCCTACCATAAGAGGTCGAATTTTGCACCGAACTAAGAAGAAAAGAAAAATTATCACTTGTGTAATCATAGTCACTAAAACAAAATAACAATAATTGTGGTTAGTGATATATCACAGTAGCAGTAATGATATTAGTGTAACTTTACATGATGAAGCAGTGATATTGGTGTGATAATAGCAACTTGAGATATTGACAATGGCATAGCGACTTGACATGTAGACTTTACACATAGATCTAACATTGATACATTGACCTTGTGGTAATAGCAACATATGTACATGGTTCTCATTGTTTCATCCTCGGATTGTAATAGCTAAACGGTGACATTCACATGACACTTTTGTACATTAGTAATATGATGCTTTGACTTGACTTGGCATGACTAAGCAATGAGACAGGGACACCTTTGTATGGCAACAGTCTGGAAGGTGCTTCATAGATACATTTGAGGAAGCTATAAAACACATGTTGGTAACCTTTCTTGGGCAAAGGTTGAGAACATTGCAAGTAGGTCATAGGGATGACCTAAGGCATCTTGGATTGAGCTAACATCAAATATTAGTGGCCGGTACTTGCAGCAACATTAACAGCTTGGAACAATGATTTGGTTGTTTGCCTCATGAGCCTTTGAACACATATTCATTCATGAGCAATGTAGTACAATGACATTGACCATTGCAGGTTGCATGAGTACAAGATTGACTGATACAGAGATCAGATTGTTGTTTATTACAAATCGACAATTTGTTGTGGTTTTGGTACAACCATGATTGATAGTACAACTGATGCAAAAATAGATTGTCAGTTTGATGTGCATATTGAGTAGTGATTGGATTAGCATTGGGATCAAGCAGATGTTGGTTCAATGAATAGTGGTTAAAGTACGATAGAGTAGTGGTCAGATGATGCAATGTTGAGTAGTGTAGCTACCAAGACTTGTCAGTGATACCCTTACCGAGAAGCAACATAATCTTATTATAAGTTTCTTATATTGATTTAGAGCATAGGGGAATCCAGTCTGAAAATTTTGAAACGTGGTTCACCTATTGATTAGGATGCCTGGGTGGTGCGAGGCAAGTGATTGGAGTCACCTTCAAGTTGGAGCTTGAGAACACTTTACGGTGTCAGGGTGGTGTTAGGGCAAGTTGGAGCTTGCATAAGACGCTGGAGCATTCATCCAGTTGTAGCTAGTGCATAGGGTGTTGGAGCATCCGTTCAGTTGGAGCATGAGATCTAAGGCATTGGAGCGTCCTCCCAGTTGCAGTTGGTAAACAAGGTGTTGGAGCATCCTACAGGTTGGAGCCTATAAATCAAGGGGTTGGATCTTGCTTCAGTTGGAGCTGGAAACTTTATGTAATTCTTCTTTTTTAAGAAGAAGACAAATATTAAGAAGTGTTCGATGGTTTTTGACTTGGAGGGGGTCTTGCACCTAATTTTTTTTGTGTCCATTGTCTGATTAATGTGCATTGTTGAATGGTGTTGTTTACTATTTTTTAATTAAATATTGCTGAAGATTAACTTATGCTCTGAAAATATTAATAAATTGTGAATTGCTAACAAACACTGATTCACCCCCTCTTAGTATTTACAACAGGTTCGAGATACTGTGGTCACACCCAAACTGGCCAAACATTGGCTAAAAAGTAAGCACTCCAACCCACCTTAGCCTTTCAGATTAGTCACCAAGAGAGAAAATCCACACACCCTTATGTTTAAAATCACAAAAAAAGGATAGTCCCTCTCCCTTGAAAAGAGGACCTCCCCACTCAAGGAACCCGCAACATCAACACGCCACCACATAGACCCCTCAAAGAAAGCCAAAACATGCAAGCAACTAACAAAAGCAAAGAAAGAAGCAATGCTAGGCAGAATAAGAAATATTACCCATTGAAATCCACAATTAAATACACAAAATGAGTAGCTCCACACTCACGAACTCCAATTGCACCCACACCAACTCCTATAACTATCCAAGACACCAACTCGCAGAATTAATACAAATTCTAAGTCCATGAACTTATCAGTTACCCCATCATCCGCCTAGCCATCATCTTCCAAACCATTGTAGAAAAGCAAGGTACTGTTTCCGCTATGCACTCTGAACGTCATGCACCCTTCCACATTCCACATCTAAAATAGGTCTTTCCCTCTCCAAATTTGGAATTTTGGTAAATAGTCACAACAATGTTCCTTATCTTGGTTTTAGAGGTGGAAGGAAAAATCTGCCCACATGAGAGCATTTGTGAACACAAGGTACATACTCCCTCCTTTCACCATAGCCCAAATAAATGAGAAATCTAGAATACTCCTTACCATTTCACATTGAATTATTTTCACATGTTGCATGTTGATGGAGGGCAGGCCATGCCACCCTCCTCTTAATGACAAATAGAGCTAGTGGGGTGGCTGGTGCCCCCACCCCTTGAACTCATTTGGCACATGGTCACCCATCCCCATTGAGTATTACTTGTCAACTTCCAAAATAGTTCTTATAGGGCCATGCCAATCTGCTATATTCTATTCAGACCATTCCTCATTCAACAAAAAAGTATTCTCCTAAGTCTCTAGATTAGCTAAAAAATATGTAGCCTTGTTCCCATAAGGCCTAATATGGGAAGCAAAAATATAATCGAACTTGCCCAACAAATCATGGATATAAGAAACAATGCCTTCTAGTCTCCAACTCTTAGATAACTCTTCCATCAAAGTTCCATACATTAGCCTCTTAACCATAGAAATTACTAATTGTGAATCCCCCTCTATGTGTAGCTTTGAATAACCAACTTCCATGGCCACAATTAGATCTCGCTTGAGCGTTAGAAACTCTGCAGTTTTATTACTAGTGTGACCACAATAAACTAAGTAAATTCTTTGAGTTCTACCTTTCCAATCCCTAAAAATACCTTCAAACCCAGCTTGGCCTCAATTACCCTTGCAGGCACCATCAAAGTCAAGTTCCATAAAGCCTTCAGATGGAGGATGGAGACGAGACCGGTTGATTGGGATCCTTGGATGTCTGAAAGATCATTAACAAGGGAGAAAGATCTAGATAAGAGAATATTCTTGCCTCCTGGGGAGAAACTTTCCAGTCCTCCCAAGTCCAAGTTTCACTGAGCACTATCTCCCGTATATGTTGCTTCACCTCCAGCCAACAAAATCTTCTTGCAAGGAAATATGCTTGAAAATCTTTCTATTCCTCTCTTTCCAGAGATTCCACAAAACGAAACCCAAAGCCAACATCCAGGTTATATTCACTATAGGGCTCTTGAAGATGCTTTGTCACGATGATGCTACAAATTTGACTAAATTGTTACTATTACGATCAGAAAACCCAAAGAGACCCAACAACTTAATAGAGAGGTAGACCACAAAGGGTCATAAGTTCAATAAGTGCTTTATTGATTCCTCATTATTCCAGCAAAGAAAACATAATGACGGGCCCACAAACCCTTTCCTCCTAATATGGTCCCAATTAAAGATTCATCAATGACTTACCAACCATAGAAAGTGGGCTACTTTAGGCCAGAGGCCATTATTCCAAATTCCCCCCCATACATGCTCCCTAGGAAGGTTTTGATGACTCGTAGAAAGAGAATATCCTTCCTTGATGGTAAACATACCATTTGTCTAATACTCCCATCTAAGTTTGTCCTATTCATTAGAGAACATTATCTTCCGATGTTGCAGTTCACTAGCTACAATGGGCTAAGAAGAAAGCGTTGAGTGAGACTCCTAGTCCTCCATTGTTTTCCATTCCCTCCAAGATCAGAAACTTAGAAATTTCTAAAAATATACTACCATAGGACAATGTTGATCACTAATATAATTCTCTATATCACTAAATTCCCTTCGATTCCCTAATCTAAACATTCTTTTGCGAGACATCTTTTCAAAAAACACACTCCTAACATCTCTAATTTTCCAAAAAAACATATAACTAGAAAGATCAATGCCTGATTAGCTAAAACCAAATTCCAAATGAAAAAACCGAAAAAATAATTTGTTATCCTAAATTTCTCCATTAAAAAAAATGTCCATACTTCCGATCCCAACTATGTTTCCACAACTCCGAGCCATCATCGCCCTAATTGAGCACCTAATACAAATCGATTTACACTATGTTTTTTAAATTTACTATTTAAATTTACTAAAAGGTTTTCGAAAATTATATTATTTAAATTTTGTTTGTTAGATACGTATACGTATTAAGTTATTATGTTCATAAACCATTTAAATTAGCTTTTTTTATTATCATTGGAAATGAGTGAAATTGTTTTAGATTTTTCTTAAATTTACTATTTAAATTTACTAAAAGGTTTTCGAAAATTATATTATTTAAATTTTGTTTGTTAAATACTTATACGTATTAAGTTATTATGTTCCTAAACCATTTAAATTAGCTTTTTTTATTATCATTGGAAATGAGTGAAATTGTTTTAGATTTTTTTTTATTATCGTTGGAAATGAGTAAAATTGTTTGTTAAGATGCAATTTACGTGCATAAATATGATCAAAACACAGAGACCATCGTCATCAAAATTCTTCTTTCTATTCTTAGAATGTATGTTTGAATTGACGATCAAATTTGAGAAATAGAATTATAGAATGTATGATAGTTTGAATTGATGATTAAATTTGAGAAATAGAATTATAGTTTGAATTGATGGGTCAAATTTAAGACGTAGAGTTATTTTTAAATTCCAATTTTGTAAATTGAGTATTTGAAATATTTTTAGGAGATATTATATAGGAAAAAATTGCTCTTTTTTGATTTAACTTGTGTGGTTTATTATCACGACAAGATGAAGACTTAGGTAGTAATTTAAATAAGAAAACAAATCATTCTAATGACTATAACCAAATGACTATAAATAGTTTATAGTTTTTAAATTGTAAATGAAATAGTTTAATAAACAAGGGTTACATAGTAGCTAGTACCTACCCCTTAGCTTAAAATATAGCTTAATGAAACAAAAAAACAAAGACAAAAATTTCATCACAAAAATAAAACGACTAATAAAATATTGTATCGTTGAATATCATCACAAAAAATTAAGAAATATGATTAACTAATATTGTTTATATTAAGATATATATGTGCGTGTTTTATTTTTATTAATATATATAATTGTCTATAATTAAAATTATTTAAATATATTTTTAATATAAAAATAAGTCACAAATTAAAAATATTATGAAAAATTGTAATTCAGGAAAATAGAAATAATAGAAAAAAGAAAAAGAAAAAACCAAAAAAGTTAATAAAAAGGAAATAAAACTAAAAATAAAAAATTAGTAACTTAAATTGTAATTCAGGAAAATAGAAATAATAGAAAAAAGAAAAAGAAAAAACCAAAAAAGTTAATAAAAAGGAAATAAAACTAAAAATAAAAAATTAGTAACTAATAGAAATGGAAGTTACTAAAAATCCCATAATAACACCTCAACCAATCACCCGTCTAAAATAATAATTTTTAAAAATATCATAAATAAATATTTTTTTGTAATAAATAAATAAATAAATTTCTTATAATAAATAAATAAATTATTTTTTTTATTAAAATTAATAATATTTTTTTTAAAAACAATAGTTTAAATAAATTAAAAAAAATTGATTTAAGGGGCATAGAATAGATAATGATGGGTATACTATTAAGACACTTTTTAATGTACTTTGTGGACAAAAACTCATTCATGTTAAGAGTTGGTGTAGCCTAAACTAGGTACAATGCCCTAATAATTTTAACGACTTAAACACTGTAACATAATAATTTTCCAAACCAAAAATTAAACTTTCACTCATTTTTAAATAACTTAATAAAAAATTATAATTTTTCCATCACACATTTATTTATTTTAAAATCATTTAAAAAACTAAAAAATATATCATAATAAAATACATTTTTTATATAAAAATAAAATAAAATATATTTATCTGCTAACTTACTTCACACAAAAATTACAACCTATCCCATGTTTGAAGCACCAAATTATTTCATTAAAATGTAATCTTTATAAATAAAACAATTTGTCTGGCCCATAATCTCAGAGGGGTAAATTCACCTCCCACTTAAACATGACCTTTGAATAAGCGGTGCTTATTAAAGAATAATAAAGCCACGTGTCCATTTTTTTTTCCTTCTTTAAAGTGATTTATTCGTGCTTTTATATTTAATGCTTTATCGCGATAATGTCAAATAGGGATTTATAGTTTTTTTTCTAGATTTTAAAAATAAAATAAATATATAAACCATAAAAAATATTTAGTAACAAATTAATTTATTTTTAGTGCTATATTCAAATAGAAAGATTAAGAAAAAAATAAATTATATTTTTAAAATTATTTTATTCATTTTAAAATCTATAATAATTCTAGTATAATTTTATTTTAATTTCTGATTTATTAATTTTTGAGTGGGAGCAAATATTTTAGGATATAAAATTTGAGGAAATATTTATATTTTGAGAAATTTGATTTCTTTTAACACTTGATAGATTCAAAATTAAGATGGATCTATGTTGGCTCTTAATAATGCTATTTATATATATATTATTAAAACCCTAATAATACATATAATTTTTTTTGTGAGTAAATTTCTATTAACTGAAAAACAAGAGTTTACATCATGGGTTACAATCTTTTGGTTGATCTACTAGACCATGGCCCAAAATAGATTCTCCTTAGAGAGAAGATAGACAGTTGAAAGAAAATAAAAACAAAAGTGTCCATGATAAGATTGACACACTAGCCTAATTGGCCTTGAAAAAAAGTAACATAACTAAGGAAAGCAATGAACATATCCATATCACCATCATGTCATCGGGTTCCATTCTGAGCCTGCAACCTGAATGGGTTGGAGCATCTGGAGGTCTTCTTGCCACCGGGAGAATGTCTAGGTGATGTTCAATCCTCTCCATCCTCTGATCTAAATCTTGGAAGTGCCTATGTAAATGCTCCAAAGATTGGAGAATATCTAGGCGGGATTCATGACGATCCAAGATAATCCTCTCCAATAGAAACTTCATTTTCCAATACAGGTCCACCGTTTTCATGTAGTGGATGAATCTTTCCCCTTGTATGACCTGTGTCAAGGATCTAGTCCACCCATTCAGTCAAGACCTCAATATTTGATATGGACGTCCTATGAGAGGAGGCCTCCCCTTCAGTCTGGTTAATTTCTTCCTGTATATGGCCTAGAGTTAGATTCCAATAGTAAGAAGAAAACTTCTCTATATGATGGCACGTTCGTGTATGTCCTCGGTGGGCCCTCTCCTAGTAATAGGCTACCCCTCGTCGAACTCGAGTTATCTGACTTGACATGACTGACCAATAAGCTAAAATATCTGATGTGGGCCCTGACTCCACCAGTGTAGTTAGGCCATGGGAAAAAGAAAAATACCTCAAACTATACAGAATGAGGACCATACTAAGAAAGGGGTGGGGCCTACCTCGATGAACTTTGCCACAACCAACCATAGGGGAGTAAAAAACCCAGTTACGTCACACCCCTTGTCTGCCCTACTCTGACCCATAGATCTATAGAGGAACCCCCAACCTTGAACAAGAAGTCAAGCAATAACAAAACAACTGAGGACCATGACCATGATACCACTCTTGAAATAAAACAATGCTTAAGACAATGCTGTAATCCCCCAAACTCTCGAAAATGTGTTGCCACCTAGCCACAAACATAGAAAGGAACCAACTGAAAAAAACAAACTAAACACAAACCATTGCCCATGAGACAAGATGGGGATGGCGACACAAGATGGAGAGGTAATGCAGCACCAAATTTACCACATAGCCACTCACACGACCAACAATTTTCCCAATCCCAAGTTGGAGAATTATAGAGACACCCCCATAATCTCCAAGCAGTGATAATAATGAACTTGGAAAATGAGATTAGTTTCCACAACAATAACAGGAAACAAGAATCAAATCTTCTATCAAGGAAATAAAACAAAGATAAATACCTTAGATTTTATATCCAAGGAAGATATCAACTCCACCTCACACGCCAAAAAGGGGTGGGGGGTGGCTAACAAATGCCAAGAGTGACAAGGAAAAAACTGCAGGTTTATGACTTTCCTGATTTCCTTTCCAAATCTCATGTGAATTAACCAAAGCAAGCCAATGATGAAGCACCATATATTTTTACTTGTGGGAAGTCGAATCCACCAAGCCTAGATGGTAACTGAAATCACTTCTTGGTGAATCCTCCATTGGGCTAGTTGCTCCCGTGTTATACATTAACCATCGCAACAACTTATAACCCATGACCATTCAAGGCCATCCACTATAAACCGTGACCATGTCACACATTGGAAATCCTTAACCACCACAACTTTCATTGCATGATCCTAAGTGTCTGTAGTACACCTGGTGAAATCAATTTCTATTTAAACTTTTATAATTTTCTAAGTATGAAAGATAGTTGAAAGGATGAAAAGTAGAAGTTGAACATTTTTATTAGATTGTAAATATTTATTGTTATTAATGAAACATCATTGTTTTTACTTATTATTATTTTTTTAAATACAAGAGGAGCCACCACATGAGTATTTAGGCTCCCAACTATCAGGAAACAATTAGAATCGGTTATGGTACAAGAAAGGACAAAGATAGAAAAATACAAATCTTCCATCTTACAGGAAAAGTGATTTTTTTTCCTTACCACCAAAGTTACCATGATTGGAGAGAAATGTCATGGGTGGAAGATGATTGAGAAAACAAGATTACGAGAGAGAAAGACAATCTAGAAATAAAAACAAGGTTCCAGTGGGAGATAAACATTAGCCCTATGTAGATAAAGAATTCAACCCAGGTTTAGCAGGACACTGCTAGAGCTTGAGGAGGTGAAACTATGAAAACTTATTGATTTATTTCCTGACAAAAAGCAAGTCTAGAGCTGGAGGGGAGCTATAGAGACAACATTTCATTGATTTGGAGGATTGTGGTAGCTCCTATTGTATTTTCAAAGATTTAGATAAGTAACTGGGTTATCTGTTACATTGTATAGAGATTATGTATGTCAAGATTTGTTTTTGTTTCTAAGTAGGAGATAGAAGTTATTTCAAGTATTTTTTGGATGTGGTCATAAAATAAAAATGGTTAACTCTGTAATAATTAACTCTGTGGAAGTGTCTTTATACAAAGAGTTATGGTTAACCAAGTGATTGTTTCTGATATGTTTTCATGGAAAAATTATGTATCTATATATATTCATGTAAGTAAATATATATGCATGGCAGGGTTAGCATGTTAATGGGTTAACACTGAGATAAGGCACTCAGGTTATCCCTCAACCAACATGCAGTCCCTACCATGAGACAAAGTCCTTTAGAAAGATAGACGTTCAAAAAACCCAAAAACCAACAATCTTGAACTCTATTCTCTGTGCATTCAGACTGTCTATATGCATGTATGTATGTATACATATGACAAGATAGGAGAATAAAGTTTACATAAGTAACAAACCTCAGAAATAATGTGTATAAGCATATAAGAGAAATGTCAAAAACATGATCACATTAAATTGTACAACACATTCACAAACAACTACCAGTTCAGAAAGAATATAGTTTGACACGAAATAAAAAACACAATTCAGATTTCGTTGAAAAGTAATTTCACAATTCAATTTTGAATATAAAGGCACTACATGGTATTGGTATAAATATGCATTATAAACAAAGATAGTGTCATTTTATGTCTCGCCTTAATCATGCTCAAATAGTTACAATTAATGGTTATGAATGCCTGAACCATTAATTAAAAAAAAAATCCTTAACATGAAGGTACTTTAAACCTAGACCTGAAGTTCAAGTACACCAATCAAACTGCCCAAGTAACTAATCTATGCATGCTCATGTATTGTTGAGTCTTGGCCAGGTCTGGGACTAATTTCTCTGTTTTGAGATAAACCATGTAACAAATAACCAAGAAGAAGAAAATGAATAAACCTTGGAGTACTTGGAACTTTTAGAAGCTAAAACCCTAAATCTTGTTCCTTATCAAGCTTGAGATGAGTCTGACACTGACCTGTGAGTAACAAAGTAAAAAATACTAAACCCTGAGATGTAAGAAAATAAAATGATTAAAGGGTTGAGTTGAGACAAAAAAAGGGGTATGTTTCTACAAAATTTACCTAAGAAATAGATGTTACAATAGCTAGAAATCTTAGCCCTATGATCAAACTCTATATTGTCAAGTACAGGAAATTATGAATAAGAAAATAAAAGGAAAGGAATTGAAATTCCCCGTGAGAAACCAAAGAATATATAAGAACTCACTATTTCTTTATGGTGCTTTGATGAGGGGAAATATCAATAGAGAAAACATAAAAAACCCAACCTTGGAAAGAAGCAAAATAAAGATACCATCATTTGACAAAACCTGTGATAGTCGAATTACCAAATTTTTGTTGTAGGATTGAAAAGAACCGAGGAAGGATGTGTATGTACTTGAATCTTGCAAAAGCCTCCACTGGAACCCTGTAGTTGTGACCTCCAATATTTGAAACTTTGGTTAAAGAAGTGATGGAAGACATTTTGAGGGTAGGGTTTTCCCCATTCCTCAAAAAGAAAAAGAAAAATAGACAATCCCTCGACTCTGAGAAAGAGAGCTAAATTCCCAACGTAAACTCTAAACGTGTGACAAGTCAGAATTTTTGAAGTAATGTCAATATATTACAAAGAAGAAAGCCTTATGTATCAAATTTGTAGCTCACAAGAAAAAAACCTTTGTGTGCTACCTTAGCTATTGTGGAAACGTTATGTAGGCTAGTAGAAATCTTATTAAACACCATGGTAAACGAAGAATGAATAATGGATGAAGCCTAACAAGTTTCTCCATATAATATAACGACTAAAGTGACTAGAAAACCTCATCGCTAACAAGTATACAGAGCTTCAAAGGCAGAAAATTCAAGTGCAAATGATGGCCATGTTGGAGGAAGGGGGTGAGGTGGTTACCCTAATCACTGAGGAGAGATTAGGAGTACCATTGGATTGTAGAAAATGATCTTGATCATTCCCTTCACATCATTCACATGGGTGAGGCTTGGTGGAACCTTGACGACTATCCACATATCATACTGAGACCCACATATAACATATTCCCAATATCATCAAAGTTGAAAAGCATCAAGGATGACTAGTTTAACACATAGAAACTATATGTGTGTGTGTGTGTGTATGTATAAGCAAGGTTGCCTTAGCTCGAGTGGCATTCATATATTTTGTCAATAAAGCATCTAAGGATCGATACTCGTAAGTGATCCATAAACTATCATGGCTACTCCACTAGACAGTTCATCACAAATATTCGATAATATTATATTAAAAATATGAAATTCTACACTATTATAGTGTTTATTAAACTTCAAGATCTGTAGGTTTAACTAGAATTAGTGCATGCATGTGAATATAAACTATGCAGAAAGATAGAGAACGAAAAAATAAGATCACACACACACACAAGACACAAAATATGCTTTGGGAAATGCTTTCGGGAGAAAACCCAACTGGAAGGTGAGGCTACTTCACTCTCTTTCTCTGTTTGGAAATCTGGCTGCATGTACAAACAAGTAAGGCCTGTGTCTCATGGGCTGCTACACTGCATTGCTCTATCTCCTATCCATCTTGGCTATATTTTCTCAACTATGGAGCAAAATTCTCTTGAATGAATGGAATGCCTCTTCCTCCTAGTGGCCTGGTTATAACACAGTCTGATAACCTACTAGTGGTTAAGTTTGACTACATCAACTCTTAACTAGAGTTACAATATAGAATATTCTAGAGTCTTTTACATCACAATCATGTGGCTAGCCCCTTTTTCCATGAATAATGGGGGTTGATGCGACATCCTCCTGAATTATAGGTGTGAAAACAGGAAGGTCAACTTTTGAGTGACATAACTTTTGCATATAGACTCTGATTGACACACTTATTGTGTTGTTGGAAAGGTCTCTATGTGTAGAATAACATGAATGACAAAGTTTTACCCCCAAAAAACATTGTTTGATGCCTCAAAACTCTCTCGGAAGGTTTCAGATCCCGTTTTTCCAAACTAGGTCCCGTTGGTAAAAACGACATTGTGCACTGATTCCTCCACTTTTTCTACTCTGAATGCATTAAGATGGATGAAAAACAATATAATGATCCAATCCATATAAGTAAGGATCATGAATATAAATATACACCATAACTTGGGTATGTTACCATTACCCCCAACAATGTTTTCAACATGTCTCGTAAGATTTACCAAGGCCTATGAGGTCATATGAAATGAGAGAAAATAAATAAATAGGACGAGGTAGCATTTTCTTAAGGATTAAAAGAAAATTTGTTAATTGATAAATATGTTTGTTTCCCTTGGTATGATGTATTCCATATATTTAAATATAAAAAAATTATTATAATTTGTTGTATGCGCGTGGGGTACATTACAATATGGTATCAGAGAAACAAGTTGCAACAATGTGATTCATGAGCTCAATCATAATTTATATTTAACAAAATAAATGCTCTGTTTTACATAGTGTAAAGAAGATAAGAAGTGATGGCAGATCCACTAGAAGGGAGACACATAGGAAAAGAACAAATCTGGGTACATTTAGGAGAACAAACACCACTGCCTTCAATGGAATTACTAAATATGGTTAGGGATTTTAGGATAGAGTTAATAAGTCTTTGTGTAGACAATGAGAATTTATTAAAGGCCGACGCTAAACAAGAAAAAAATATTAAGAATCTAATAGATATATCCAATCCAAAAACCATGGAACCAGTAGCAAAAGAGGATGACAAATGAAAATCCTCTAAATGAAAGAATCCTGATAGTGTCGATGAGAGTAAATATGAAAAATATAAAAAAGTGGAGGAGCATAGTTCAACTAAATTGCCTCCAAATCAAGGAAAGAAACTGATAATAGAATTGCAAGGGGAATTCAAGAAAATTAGACCCCAAACCTATGATGGAGAATCAGAGGAAGTAGCAGAAGCATGGTTGCTTAATACTAACCGATATTTTCAAGTTTATGATTACCCCAGTAATTTGAAGGCTAAATTAGCTACATATACGCTATAGGGAAAAGCTTCCTTGTGGTGGGAAGAAGTCAGAACTGTACATAATTTGGAAGCCAATAATATTAACTAGGAAGAATTTAAAAAAATTAAAAGGAAAAATACTTAACCAAAATATATTATGATGATAAAGAAAAATAATTTCATGAATGGAAACTAAGCCAAACGACCATGGATGAACTAGTGATGAAATTTACTCACCTTTTGAGATATGTACTGTATATTCGTGAAGAAAATCCAAGTTACAACGATTTATTGACTTCCTTCTTCTCTCCTTCAAATAGAAAATTGAATACAGTAATTCAAAACCAATGGATGAAACCATTTGAAAGGCAGAAATTTGCTATCAATAGGCTTAATAAAGGAATCAAAATGAAAAATCCTTACCCAACAAAAAGAAAGACATATTTACACAAAGAGGAAAAGGGTTTAAAACTACCTATTTTAAAATTTTCGGTAAGGTTAACCAAAGTTGGAATTTCAAAAAGGATACTAATCAGACACAAAAGGCTCTAACTTAGACTGGATCTAGATAAATATATTTGAACAATAAAGGTTTTAATGGGAACAAAAGGGAATCGTTGAAGTGTTGGGGCTACGGGGAGCCTCACCCTATGCATAATTTCCCTTATAATGTGAAATGTGTTCAAAATATGTAGAACTTTCAAGAGGCTTCCACAGTAAATGACGTGGCCAGAAGCAGTCCAAAAATTAATGCAACATTGGAGGAGTGTGTTGATGCCTCGAAAATCGCTGCAACAACATCGGGGATAACCTCCCGGTCCGGACCTTAGTACAGCTCCTTTTCCATTTGAAATAGTGGCTCCGACTGGGGATAATGGGACCAGTTTCCCAACAATAGATAAACGGGATGGATGGATGATTATAAACTACGCTAGCGATGAGCGAATAACTAAAAATATCAGCAAGAATATAATAACTATGATCTACCCCGGGGACTTATTGAGCTTTTAAAGTGTAGCGCTTGATGATCCGTATCTATAAACGGGCATGTAGATGACTCCATTTGACAGACATGGATGTTATTCTGTTCATGATTGCTATGCCTAAATAGTTAAGCAAAGCGATTAAGGCGATATTACCACACTTTATCATTTATATCATTGTCACATGCATGATTAAAAGAAAAGGAAAATCGTAAAACATCCAATAGTGGAATGAATAAAGATCTGCTGTTACAGCGCATGCATATAATCAACAATAGCAAGAATAATCACATAACAATTCATATAAAAGGAATGAATTCAGACATAGATAGAAATACCATATGAGCTGCTTGACATTCCCAAATATCAATCGCTATTTGTAGTTCTTCCTTCAACGCGAAAACATCCTCAACAACGACAATAGTGCACAATTGCATAAAGAAGCTTCCTTGTTAAATTAAGAACAATTGGCCCAGTTTCATAAAAGAATATTGACTGAAGCACAATAGTGCAAACTTCAGTCTTTTTAAGTCTGTTACAAAACTTTACGACCCTTTCCAAAACAACGAAAGGGTCTATAAATACTAAACTAATCTAAATATCTAATAAACAGAAATCCTACATAATTGACATCAATAACTTATGATCCTATTTCCCAGAGCGATCTGGCAATTGGCGGTATGATTCATCAGGTACGCTGCTTGCCTTTAAACCTGAGCTGACTTGTCGCAAGCATTGGCTCTACTTCAGGCGGTTTGTGGAGACGCGAACTGAGCTGGGCAGCATAGGTGGCATCCTGAATGTCAGGAATTATACACCCGATTGCATCTATTAAACACTTAAGGGCGGCTCTATGTGTGTGCGGTTTAATCAGGAAAAGCCAATATGCATCGAAGGTAAAACTGTTAACCCCAGCGATTAATCTCCCCTTTTCCTCCAAGTCAGGATAACACGTTTGCTCCAACATGTTTGTTGTTGTTATCTTTCCTGGCGTACATTGGGAGATCATATTCGCTAAGTAGAGAGTGTTGTTAACCAGATCAACTAGGTTGCTGGAGGTTGATTTACACCTTGAAGCTGCCTTTTCTGCTTTCATCACCTGAGTGTGCCATTCTGTGAAAAGTATGTCTTTATATGTTTCTGAAATCTTGGGCAAATTTGCTTCTCTCCCTTGATCAGAATCTTGCCAGTCAAGATATCCACTTATGATCTCTTCGGCGTGGTCTAACTCATTCCTGGCCTTCTCTACCTGCTGATTAATGGATGTAGTTAGCTCACACAATGGCTCTGCCTCAGTGAGTTGTTGACAAAGGAGCCTAATTTGTGATATCAATGCATTGTTTATTAGTGATGCTTCCTTTCTGAACTCATCCACCTGTGGAGCGCCCTTGATTATTTCAAGCTACGATGATAATTGAGCGATTTGCTCATCTTTCGTTTTCATCATTTGCTCATTTGCTGCTCTCAATTGTGCCAATGCCTCCGATAATTCCTTTTGTTTCTGGATTGCATTTTGGTCAATCCTTTGCCTTTCTTCCTGCAATTGCTGGGTTAATTGATCATTCATTTGCTGTTGTGCCAGCAACTGCTCCTCTGCTTGCGCTGCCTTCTGCTTTGTCTCGGCCAATTCTGCCTGTAGTGCAAAAATTTCTTGGTCCTTAGTCTTCAGTAGAAGACTTACCTCCGATGCCTTGTCGATTGTTGCTGTGGAATAGGCTCCTGCATACTGTGACAACTTTGTTAGGTCATCGGAGGGGTCCAATTCCTCCTTCCATACTACATTACCCGTGACTGTTTGCTCTGGAAAGATAGAAGGTTGATTAGTCCTTCGTCTTTTCCTTGATCGCTTTACAACTGCTCTATGCCTCGGGCTGTAGAAAACATCCAGGGGAGGAATATCTTCTACCTGGAGAATAATTTGATCAGAGGGGTCCTTTGGAATTATCTCAACATCCTTAGAAATGGGTGGGCCGCTGGTTCCACTTAGAACCTGAGGTGAAGTGATGTCCTGTGTGTCATTTGTCTTGGAAGTGTCCCCATCTTTTGAACATTCCAATCCACTGATGATGGAATGAAACTGCTGCCATTCCTGGAATAGTTTTGGGTCTATGGTAGTGTCCACATTGACATCGGTGGTGGTCTGTTTCTCCTTTTTGGTTTGGGACTCTTCCCGTTCTTTTTCTTGCTCTTTCTTCAGCTGTTCCTCTTGTTCTTTCTTTTGCCTTTCCTCTTGCTCTTTTCTCTGTTGTTCCTCTTGCTCTTTCCTCTGTTTCTCCTCGTGTGCTCTCTTCTGCCGTTCTTCTTTTTCTTTTCTCTGCCTTTCCTCCTGTTCCTTTTTATGATCCTTTGTTACTACTGGAGGTTCTTTTGATTGTTGCCGAACAGGCGCGCTTGATGATGTCGCCGGGGTTGTTGCTAGTAAATCTAGAGGCAGAGTTTGCAACCTCTGTTCTCTAAGCTTATTGAACTCAGTCAGCCCTTCATCATTATATTTCAATCGAGCAAGTTCTTTAGCTTGACCTATTGTTTCGGCTGCAACGAATAGGTCGTTAAACCAATCTTCTTTGTGCTCGAATTTTTTTAATTTGGCCTATTCTAGCGCATTGTATGAAACTTTGCTTGGATCATATGGCCTGTTTGGGATAGTCGCCAGAGTTAAAGATTGAAGCTTTGTGGCTTCCTTTTCTACATGTTTGAGATCATGCAGAGTATAGACACCACACCTGAAGGGAAAAGAGGGCCAGCCCCTCTTCTTTTCTTTCTTGAGAGTTTGTGTAACACTCTCAGCCGTAATCTGATAGGCGATTTCTCTTGCTAGCAGCTTATCTGGTATATACAGAGGGAGAACATGTGGGTTGGCTTGGCTGCCGAAAACTCTTATGTAGGTAAATCTCTCCTCCCCAAACCAACTTGCTACCGCTGTTATATCAAACGAAGCTTGATATGAAATCTTGGGAATGGTGTCAAAAATAGAATAGTGAATAGGCACCATAAAGCCATTGCAGACTTGGTACAGATGGTGCTTGTAAGAGGTCTTCCATAGTTTTTGATGGTATATGTGGATGGCCGTGGGATCTTGTGGCGTCCACCTCCAGCCGAGCACGGGGAATTCAGAATTGAAACATAGTGTATCTAAGATATATGCACTGTAATAAAATGGGGGGATTTTACTTTCTGTGACGATAGTCTGATGTCTAAAGTCACGCACAGCTTGTGCTAATTTGTCAGAAAGGATGGTGGCCCAATCCATAATTATACCGTTTACAGCTGCCTCCATTAGAGGAACCATCTCTATGGTAAAATTAGCAGAGTCATGCAATCCCCATAATCTACACATCATTATCCCCGCATAGCAATAAGGAGAAGCCAGAGAGTCGACTGAGTACTTACCCGAAGATTCATGCTTGTGTTTGGCTGGATTTTGTCTCCAATCCCGGATGGGTTCGGATTCAACTTCATTTTCATTTGCAAACTTCTCCAGGAATGCTTTATTATATATCTTCTCCGGCTCGGGCAAATGATACATTTGTCTTAGATCATCCGGCCTGAACGATCCGAAGATTCTCCCATCTCTAGTGTTGAAAGTTCTGTCCAAAATTGGGATTTCTTGAATCGCCCACCGCACTACATCTGTGTATGGGAGAATTTGCTCCCTAGCCGCTATTCTGTGAAGGAAAGAGTCGGCTAAATCTTTGGGAGTACAATCATACTTGCGAGTAGGATCAACAGTAGCTTCTATTACTGTCTTTTCTGGTTGTTCGGCTTCAATCAAATTGTAAGTGCCTTGCCAAGTGACTCTGGTGAGACCCGTACACGTAGTATCAGAAATTAAGCCCTTCTTCTTGTCCACAAGAGCTTGACCTGCTGCTGATGTAATGGAGGTGCCTGCGGTCTTCTTTGATTTCTTCCCCATCTTGTTTGAGTTTTCTCTTTCGGATGCATTCTGCACAGAGAGACAAATGTGCGTAATACAGAGACAGCAATGAAAACTTGCAAGTGATGAGAACATAAGCATAGGTGCGTAATAAGGGATTAGTCTTTAAAAATGGGCGCGGACACAATCCATGGAAAGATTTTAAGAATTATGATTTCATTAATTGGCCGTTTAAAACCTGTCATCCCTTAAATGCTCATTATATCATTATTCGGCTGAATGATTCACTTAAGCATGCAGTGGGCGTTTTGGCGGTTGAGTGCAGGTAAATGACTGCTTTAACCGATCAAGCTTTAAATATGAATGAATTGCGATATCCCATCACTTAACGGCTTTTTTATTGAAAACTGCGCTTTATCGCATCGCGTCTGGGGGATGAGGATTATAAAGTGCACATATAGTGTATCGCCGATCGCCGATTGCGATATCGGATCGCATCGGGGGTATGACCTATGCGCCTTAATGATGTGCATTGGATATTGCCGATTGTCGACTGCCGATTGCATCGCATCGGGGGTATGACCTGTGCGCCTTAATGATGTGCATTGGATATTGTCGATTGCCGACTGCCGATTGCATCGCATCGGGGGAAAAGCTTTGAGCATATTAAGACTTAAGTAAAGATTACCGCCGATATCCAATCGCCGATTTCGCATCGCATCGGGGCTAATGGCATGGGGAGCTTTTAAAATGTCCATGAAGTTTTGCCGATCGCCGATTGCGATATCGCATCGGCGGAAATCAATGTGTCGTTTATTTATATTTCTTATGTCATTACGATATGCGATCTTGCGATCGCTTTATCGCAATGACAAAGATTTGCCTTATTTCTTTAAATGGGTTTTTCAAAAAGGATTTTATAAAATGAGTTCATTTGATTATCGGACCTCTTTTGAACAATAAAAGTATTGATACCAATTAAACTTTAAAGGGACCCATTTCATACGTTAATATTTATACATAAAAATGATATGAAATGGGGGGTTGTTGTAGAGCACAACAATTGGAGATTCGCTGGAAGAACCAGTTATCTCTGGAAATGATAGAAATACTTAAACTTTTTTCAAAATAGAGTTTCAATCAAAGGGGAAAATTCTAATATAACTAGATTTCTATGTATTCTGAGAAAAATGAAACTATTTTGTTGACTTCCTCTTTTTTAAGAAAATAAATACATTCTAAGTTTAAAATAGGCCTTTATTGGTTTATAATGATAAAATAGAATACCTTTCCAAATCAGCTTTTATAGTAAACTCATATGTCATAGGTAGAGCCTCTGCTGCCAGCAAACATCTACAGTTTCGACAGGGATACCTTTTAACCATGTGTTTGTCCATTGTCCCATCCAATTAAGAGTGTGATTAACAGAATGAATTCAAAATATGTTTTGATATTTTGTACTTCATTTCCTTTTCTGTTGTTGATAAGATAAAAGCCATTGTCCTGGTTTGGTGGCTAGCTATTGACAATGCCATTCACTGGTAGTAGTCTAACTGAACAAGCTGGCTCGTGATGAGACCCCTTGTCTTGTAATTTCAAGCCATTACCCTGTTTTGGTTTGCAGTATTGGTAATGTCAAATAAACTATTTCCCTATGAACATGGTAAGCAGGCTTGTAATAAGACCTCTTATCTTTAATATCTTATATTTTAGAATTACACTCTGAAAAATCATAAACTTTAGTGAATGGGATGGACAATCTTCTCCTTAAGAGTAAATGGACGACAAGGTAAGAGTTGAAGATGCTGAAATTGGATTGACTTCTATCTTGATATTGATAACCTTTTGAGACCAATTTGAAAACAGAAAATGATTTACAATACTTCTATGCTTTTGAGAGGAGTTGACAAAACTTGAACTTTGGTTTCAGAATACAATGATATCTAATTTCCTAGAAATTATCCTTTTTGGTTAAAAGTTCTATTATTTAAAAGCAAATGTTCATACTAGTTCTGTGGGATAACTTTTTCAAACACAGCAAAAGGTCAATGGGAGATATCTCACAACCTTATTTTCTAAAAATCCTACAAACTATAAAATCCTACTGAAATGAAAGGAGAAGGGGTTACCTCCTCAGTTAAAGAATTTCTTCAAGATAAGGCCATTAACAGGGAGAGAATCTCTCAAACCTGATAAATCTTGCAATATAAAGGTTGAATGGCCTATCTTTTCACAGATCTGAAATGGTCCAAGCCACAACTTCTGGAACTTGGAGTGTTTACCCTTGTCCTCATGGGCTTTGTCCCATTTCAGAACTAAATCACCGACTTGGAATTGTTTTGAACCGGATGAGACTGAATCAAAAGCTGCTTTGATGACTTGCTGATGTTTGGCATGGATAACCTTGCCTTTTTCTCTTTCCTCTTCTAATTTTAGAATTTGGTCCTGTCTAAACTGAATGGAAGAGGAAGGTCTTTCCTCAATAAACTGCACTAGGGCTAAAGAAGGAATAACAAGATTTGTGGGTAGGATTGCTTCTTTTCTATATAAAAGATTAAACGGAGAAGTTCCAATAGAAGCTTTCTGTGTTATCCTATCAGCCCATAATGCAAACACTAAGGATTTGTGCCAATTTCTTTGATTTTGTTCGATAGTTCTCTTAATGATTTTAATCAGATTCTTATTAGTAGACTCCACTAAACCATTACCTTGAGGATAGTAATTAGCAGAATATTTTAACTTAAATCCTCTTTTAATAGCGAAATCAAACATAGCATTGCCTGAAAAGTAAGATGCATTATCAAAAACAAGAGCATTTGGAACACCAAACCTGGTAATAATGAATTGATCTATGAATTCAATGATTGCTTCAGAATTTGCTGTCTTTAAAGGGATTGCCTCAACCCACTTAGTAAAATAATCGGTAGCAGTAAGGATATACTTATGCTGTTTGGAAGATGGTGGAGTAATCTCCCCAATGATGTCCAATCCCCATTGCTCAAATGGTTGTTCAATGTTGACTGGTTGCAGAGGGAAAGCTGGTTTACGTTGTCTTCCACTAGCAGTTTGACAATTGAGACATTTCCTTACATACTCGTGGGCATCTTTAAACAGAGTAGGCCAATAGTAACCAGCATGAATAATTTTGTGAGCTGTTGTGTCAGCTCCGAAATGTCCTCCTGCTGGTCCATCATGTAACTCCTGCAAAACCTTTTGGGCTTCAGGTTTTTCAAGGCATCTTAACAAGATAGAATCATAATTCTGCCTAAAAAGCACGTCATCAATAATTGTAAAATTCTTCGCTTTTAACCTAATGGCCCTTTTGTTTTTGTAAGACAAATTTGGTGGTGCATAACCATTCTTTAAATAAAATATTAAATCTGCATATTGAGATCCAGAATCAGTAACACTTATCTGATTGATTTCTTGGGTTTGATCTGTATCGCTTGATTCTGGAATGTTTGATGCTCCTGCCAATATCCTGCAAAAACCTTGACCCCTAACAATCTTTGCTGGCCTAATTTCTAAGTCATATTCTTGAAGCGCTGTGACCCAATTTGCCCTTTTTTCACCCAACTCTTTTTGGATTAATAGTTGCCTAACTGCTGGGAAAGGAACTATAACTTTTGTGTGGGTTTTCAAAAGGAAGGGTCTATAATGCTTGACTGCTTTAAATACAGCAAAGGCTTGTTTTTCTACATCGGAGTAATTTAATTCAGCACCCTGAAGATTTGAGCTGAAGAACGAAATGGGTGCTTCCAAATTGTGTTCATTTAGTTGCGTGAGCACTGCAGCATAAGACACGTCGGATGCAATGGTATACAATGTGAAATGATTAGAAAAATTTGGAGTATTCAAGGCTGGGGCATTGATTATTGATTGTTTGATTATATCAAAAGCTTGCTTTTCTGCTGATCCCCACTTGAAGACTGAATTCTTCTTGATCATTGTTTGAAGTGGCAAAATAATTTGAGAAAAATAAGGAACAAATCTTTTAACAAAATTGATTTGGCCTAAAAACGACTGCATCGACTTTTTATTGTGTGGGAAAGGGATTTCAGAGATTTCTTTGATCCGATCAGGATCGATATAAATGCCATCTTTGGATACAATAAAACCTAAGAGTTTTCCTTGATCAAGAGCAAAGAAAGACTTTTTAGGGTTAAGAGAAATACCATATCTTTTGCAACGCTGAAAAATTTGATTTAGATCATGCAAATGATTATACCTCTTCTTAGAGAATACAGTAATATCGTCTAAATAGACGACTATTGTTCTATTAATCAACCCTCTAAAAGCTATATCCATAGCTCTCTGGAATGTCGCTCCTGCATTTATAAGTCCGAAAGGCATTTTCTGATACGCATATGTTCCCCATTTTGTTCTGAATGTGGTTTTAAGTTGGTCATCAGGATTAACCAGAACTTGGTTATATCCTGAGAATCCATCAAGAAAGGACATCAATTCAGAGCCTGCTACTGATTGGAGTATTTGCTCCATAGTAGGTAATGGGAAGTTGTCTTTCAAGCTCGCTTTGTTTAAATTTCTGAAATCAATACAAATTCGAATGTCGCCATTTTTCTTTCTGACTGGCACCATATTAGAGACCCAGTTTGAGTGTCGGACAGGAAAAATAATCTTGGCTTTCAAGAGTTTGTTAAGTTCCGACTTTATCTGGCTCTCTAAATTTGGATGTATTTTTCTTAACTTCTGCTGAATCGGTTTCTGATCAGGAAGCATAGGAATGGTATGCTGGATAATGGATGTATCATATGTCTTCAAATCATCATACTTCCAAGCAAAGACCTGTTTGTTTTTTCTTAACAGTTTGATGAATGCCTCCTTCTCTTCCAAGGAAAGTCCTAATCCTAAATTAATGTTTTGAGGAGCATGGTCAGTACCTAGATTTATCAATTCAAACCTAAGGGTAGAACTTTGGAGCTTTGCATTAATTACAGGTTTAAACCTGTCTTTGATATCATAAAGATCTTCGAGCTTTACCACTGGTTTAGGAATTGAATTTTCCTGAGGTGTTTCTTTCATTTGTAGATCATGGTCATTTTCCTCAATAATTTGATCGTCATAGGACTTTTCAGAAGTTAGAAATTGTAAAATATCTTCATCATGGTTAAATACTCTCCAATTAGTGACATTGTCGGGAATTGAAGGCCTAAAAAGTAATTCTACGGAAAATCTATCAGGGCTGTAGTCTTCAGAAGGTAGAAGCTTGGAGGCTACATTGGCTAGTAGGTCGGCTGCCGAGTTTTGCGACCTAGGAATGGAGGAAATGTTAAATGCTGAAAAGTGTGAGGTAAGATCCTGTACTAGCGATTGATAATGCTTGAGGTGATTTGAAAGACAATGAATTGCATTCCTCACCTGTTTAACAATAATTTCAGAATCGCCGAATACTTTTAGATACTGCACTTTAAGGCCGATTGCTTTATATAATCCCTGGACTAAAGCTTCATATTCGGCTGTGTTGTTAGTGCATTCAAATTCTAACCTACAAGACAGCATTGTCTTTTCTCCTTGTGGATTAACCAAAATGCAACCTGCTCCTGAGCCCTCGCTGGACTTAGAGCCGTCAAAATATAAAGACCAAAATAAAGAGGTATTAACAAAAGTATTTACATTTTCCTCAGCATCATTAAAACATCTAGACTTATCAGTTTGTGAAAAATTTTCAATCTGAGATGTAAAATGATTGACTGAAAAAGGAGATGGTTGGGCAACAAAGTTGCCAAAGAATGACTCTGACGAATAATTCCCCAAAATGTTGTTGTTGAACGCTACAGGTTGGTTTTCTTGCTCAAATTCAGTAACTGTGTGGGTCATGTGTTTCTCTCGATCGATCCTTATTTGATTTGGCTTCCCCTTGTAGGGAAGCCACATATGTGACCAATCAGTGGAAATATACCCATGCAATTTTTCGGACCAATCCCTACTCAAAATTAAACCGTAAAATTCAGGTATATCGGCTATTAGGATGTCAATTCTCTGTACAACCCTGGGATCAGCAGACAACCTGATAGTTACGGAATTAATTTCTCCCACAACCTGCACTTTGGTCCTGTCCAACTGTACAATATGAATAGCAGACTTCTGGGGTTCAATGTTCAGTTTAGAGCAAACTGAAGCTGGCATTATGTTAGATGATGCCCCTGAGTCAATTAAACAGTTGTGCAGGTTTCTGTTATAAATCTCATAGGTCAGCAGGAAGGGTGGAGTATGAGAATTCGATCTATCTCCGATTAGAACTGAATCGGTAGCTTCAACCATACCTGGAGGAGGTTGGCCTGAATCATTAGCAGCTTTTGCACTGGGAAGGGGTGTAGAGGGAACAACATTCAATTCTTTAAGAAGTAATTTTTGCTGATGCTTTAATTTACTAAGTTCAAACATAGTTATGTTTGCTTTAGTTTTCTTCATGTCATCAACAATGTTATATTCCATTGAATCGGATACCACTAATGTTTTGGATGTTGAAGGAGAATTAGAAGTTGAAGGCTGGTTTTGGGGAACTACTACAGGTGATTTCTTTGGAGGAACTTTTTCCTTTGTTGTGGTAGCACCTGCACTCCTTTTCTTTGAAGTTGCCTGGGCAGGTTCAGAAGTACTTTTACTTCTTGTAGTAACCGGAAAGGCTTCTTCTTCATTATCGGTATCAGAGTTGGGGAGTATAAAATCCCACATTCCGTGGCATTCAACTACTTCTTCTTCATCATCAGTTTGTGAGGTTGTTTCCTCTTCCTCTTCTTCTTGCTCTGAATCTGCGTTAGATATGACATTCGGTGGCTTTGTTTCAGTTTTCTTATAAGTCCTAAATGGTTTTTTGTTTGAGGTTTCGGCCACCTGCTTCTTTATTTCAACCATTTCGTTAGACAAAGTTTTCAGGACCTTTTGCAAACCCTCCATGTCATATGGGTCTTTTGGGGTTTTCTTCTTGGAATCCTCTTTAAATGAGACTTTTTTGGCTTTTCTGTCTTCCAAAGCAGCTTTCTTCTCTAGAGCATTGATGCGCTTTTCCACAGCAAGTGCTTCTCTCATGTTTTCAGCTAAGGTAGGTTTCCCAGCCCTGTCTACAAAAATGGCTATATTGGCAGGTAGGGTGGTAATATACCATTCGCTTCGAATTTGTTCACTTGGTTTGGAAGCTGTAGGGATTTTATTCAGGAGTTTATTAAATCTAGCATTAAATTCCTTTATTGGTTCCCTATGCTCTATTCTCAGATTGGAGAGGTCGTTTATTAAAGTAGCTAAGGACCTATCATCTCCATATTTGGTAAGAAACTGCTCTTGGCAAGTGTTCCAACTGGTAATGGAACCAGAGGGTAAAGAAAAATACCAGGATCCTGCTGATCCTTGCAAGGTGTAAGGGAAGAGTCTTACAACAACATCTTGTTCTGTCACTCCTTTCAAGTTAACTGCTAACATAAAATTATTAATGTGTTCTTCAGCCTGGGTCCCGTCATCTGGGTTAAATTTAGGTAGCCATTTTTCAGGAGCATCTGGTAAAGGATGCAATGGTGCAGGCATGTTGACTGCACCTGGCCTGGTCCATGGATCTGCCATTATAATAGCAACAGTGGTTGATACTACTGTTGGAATTCCAGATGTCTGGGAAGGAACTAATGCTGAGGAGTGAGTGGGTTGGGATGTTGAGGCTTCTAATCCCTGGTGAACAACAATATGTAATGGGGGAGTGGATGGTTGACTTTGCAGAGGGGAAGATGCAATGGAGGATGTGGATGAAAGCTCTCCACTATCAGATCCTTCAGTAATTTTCTTCGCCTTTTTCCTTTTGGGTAAAGGGAACTCAGTGGGTTCAATACCGAGTTTTTCGCTCTGAAGTCTGGTGAGAGGATGAGTTAAATTGAACTGCGAAGTCGCACTGCTTTGTGATACCTCAGATTTCTGTGGTGAAATCGAGAAGCTCTGAAGTTTGTGGATAAGAGACTGGACTTCAGGTGATTCAAGACTTAATTGTTCTGGAGTATGATGGGTTTGAGCAGTGGTAGTTGATTCCCCTTCTTCTTGTTTGGATACCGGCGAACCAGTATGCAAATGAGAAGATTGAGGGGATTCAGAGGGAGAATTACTCTTAGAATGGCTTATAGGTTTTGACTTATGTGCCATTCACAGTTGATGGCCCTCCTTCTAGCGCCAAAAATGTTGATGCCTCGAAAATCGCTGCAACAACATCGGGGATAACCACCCGGTCCGGACCTTAGTACAGCTCCTTTTCCGTTTGGAATAGTGGCTCCGACTGGGGATAATGGGACCAGTTTCCCAGAAATAGATAAACGGGATGGATGGATGATTATAAACTACGCTAGCGATGAGCGAATAACTAAAACTATCAGCAAGAATATAATAACTATGATCTACCCCGGGGACTTATTGAGCTTTTAAAGTGCAGCGCTTGATGATCCGTATCTATAAACGGGCATATAGATGACTCCATTTGACAGACATGGATGTTATTCTGTTCATGATTGCTATGCCTAAATAGTTAAGCAAAGCGATTAAGGCGATATTACCACACTTTATCATTTATATCATTGTCACATGCATGATTAAAAGAAAAGGCAAATCGTAAAACATCCAATAGTGGAATGAATAAAGATCTGCTGTTACAGCGCATGCATATAATCAACAATAGCAAGAATAATCACATAACAATTCATATAAAAGGAATGAATTCAGACATAGATAGAAATACCATATGAGCTGCTTGACACTCCCAAATATCAATCGCTATTTGTAGTTCTTCCTTCAACGCAAAAACATCCTCAACAACGACAATAGTGCACAATTGCATAAAGAAGCTTCCTTGTTAAATTAAGAACAATTGGCCCAGTTTCATAAAAGAATATTGACTGAAGCACAATAGTGCAAACTTCAGTCTTTTAAGTCTGTTACAAAACTTTACGACCCTTTCCAAAACAACGAAAGGGTCTATAAATACTAAACTAATCTAAATATCTAATAAACAGAAATCCTACATAATTGGCATCAATAACTTATGATCCTATTTCCCAGAGCGATCTGGCAATCGGCGGTATGATTCATCAGGTAGGCTGCTTGCCTTTAAACCTGAGCTGACTTGTCGCAAGCATTGGCTCTACTTCAGGCGGTTTGTTGAGACGCGAACTGAGCTGGGCAGCATAGGTGGCATCCTGAATGTCGGGAATTATACACCCGATTGCATCTGTTAAACACTTAAGGGCGGCTCTCTGTGTGTGCGGCTTAATCAGGAAAAGCCAATATGCATCGAAGGTCAAACTGTTAACCCCAGCGATTAATCTCCCCTTTTCCTCCAAGTCAGGATAACACGTTTGCTCCAACATGTTTGTTGTTGTTATCTTTCCTGGCGTACATTGGGAGATCATATTCGCTAAGTAGAGAGTGTTGTTAACCAGATCAACTAGGTTGCTGGAGGTTGATTTACACCTTGAAGCTGCCCTTTCTGCTTTCATCACCTGAGTGTGCCATTCTGTGAAAAGTATGTCTTTATATGTTTCTGAAATCTTGGGCAAATTTGCTTCTCTCCCTTGATCAGAATCTTGCCAGTCAAGATATCCACTTATGATCTCTTCGGCCTGGTCTAACTCATTCCTGGCCTTCTCTACCTGCTGATTAATGGATGTAGTTAACTCACACAATGGCTCTGCCTCAGTGAGTTGTTGACAAAGGAGCCTAATTTGTGATATCAATGCATTGTTTATTAGTGATGCTTCCTTTCTGAACTCATCCACCTGTGGAGCGCCCTTGATTATTTCAAGCTGCGATGATAATTGAGCGATTTGCTCATCTTTCGTTTTCATCATTTGCTCATTTGCTGCTCTCAATTGTGCCAATGCCTCCGACAATTCCTTTTGTTTCTGGATTGCATTTTGGTCAATCCTTTGCCTTTCTTCCTGCAATTGCTGGGTTAATTGATCATTCATTTGCTGTTGTGCCAGCAACTGCTCCTCTGCTTGCGCTGCTTTCTGCTTTGTCTCGGCCAATTCTGCCTGTAGTGCAAAAATTTCTTGGTCCTTAGTCTTCAGTAGAAGACTTACCTCCGATGCCTTGTCGATTGTTGCTGCGGAATAGGCTCCTGCATACTGTGACAACTTTGTTAGGTCATCGGAGGGGTCCAATTCCTCCTTCCATACTACATTACCCGTGACTGTTTGCTCTGGAAAGATAGAAGGTTGATCAGTCCTTCGTCTTTTCCTTGATCGCTTTACAACTGCTCTATGCCTCGGGCTGTAGAAAACATCCAGGGGAGGAATATCTTCTACCTGGAGAATGATTTGATCAGAGGGGTCCTTTGGAATTATCTCAACATCCTTAGAAATGGGTGGGCCGCTGGTTCCACTTAGAACCTGAGGTGAAGTGATGTCCTGTGTGTCATTTGTCTTGGAAGTGTCCCCATCTTTTGAACATTCCAATCCACTGATGATGGAATGAAACTGCTGCCATTCCTGGAATAGTTTGGGGTCTATGGTAGTGTCCACATTGACATCGGTGGTGGTCTGTTTCTCCTTTTCGGTTTGGGACTCTTCCCGTTCTTTTTCTTGCTCTTTCTTCAGCTGTTCCTCTTGTTCTTTCTTTTGCCTTTCCTCTTGCTCTTTTCTCTGTTGTTCCTCTTGCTCTTTCCTCTGTTTCTCCTCGTGTGCTCTCTTCTGCCGTTCTTCTTTTTCTTTTCTCTGCCTTTCCTCCTGTTCCTTTTTATGATCCTTTGTTACTACCGGAGGTTCTTTTGATTGTTGCCGAACAGGCCCGCTTGATGATGTCGCCGGGGTTGTTGCTAGTAAATCTAGAGGCAGAGTTTGCAACCTCTGTTCTCTAAGCTTATTGAACTCAGTCAGCCCTTCATCATTATATTTCAATCGAGCAAGTTCTTTAGCTTGACCTATTGTTTCGGCTGCAACGAATAGGTCGTCAAACCAATCTTCTTTGTGCTCGAATTTTGTTAATTTGGCCTGTTCTAGCGCATTGTAGGCAACTTTGCTTGGATCATATGGCCTGTTTGGGATAGTCGCCAGAGTTAAAGATTGAAGCTTTGTGGCTTCCTTTTCTGCATGTTTGAGATCATGCAGAGTATAGACACCACACCTGAAGGGAAAAGAGGGCCAACCCCTCTTCTTTTCTTTCTTGAGAGTTTGTGTAACACTCTCAGCCGTAATCTGATAGGCGATTTCTCTTGCTAGCAGCTTATCTGGTATATACAGAGGGAGAACATGTGGGTTGGCTTGGCTGCCGAAAACTCTTATGTAGGTAAATCTCTCCTCCCCAAACCAACTTGCTACCGCTGTTATATCAAACGAAGCTTGATATGAAATCTTGGGAATGGGTTTGTCAAAAATAGAATAGTGAATAGGCACCATAAAGCCATTGCAGACTTGGTACAGATGGTGCTTGTAAGAGGTCTTCCATAGTTTCTGATGGTATATGTGGATGGCCGTGGGATCTTGTGGCGTCCACCTCCAGCCGAGCACGGGGAATTCAGAATTGAAACATAGTGTATCTAAGATATATGCACTGTAATAAAATGGGGGAATTTTCCTTTCTGTGACGATAGTCTGATGTCTAAAGTCACGCACAGCTTGTGCTAATTTGTCAGAAAGGATGGTGGCCCAATCCATAATTATACCGTTTACAGCTGCCTCCATTAGAGGAACCATCTCTATGGTAAAATTAGCAGAGTCATGCAATCCCCATAATCTACACATCATTATCCCCGCATAGCAATAAGGAGAAGCCAGAGAGTCGACTGAGTACTTACCCGAAGATTCGTGCTTGTGTTTGGCTGGATTTTGTCTCCAATCCCGGATGGGTTCGGATTCAACTTCATTTTCATTTGCAAACTTCTCCAGGAATGCTTTATTATATATCTTCTCCGGCTCGGGCAAATGATACATTTGTCTTAGATCATCCGGCCTGAACGATCCGAAGATTCTCCCATCTCTAGTGTTGAAAGTTCTGTCCAAAATTGGGATTTCTTGAATCGCCCATCGCACTACATCTGTGTATGGGAGAATTTTCTCCCTAGCCGCTATTCTGTGAAGGAAAGAGTCGGCTAAATCTTTGAGAGTACAATCAGACTTGCGAGTAGGATCCGCAGTAGCTTCTATTACTGTCTTTTCTGGTTGTTCGGCTTCAATCAAATTGTAAGTGCCTTGCCAAGTGACTCTGGTGAGACCCGTACATGTAGTATCAGAAATTAAGCCCTTCTTCTTGTCCACAAGAGCTTGACCTGCTGCTGATGTAGTGGAGGCGCCTGCGGTCTTCTTTGATTTCTTCCCCATCTTGTTTGAGTTTTCTCTTTCGGATGGATTCTGCACAGAGAGACAAATGTGCGTAATACAGAGACAGCAATGAAAACTTGCAAGTGATGAGAACATAAGCATAGGTGCGTAATAAGGGATTAGTCTTTAAAAATGGGCGCGGACACAATCCATGGAAAGATTTTAAGAATTATGATTTCATTAATTGGCCGTTTAAAACCTGTCATCCCTTAAATGCCCATTATATCGTTATTCGGCTGAATGATTCACTTAAGCGTGCAGTGGGCGTTTTGGCGGTTGAGTGCAGGTAAATGACTGCTTAACCGATCAAGCTTTAAATATGAATGAATTGCGATATCCCATCACTTAACGGCTTTTTATTGAAAACTGCGCTTTATCGCATCGCGTCGGGGGATGAGGATTATAAAGTGCACATATAGTGTATCGCCGATCGCCGATAGCGATATCGGATCGCATCGGGGGTATGACCTGTGCGCCTTAATGATGTGCATTGGATATTGCCGATTGTCGACTGCCAATTGCATCGCATCGGGGGTATGACCTGTGCGCCTTAATGAAGTGCATTGGATATTGTCGATTGCCGACTGTCGATTGCATCTCATCGGGGGAAAAGCTTTGAGCATATTAAGACTTAAGTAAAGATTACCGCCGATATCCAATCGCCGATTTCGCATCGCATCGGGGCTAATGGCATGGGGCGCTTTTAAAATGTGCATGAAGTTTTGCCGATCGCCGATTGCGATATCGCATCGGCGGAAATCAATGTGTCGTTTATTTATATTTCTTATGTCATTGCGATATGCGATCTTGCGATCGCTTTATCGCAATGACAAAGATTTGCCTTATTTCTTTAAATGGGTTTTTCAAAAAGGGTTTTATAAAATGAGTTCATTTGATTATCGGACCTCTTTTGAACAATAAAAGTATTGATACCAATTAAACTTTAAAGGGACCCATTTCATACGTTAATATTTATAAATAAAAATGATATGAAATGGGGGGTTGTTGTAGAGCACAACAATTGGCGATTCGCTGGAAGAACCAGTTATCTCTGGAAATGATAGAAATACTTAAACTTTTTTCAAAATAGAGTTTCAATCAAAGGGGAAAATTCTAATATAACTAGATTTCTATGTATTCTGAGAAAAATGAAACTATTTTGTTGACTTCCTCTTTTTTAAGAAAATAAATACATTCTAAGTTTAAAATAGGCCTTTATTGGTTTATAATGATAAAATAGAATACCTTTCCAAATCAGCTTTTATAGTAAACTCATCTGTCATAGGTAGAGCCTCTGCTGCCAGCAAACATCTATAGTTTCGACAGGGATACCTTTTAACCATGTGATTGTCCATTGTCCCATCCAATTAAGAGTGTGATTAACAGAATGAATTCAAAATATGTTTTCATATTTTGTACTTCATTTCCTTTTCTGTTGTTGATAAGATAAAAGCCATTGTCCTGGTTTGGTGGCCAGCTATTGACAATGCCATTCACTGGTAGTAGTCTAACTGAACAAGCTGGCTCGTGATGAGACCCCTTGTCTTGTAATTTCAAGCCATTACCCTGTTTTGGTTTGCAGTATTGGTAATGTCAGATAAACTATTTCCCTATGAACATGGTAAGCAGGCTTGTAATAAGACCTCTTATCTTTAATATCTTATATTTTAGAATTACACTCTGAAAAATCATAAACTTTAGTGAATGGGATGGACAATCTTCTCCTTAAGAGTAAATGGACGACAGGGTAAGAGTTGAAGATGCTGAAATTGGATTGACTTCTATCTTGATATTGATAACCTTTCGAGACCAATTTGAAAACAGAAAATGATTTACAATACTTCTATGCTTTGAGAGGAGTTGACAAAACTTGAACTTTGGTTTCAGAATACAATGATATCTAATTTCCTAGAAATTATCCTTTTTGGTTAAAAGTTCTATTATTTAAAAGCAAATGTTCATACTGGTTCTGTGGGATAACTTTTTCAAACACAGCAAAAGGTCAATGGGAGATATCTCACAACCTTATTTTCTAAAAATCCTACAAACTATAAAATCCTACTGAAATGAAAGGAGAAGGGGTTACCTCCTCAATTAAAGAATTTCTTCAAGATAAGGCCATTAACAGGGAGAGAATCTCTCAAACCTGATAAATCTTGCAATATAAAGGTTGAATGGCCTATCTTTTCACAGATCTGAAATGGTCCAAGCCACAACTTCTGGAACTTGGAGTGTTTACCCTTGTCCTCATGGGCTTTGTCCCATTTCAGAACTAAATCACCGACTTGGAATTGTTTTGAACCGGATGAGACTGAATCAAAAGCTGCTTTGATGACTTGCTGATGTTTGGCATGGATAACCTTGGCTTTTTCTCTTTCCTCTTCTAATTTTAGAATTTGGTCATGTCTAAACTGAATGGAAGAGGAAGGTCTTTCCTCAATAAACTGCACTAGGGCTAAAGAAGGAATAACAAGATTTGTGGGTAGGATTGCTTCTTTTCCATATACAAGATTAAACGGAGAAGTTCCAATAGAAGCTTTCTGTGTTATCCTATCAGCCCATAATGCAAACACTAAGGATTTGTGCCAATTTCTCTGATTTTGTTCGATAGTTCGCTTAATGATTTTAATCAGATTCTTATTAGTAGACTCCACTAAACCATTACCTTGAGGATAGTAATTAGCAGAATATTTTAACTTAAATCCTCTTTTAATAGCGAAATCAAACATAGCATTGCCTGAAAAGTAAGATGCATTATAAAAAACAAGAGCATTTGGAACACCAAACCTGGTAATAATGAATTGATCTATGAATTCAATGATTGCTTCAGAATTTGCTGTCTTTAAAGGGATTGCCTCAACCCACTTAGTAAAATAATCGGTAGCAGTAAGGATATACTTATGCTGTTTGGAAGATGGTGGAGTAATCTCCCCAATGATGTCCAATCCCCATTGCTCAAATGGTTGTTCAATGTTGACTGGTTGCAGAGGGAAAGCTGGTTTACATTGTCTTCCACTAGCAGTTTGACAATTGAGACATTTCCTTACATACTCGTGGGCATCTTTAAACAGAGTAGGCCAATAGTAACCAGCATGAATAATTTTGTGAGCTGTTGTGTCAGCTCCGAAATGTCCTCCTGCTGGTCCATCATGTAACTCCTGCAAAACCTTTTGGGCTTTAGGTTTTTCAAGGCATCTTAACAAGATAGAATCATAATTCTGCCTAAAAAGCACGTCATCAATAATTGTAAAATTCTTCGCTTTTAACCTAATGGCCCTTTTGTTTTTGTAAGACAAGTTTGGTGGTGCATAACCATTCTTTAAATAAAATATTAAATCTGCATATTGAGATCCAGAATCAGTAACACTTATCTGATTGATTTCTTGGGCTTGATTTGTATCGCTTGATTCTGGAATGTTTGATGCTCCTTCCAATATCCTGCAAAAACCTTGACCCCTAACAATCTTTGCTGGCCTAATTTCTAAGTCATATTCTTGAAGCGCTGTGACCTAATTTGCCCTTTTTTCACCCAACTCTTTTTGGATTAATAGTTGCCTAACTGCTGGGAAAGGAACTATAACTTTTGTGTGGGTTTTCAAAAGGAAGGGTCTATAATGCTTGACTGCTTTAAATACAGCAAAGGCTTGTTTTTCTACATCGGAGTAATTTAATTCAGCACCCTGAAGATTTGAGCTGAAGAACGAAATGGGTGCTTCCAAATTGTGTTCATTTAGTTGCGTGAGCACTGCAGCATAAGACACGTCGGATGCAATGGTATACAATGTGAAATGATTAGAAAAATTTGGAGTATTCAAGGCTGGGACATTGATTATTGATTGTTTGATTATATCAAAAGCTTGCTTTTCTGCTGATCCCCACTTGAAGACTGAATTCTTCTTGATCATTGTTTGAAGTGGCAAAATAATTTGAGAAAAATCAGGAACAAATCTTTTAACAAAATTGATTTGGCCTAAAAACGACTGCATCGACTTTTTATTGTGTGGGAAAGGGATTTCAGAGATTTCTTTGATCCGATCAATATCGATATAAATGCCATCTTTGGATACAATAAAACCTAAGAGTTTTCCTTGATCAAGAGCAAAGAAAGACTTTTTAGGGTTAAGAGAAATACCATATCTTTTGCAACGCTGAAAAATTTGATTTAGATCATGCAAATGATTATACCTCTTCTTAGAGAATACAGTAATATCGTCTAAATAGACGACTACTGTTCTATTAATCAACCCTCTAAAAGCTATATCCATAGCTCTCTGGAATTTCGCTCCTGCATTTATAAGTCCGAAAGGCATTTTCTGATACGCATATGTTCCCCATTTTGTTCTGAATGTGGTTTTAAGTTGGTCATCAGGATTAACCAGAACTTGGTTATATCCTGAGAATCCATCAAGAAAGGACATCAATTCAGAGCCTGCTACTGATTGGAGTATTTGCTCCATAGTAGGTAATGGGAAGTTGTCTTTCAAGCTCGCTTTATTTAAATTTCTGAAATCAATACAAATTCGAATGTCGCCGTTTTTCTTTCTGACTGGCACCATATTAGAGACCCAGTTTGAGTGTCGGACAGGAAAAATAATCTTGGCTTTCAAGAGTTTGTTAAGTTCCGACTTTATCTGGCTCTCTAAATTTGGATGTATTTTTCTTAACTTCTGCTGAATCGGTTTATGATCAGGAAGCATAGGAATGGTATGCTGGATAATGGATGTATCGTATGTCTTCAAATCATCATACTTCCAAGCAAAGACCTGTTTGTTTTTTCTTAACAGTTTTATGAATGCCTCCTTCTCTTCCAAGGAAAGTCCTAATCCTAAATTAATGTTTTGAGGAGCATGGTCAGTACCTAGATTTATCAATTCAAACCTAAGGGTAGAACTTTGGAGCTTTGCATTAATTACAGGTTTAAACCTGTCTTTGATATCATAAAGATCTTCGAGCTTTACCACTGGTTTAGGAATTGAATTTTCCTGAGGTGTTTCCTTCATTTGTAGATCATGGTCATTTTCCTCAATAATTTGATCGTTATAGGACTTTTCAGAAGTTAGAAATTGTAAAATATCTTCATCATGGTTAAATACTCTCCAATTAGTGACATTGTCGGGAATTGAAGGCCTAAAAAGTAATTCTACGGAAAATCTATCAGGGCTGTAGTCTTCAGAAGGTAGAAGCTTGGAGGCTACATTGGCTAGTAGGTCGGCTGCCGAGTTTTGCGACCTAGGAATGGAGGAAATGTTAAATGCTGAAAAGTGTGAGGTAAGATCCTGTACTAGCGATTGATAATGCTTGAGGTGATTTGAAAGACAATGAATTGCATTCCTCACCTGTTTAACAATAATTTCAGAATCGCCGAATACTTTTAGATACTGCACTTTAAGGCCGATTGCTTTATATAATCCCTGGACTAAAGCTTCATATTCGGCTGTGTTGTTAGTGCATTCAAATTCTAACCTACAAGACAACATTGTCTTTTCTCCTTGTGGATTAACCAAAATGCAACCTGCTCCTGAGCCCTCGCTGGACTTAGAGCCGTCAAAATATAAAGACCAAAATAAAGAGGTATTAACAAAAGTATTTACATTTTCCTCAACATCATTAAAACATCTAGACTTATCAATTTGTGAAAAATTTTCAATCTGAGATGTAAAATGATTGACTGAAAAAGGAGATGGTTGGGCAACAAAGTTGCCAAAGAATGACTCCGACGAATAATTCCCCAAAATGTTGTTGTTGAACGCTACAGGTTGGTTTTCTTGCTCAAATTCAGTAACTGTGTGGGTCATGTGTTTCTCTCAATCGATCCTTATTTGATTTGGCTTCCCCTTGTAGGGAAGCCCCATATGTGACCAATCAGTGGAAATATACCCATGCAATTTTTCGGACCAATCCCTACTCAAAATTAAACCGTAAAATTCAGGTATATCGGCTATTAGGATGTCAATTCTCTGTACAACCCTGGGATCAACAGACAACCTGATAGTTACAGAATTAATTTCTCCCACAACCTGCACTTTGGTCCTGTCCAACTGTACAATATGAATAGCAGACTTCTGGGGTTCAATGTTCAGTTTAGAGCAAACTGAAGCTGGCATTATGTTAGATGATGCCCCTGAGTCAATTAAACAGTTGTGCAGGTTTCTGTTATAAATCTCATAGGTCAGCAGGAAGGGTGGAGTATGAGAATTCGATCTATCTCCGATTAGAACTGAATCGGTAGCTTCAACCATACCTGGAGGAGGTTGGCCTGAATCATTAGCAGCTTTTGCACTGGGAAGGGGTGTAGAGGGAACAAAATTCAATTCTTTAAGAAGTAATTTTTGCTGATGCATTAATTTACTAAGTTCAAACATAGTTATGTTTGCTTTAGTTTTCTTCATGTCATCAACAATGTTATATTCCATTGAATCGGATACCACTAATGTTTTGGATGTTGAAGGAGAATTAGAAGTTGAAGGCTGGTTTTGGGGAACTACTACAGGTGATTTCTTTGGAGGAACTTTTTCCTTTGTTGTGGTAGCACCTGCACTCCTTTTCTTTGAAGTTGCCTGGGCAGGTTCAGAAGTACTTTTACTTCTTGTAGTAACCGGAAAGGCTTCTTCTTCATTATCGGTATCAGAGTTGGGGAGTATAAAATCCCACATTCCGTGGCATTTAGCTACTTCTTCTTCATCATCAGTTTGTGAGGTTGTTTCCTCTTCCTCTTCTTCTTGCTCTGAATCTGCGTTAGATATGACATTCGGTGGCTTTGTTTCAGTTTTCTTATAAGTCCTAAATGGTCTTTTGTTTGAGGTTTCGGCCACCTGCTTCTTTATTTCAACCATTTCGTTAGACAAAGTTTTCAGGACCTTTTGCAAACCCTCCATGTCATATGGGTCTTTTGGGGTTTTCTTCTTGGAATCCTCTTTAAATGAGAGTTTTTTGGCTTTTCTATCTTCCAAAGCAGCTTTCTTCTCTAGAGCATTGATGCGCTTTTCCACAGCAAGTGCTTCTCTCATGTTTTCAGCTAAGGTAGGTTTCCCAGCCCTGTCTACAAAAATGGCTATATTGGCAGGTAGGGCGGTAATATACCATTCGCTTCGAATTTGTTCACTTGGTTTGGAAGCTGTAGGGATTTTATTCAGGAGTTTATTAAATCTAGCATTAAATTCCTTTATTGGTTCCCTATGCTCTATTCTCAGATTGGAGAGGTCGTTTATTAAAGTAGCTAAGGACCTATCATCTCCATATTTGGTAAGAAACTGCTCTTGGCAAGTGTTCCAACTGGTAATGGAACCAGAGGGTAAAGAAAAATACCAGGATCCTACTGATCCTTGCAAGGTGTAAGGGAAGAGTCTTACAACAACATCTTGTTCTGTCACTCCTTTCAAGTTAACTGCTAACATAAAATTATTAATGTGTTCTTCAGCCTGGGTCCCGTCATCTGGGTTAAATTTAGGTAGCCATTTTTCAGGAGCATCTGGTAAAGGATGCAATGGTGCAGGCATGTTGACTGCACCTGGCCTGGTCCATGGATCTGCCATTATAATAGCAACAGTGGTTGATACTACTGTTGGAATTCCAGATGTCTGGGAAGGAACTAATGCTGAGGAGTGAGTGGGTTGGGATGTTGAGGCTTCTAATCCCTGGTGAACAACACTATGTAATGGGGGAGTGGATGGTTGACTTTGCAGAGGGGAAGATGCAATAGAGGATGTGGATGAAAGCTCTCCACTATCAGATCCTTCAGTAATTTTCTTCGCCTTTTTCCTTTTGGGTAAAGGGAACTCGGTGGGTTCAATACCGAGTTTTTCGCTCTGAAGTCTGGTGAGAGGATGAGTTAAATTGAACTGCGAAGTCGCACTGCTTTGTGATACCTCAGATTTCTGTGGTGAAATCGAGAAGCTCTGAAGTTTGTGGATAAGAGACTGGACTTCAGGTGATTCAAGACTTAATTGTTCTGGAGTATGATGGGTTTGAGCAGTGGTAGTTGATTCCCCTTCTTCTTGTTTGGATACCGGCGAACCAGTATGAAAATGAGAAGATTGAGGGGATTCGGAGGGAGAATTACTCTTAGAATGGCTTATAGGTTTTGACTTATGTGCCATTCACAGTTGATGGCCCTCCTTCTAGCGCCAAAAATGTTGATGCCTCGAAAATCGCTGCAACAACATCGGGGATAACCACCCGGTCCGGACCTTAGTACAGCTCCTTTTCCGTTTGAAATAGTGGCTCCGACTGGGGATAATGGGACCAGTTTCCCAACAATAGATAAACGAGATGGATGGATGATTATAAACTACGCTAGCGATGAGCGAATAACTAAAACTATCAGCAAGAATATAATAACTATGATCTACCCCGGGGACTTATTGAGCTTTTAAAGTGCAACGCTTGATGATCCGTATCTATAAACAGGCATGTAGATGACTCCATTTGACAGACATGGATGTTATTCTGTTCATGATTGCTATGCCTAAATAGTTAAGCAAAGCGATTAAGGCGATATTACCACACTTTATCATTTATATCATTGTCACATGCATGATTAAAAGAAAAGGCAAATCGTAAAACATCCAATAGTGGAATGAATAAAGATCTGCTGTTACAGCGCATGCATATAATCAACAATAGCAAGAATAATCACATAACAATTCATATAAAAGGAATGAATTCAGACATAGATAGAAATACCATATGAGCTACTTGACATTCCCAAATATCAATCGCTATTTGTAGTTCTTCCTTCAACGTGAAAACATCCTCAACAACGACAATAGTGCACAATTGCATAAAGAAGCTTCCTTGTTAAATTAAGAACAATTGGCCCAGTTTCATAAAAGAATATTGACTGAAGCACAATAGTGCAAACTTCAGTCTTTTTAAGTCTGTTACAAAACTTTACGACCCTTTCCAAAACAACGAAAGGGTCTATAAATACTAAACTAATCTAAATATCTAATAAACAGAAATCCTACATAATTGGCATCAATAACTTATGATCCTATTTCCCAGAGCGATCTGGCAATTGGCGGTATGATTCATCAGGTAGGCTGATTGCCTTTAAACCTGAGCTGACTTGTCGCAAGCATTGGCTCTACTTCAGGCGGTTTGTGGAGACGCGAACTGAGCTGGGCAGCATAGGTGGCATCCTGAATGTCGGGAATTATACACCCGATTGCATGTGTTAAACACTTAAGGGTGGCTCTTTGTGTGTGCGGCTTAATCAGGAAAAGCCAATATGCATCGAAGGTCAAACTGTTAACCCCAGCGATTAATCTCCCCTTTTCCTCCAAGTCAGGATAACACGTTTGCTCCAACATGTTTGTTGTTGTTATCTTTCCTGGCGTACATTGGGAGATCATATTCGCTAAGTAGAGAGTGTTGTTAACCAGATCAACTAGGTTGCTGGAGGTTGATTTACACCTTGAAGCTGCCCTTTCTGCTTTCATCACCTGAGTGTGCCATTCTGTGAAAAGTATGTCTTTATATGTTTCTGAAATCTTGGGCAAATTTGCTTCTCTCCCTTGATCAAAATCTTGCCAGTCAAGATATCCACTTATGATCTCGTCGGCCTGGTCTAACTCATTCCTGGCCTTCTCTACCTGTTGATTAATGGATGTAGTTAACTCACACAGTGGCTCTGCCTCAGTGAGTTGTTGACAAAGGAGCCTAATTTGTGATATCAATGCATTGTTTATTAGTGATTCTTCCTTTCTTAACTCATCCACCTGTGGAGCGCCCTTGATTATTTCAAGCTGCGATGATAATTGAGCGATTTGCTCATCTTTCGTTTTCATCATTTGCTCATTTGCTGCTCTCAATTGTGCCAATGCTTCCGATAATTCCTTTTGTTTCTGGATTGCATTTTGGTCAATCCTTTTCCTTTCTTCCTGCAATTGCTGGGTTAATTGATCATTCATTTGTTGTTGTGCCAGCAACTGCTCCTCTGCTTGCGCTGCCTTCTGCTTTGTCTCGGCCAATTCTGCCTGTAGTGCAAAAATTTCTTGGTCCTTAGTCTTGAGTAGAAGACTTACCTCCGATGCCTTGTCGATTGTTGCTGTGGAATAGGCTCCTGCATACTGTGACAACTTTGTTAGGTCATCGGAGGGGTCCAATTCCTCCTTCCATACTACATTACCCATGACTGTTTGCTCTGGAAAGATAGAAGGTTGATCAGTCCTTCGTCTTTTCCTTGATCGCTTTACAATTGCTCTATGCCTCGGGTTGTAGAAAACATCCAGGGGAGGAATATCTTCTACCTGGAGAATGATTTGATCATAGGGGTCCTTTGGAATTATCTCAACATCCTTAGAAATGGGTGGGCCGCTGGTTCCACTTAGAACCTGAGGTGAAGTGATGTCCTGTGTGTCATTTGTCTTGGAAGTGTCCCCATCTTTTGAACATTCCAATCCACTGATGATGGAATGAAACTGCTGCCATTCCTGGAATAGTTTGGGGTCTATGGTAGTGTCCACATTGACATCGGTGGTGGTCTGTTTCTCCTTTTTGGTTTGGGACTCTTCCCGTTCTTTTTCTTGCTCTTTCTTCAGCTGTTCCTCTTGTTCTTTCTTTTGCCTTTCCTCTTGCTCTTTTCTCTGTTGTTCCTCTTGCTCTTTCCTCTGTTTCTCCTCGTGTGCTCTCTTCTGCCGTTCTTCTTTTTCTTTTCTCTGCCTTTCCTCCTGTTCCTTTTTATGATCCTTTGTTACTACCGGAGGTTCTTTTGATTGTTGCCGAACAGGCCCGCTTGATGATGTCGCCGGGGTTGTTGCTAGTAAATCTAGAGGCAGAGTTTGCAACCTCTGTTCTCTAAGCTTATTGAACTCAGTCAGCCCTTCATCATTATATTTCAATCGAGCAAGTTCTTTAGCTTGACCTATTGTTTCGGCTGCAACGAATAGGTCGTCAAACCAATCTTCTTTGTGCTCGAATTTTGTTAATTTGGCCTATTCTAGCGCATTGTATGCAACTTTGCTTGGATCATATGGCCTGTTTGGGATAGTCGCCAGAGTTAAAGATTGAAGCTTTGTGGCTTCCTTTTCTGCATGTTTGAGATCATGCAGAGTATAGACACCACACCTGAAGGGAAAAGAGGGCCAGCCCCTCTTCTTTTCTTTCTTGAGAGTTTGTGTAACACTCTCAGCCGTAATCTGATAGGCGATTTCTCTTGCTAGCAGCTTATCTGGTATATACAGAGGGAGAACATGTGGGTTGGCTTGGCTGCCGAAAACTCTTATGTAGGTAAATCTCTCCTCCCCAAACCAACTTTCCACCACTGTTATATCAAACGAAGCTTGATATGAAGTCTTGGGAATGGGTTTGTCAAAAATAGAATAGTGAATAGGCACCATAAAGCCATTGCAGACTTGGTACAGATGGTGCTTGTAAGAGGTCTTCCATAGTTTCTGATGGTATATGTGGATGGCCGTGGGATCTTATGGCGTCCACCTCCAGCCGAGCACGGGGAATTCAGAATTGAAACATAGTGTATCTAAGATATATGCACTGTAATAAAATGGGGGAATTTTCCTTTCTGTGACGATAGTCTGATGTCTAAAGTCACGCACAGCTTGTGCTAATTTGTCAGAAAGGATGGTGGCCCAATCCATAATTATACCGTTTACAGCTGCCTCCATTAGAGGAACCATCTCTATGGTAAAATTAGCAGAGTCATGCAATCCCCATAATCTACACATCATTATCCCCGCATAGCAATAAGGAGAAGCCAGAGAGTCGACTGAGTACTTACCCGAAGATTCGTGCTTGTGTTTGGCTGGATTTTGTCTCTAATCCCGGATGGGTTCGGATTCAACTTCATTTTCATTTGCAAACTTCTCCAGGAATGCTTTATTATATATCTTCTCCGGCTCGGGCAAATGATACATTTGTCTTAGATCATCCGGCCTGAACGATCCGAAAATTCTCCCATCTCTAGTGTTGAAAGTTCTGTCCAAAATTGGGATTTCTTGAATCGCCCACCGCACTACATCTGTGTATGGGAGAATTTGCTCCCTAGCCGCTATTCTGTGAAGGAAAGAGTCGGCTAAATCTTTGAGAGTACAATCAGACTTGCGAGTAGGATCAGCAGTAGCTTCTATTACTGTCTTTTCTGGTTGTTCGGCTTCAATCAAATTGTAAGTGCCTTGCCAAGTGACTCTGGTGAGACCCGTACACGTAGTATCAGAAATTAAGCCCTTCTTCTTGTCCACAAGAGCTTGACATGCTGCTGATGTAGTGGAGTCGCCTGCGGTCTTCTTTGATTTCTTCCCCATCTTGTTTGAGTTTTCTCTTTCGGATGGATTCTGCACAGAGAGACAAATGTGCGTAATACAGAGACAGCAATGAAAACTTGCAAGTGATGAGAACATAAGCATAGGTGCGTAATAAGGGATTAGTCTTTAAAAATGGGTGCAGACACAATCCATGGAAAGATTTTAAGAATTATGATTTCATTAATTGGCCGTTTAAAACCTGTCATCCCTTAAATGCTCATTATATCGTTATTCGACTGAATGATTCACTTAAGCGTGCAGTGGGCGTTTTGGCGGTTGAGTGCAGGTAAATGACTGCTTTAACCGATCAAGCTTTAAATATGAATGAATTGCGATATCCCATCACTTAACGGCTTTTTTTATTGAAAACTGCGCTTTATCGCATCGCGTCTGGGGGATGAGGATTATAAAGTGCACATATAGTGTATCGCCGATCGCCGATTGCGATATCGGATCGCATCGGGGGTATGACCTGTGCGCCTTAATGATGTGCATTGGATATTGCCGATTGCCGACTGCCGATTGCATCACATCGGGGGAAAAGCTTTGAGCATATTAAGACTTAAGTAAAGATTACCGCCGATATCCAATCGCCGATTTCGCATCGCATCGGGGCTAATGGCATGGGGCGCTTTTAAAATGTGCATGAAGTTTTGCCGATCGCCGATTGTGATATCGCATCGGCGGAAATCAATGTGTCGTTTATTTATATTTCTTATGTCATTGCGATATGCGATCTTGCGATCGCTTTATCGCAATGACAAAGATTTGCCTTATTTCTTTAAATGGGTTTTTCAAAAAGGGTTTTATAAAATGAGTTCATTTGATTATCGGACCTCTTTTGAACAATAAAAGTATTGATACCAATTAAACTTTAAAGGGACCCATTTCATACGTTAATATTTATACATAAAAATGATATGAAATGGGGGTTGTTGTAGAGCACAACAGAGTGTTAGGATGAACATCAATCCACCATGGTCGAGATAAAAGGTAAACTTTTGAACAAATATATTTATGTTTTAATAGATCCAGGTGTTAGTTTGAGTTATATTAGTCCCTAGATAGTGAGAAAATCTAAATTCAATCTCAAAAAATACAAAAAACTCTTGGTTGGTCTAGTTGGATACTGATACCAAGAGGAAAGTTACTAATTGGGTGAAGGCATGTCCTATTAATTTAAATGAAAGTAAAACCACTATAAACTTGAATATTCTACCTTTGGGTTCTTATGATATAGTAGTAGAGATGGACTGGCTGGAAGGAAATATAGCGATTGTTATATGTTTAGACAAACTAATTACATGTATCATGGATAAAGGAGAGGTGAAAATCATAAAAGGGATACGTAGAACCATTCCATTTCGCAGATATCCACCTTAGAGTTCAAAAGGTGTGTTAGGAAGGGATGTGAGCTATTTGCTATTCAAGTATATGATCATTCGCAGGAAACAAAAACCAAAACCTTAGATGACTTAGGAATGATTCAAGTATATAAGGATGTGTTTCCATTTGAAATTATCAGAGTACCACCTAAGAGAGATATTAACTTATTTATTGAGATAATATTTGGGGCCATCCGAGTGCCAAAATCTCCCTACAAAATGAGTGTGCCAGAATTAATGGAGTTAAAAATGTAGCTTTAGAAATTATTAAATAAATGGTATATTAGATAGAGTGTTTCTCCATGGGGAGCACCAATTTTAATTGTTAAAAAGAAGGATGATACATTTAGATTATTCATTGATTGCATACAGTTGAATAAATTAAAAATTAATAATAAATATCCACTGCCTAGACTTCATGACTTATTTGACCAAGTGAAGGGAACCATTGGTTTCTATAAAATAGATCTAAGGTTTGGATACCATCAATTAAGGATTAAAGTTGAATATATTCCTAAAATAGCTTTCAGAGCTAGATATGTCCATTATGAATTTACTGTAATTCCATATGGACTTACGAATGCACCAACTAGCTTTATGTGCTTCATAAATAGTGTTTTTAGTTAGTATTTAGATGAATTTGTCTTAATCTTTATCGATGATATTCTAATTTATTCAAAGACACCGAAGGAACATGAACAACACCTAAAGATAATGTTGCAAATACTTCGGGAATACCAGTTGTACGCTAAGTTCAATACGTATGAAGTTTACCAAGATAAAATACAGTACCTAGGATATGTAATTTCTGAGGATGAGATAGTTGTGGTACATGCAAAAGTAAAAGCCATTCTTAACTGGCCATTTCCCAAGGATGTGGTAGATGTTAGATCATTTATGGGTATTATGGGGTATTATCATAGATTCATTGAGGGGTTTTCTAAATTGGCTCACCCCATAACCTCCTTACATAAAAAGGGGTTAAATTTGAATAAACATAGAAATGTCAAGAGAGTTTTGAAAAATTGAAGCATCTGTTCATAGTTGCACCTATGCTTAAAATAATTGACCCTGATAAATATCTTACAATTTGTACTGATGCATGTTTAGAAGTCTTAGGAGGAGTACTAATGTAGAAAAATCATGTAGTAGCTTATGAGTCTAAAAAATTAAAAGACCGTGAAAATAATTATGTGGTATATGATTTGGGATTGGCTATAGTTATTCATGCACTCAAGATGTGGTGTCGTTATCTAATTGTTAATAAATTTACATTAATCATTGATCATATTAGTTTAAAATACCTTTTTAGTCATCCTGACATGAATGCAGACAAGGCAGATGGATGGCTCTCATGAGTGAATATGACTTCGATATTAAACATATTAAGGGGAAGGAAAATAAAGTAGTTGGCGCGCTAAGTCAAAGTTTGAAGTAGATCTGTGAGGTAAAAACAACCAGTGCTGAAACATATTTTATAGAACAAATCAAAACAACAACTTCAGAAGATAAAATTTATAGTCAGATTTGAGAAAAGTTGAAAGATACAAATGATCATTTAGAAAAGTTAGAATATGTGATCAATGGAAATGATTTGCTAATCTTTAAGGATAGAATTTATGTTCCTGATGTGCCCAGGCTTAAATAATTTATTCTTGATAAACACCATAAAATGCATTTCTCGACCCACCCAAGTTATCAGAAAATCATTCCAACACTCAAAAAATAATTCCTTTGCTTCAGTATGAAAAAAGAGGTGGCTGTTTATTTGGAAAAATGCCCAGAATGTCAAAAAGGAAAGGTAGAACATCACTACCAGGATTTATGAATATTTTTCCTATACCATAATTGGAGTGGGAGGTAATTTCATTAGATTTTATCATTGGTTTACCTTGAACTAAAAGACAACATGACTCGATTATGGTTGTAGTAGATAAATTGATAGAGGATGCTCATTTTATACCAGTTCAATCTACTTACAAAGTTGTTCATGTGGCATAAATTTTTATGAAGAAAATTTTCATATTACATGGAATATCAAAAATTGGTATATCTAACAGGGATGCAGATTTCACTTCCAACTTTTGGAGATCATTGTTTGTAGGAATGGGAACACAACTAAACTTCAATAGTACATACCATACATAAACAGATGGGAAAACCAAAAAAACTAATCAAATCCTTGAAGACATGTTACACATGTATGTAATGAATCAACCGACTAAATGGGAAGATTATTTACACTTGATTGAGTTTGCATATAACAATAACTATTAGACATACCTGAAAATGAGCCCTTTTGAGGTTATATGTAGATGAAAGTGCCACACTCCCTTAAGTTGGAGTCAACCAGAAGATAGACTTGTCTTGGGACCTAATATATTACAGGAAATGGAAAAATTGTGAAGAAAGTTAAATAAAATTTAAAAGAAACTCATGATAGGCATAAGAGTTATGCATATTTATAAAGGATAAACAAAGAATTTCAAGTACGAGAACATGTATATATTAAAGTTAGACTAAAAAAGAGTACCCTGAAACTGGGAAATTGTGCTAAGTTAGAACCTCAGTTTTGTGGACCATTTGAAATACTAGTAAGAGTAGGGCCAGTGGTCTACTAGCTAGCAGTACGAGCTCACATTAAGGTTCATAATGTATTTCAAGTGTCTCTTTTGAAAAATTATATTCATTATCCAACTCATATTATTGATTGGAATGTTGTGTAGGTCAAATCAGAAGGTTAGTTTCAGTTCAAGTCTCTGCAAATCATAAACCAAAGGGAACTATACTCCAAAATCGAGCCATTTACTAGGCTAAAGTGCAATGGAAGCACTTAGGGTCTGAGGAAGCCACCTAGGATATGGAAGAAGAAATGAGAGAGGATTTTCGTATGTTGTTCCAAAGAGAATGAATGCAGAAAAACACCGGGGATGGTGTTCCCTTTGAAGGGGAGGGGAAGTGTAGTACTCATGGTGAAATCAATTTCTATTTAGACTTGTATGATTTATAAGTATCAAAGATGGATAAAAGATGAAAAACTAAAAGTCGAACTTTTTTCTGAGATTGTAAATATTTATTATTATTAATGAAACAATATTGTTTTTACTTATTACTATTTCTGAAAATACAAGAGGAGACACCACAAGAGTATTTAGGCTCCAAATTATTAGGAAATAATTAGAATCAGTTATGGTCCAATAAAGGACAAAGACACAAAAAAAGAAAATTCCTCCATCTTAACCAGGTGATTGTTTCGGATATGTTTTCATGGAATTTTATGTGTATATATATGTGTGTGTGTGTGAGTGTGTGTAAGGAAATTGACATATATGATAGTGTTAGCATGTTTATGGGTTAACACTGAGATAAGGCACTCAGGTTATCCCTCAACCAACATGTATTCCTTGAAAGGAGACAAAGTCCTTCAGAAACATAGATGTTCAAGAAACTCGGAAACCAACAATCTTGAACTTTATTCTTTGTGCATTAGGACTGCCCATATATATATATATATATATATATATATATATATATATATAGGAGAATAAAGTTTACATAAGTGACAAACCCTAGAAATAATAAGTATAATCATATAAGAGAAATGTCAGAAACATGATCACATTAAATTGTAACACATTCACAAACAACTACCAATTCAAAAGGAATATAGTCCGACAAGAAATAACTAACGTTTTTTAGATTTGGTTCTTTTATAAGAGAACATTTAAAAGAAATTTCACAATTTCAGTTTTGAATATAAAGGCATTGTAGGGTACTGGTATAAATATGAATTATAAACAAACATAGTGTCAATTTATGTCTTGCCTTAATCAATCTTAAATACCTATAGTTAATGGTCATGGAAGACTTGAAAAAATAATTAAAAAAAATCCTTAACATTAACGTACATTAAACCTGGACCTAGAGTTCGATTCTAATAATCAAAATACCCAAGTAACTAATCTATGCATGCACATATTATGGAAGTCTTAGACAGGTCTAGGCATAATTTCTCTATTTTGAGATAAACCTTGTAAAAGGCAACCAAGAAGAATAAAATGAATCAATCCTAGAGTAACTGGAACTTTTAGAAGCTAAAACCCTAAAGCTTGTTCCTTGTTAATCTTCGGATAAGTCCAACAATGGCTTGTGAATAAAAGAGTAAAAAATATTAAACCCTAAAGATGTAAAGAAAAGAGAAGGATTAAAGGGTTGAGTTGAAATAGAAAAAAAGGGTTATGTTTAGAAAAAAATTAGCTAAGAAATATATGTTATAGCGGCCATAATTTTAGCCTTGTGATCAAACCCTAGATTGTCAAGTATGTTGACAACTAATCATTGGGATTGGGTGAATATATGTAAATAATGTAAATAGTAAAGAATGGAGAATAGGAATATGAAAAGACACTAGGAGGTGAAGCCCAAGAGTCTCTCCCTCCTTGTATATATCCATGAGAAATATTAATGCAGATACACAATTCGTTTTAAGGAGTTACCTCCTGGCCTGACACGGTATTAGAGCCAACCCCATTTTAGATTCCTTCTTCCCCTGTAACTCCTATTCCTGCCATTTTTCCTATCATATTTTGACCTCCATCGCTATTTTCTCTGCGTTTGGACAGAGTGTTCTCCGCCTTCTGCATTGAACAATTTGATGTGTATGCTCCTATGGAATGTTGGAATAAAGTGGAAGTTGTATGTGCATATTGTGCTTGGTGAGTTTGAGTTTGGTCGCTCATGCAATACTTTGGAGACTGTGTAATGCATGGTGCATAATCGTGGTGTGGCCACCGAGTGTGGTGTGACTATTGGTGTGTAGTTATATGTTTTCAGATTGGTGTGTGGTTCATCGAACCATCATTTGAATGATAGATTGGTATGTGTTCCGTTTTGTTGAAAATAGAAACAAGAAATTATAAAAATAGAATCCAGAAATTCTTGTTTAATTGGTCCTTGAATTAAACTGAGAATTAAAATCAAATTCTATTCTCATAGTAACTTGTAATAGTTAACTAGAGTGAGTTGACTTAGTTAACTTAGGAATTTTGAGTTGGAAGTCTGTCTGAAGTCAAGTATATGTTCTCCCTATATTATAGGGGTTTGGGATGAGTTAAGTATGAGTGGTAATTAGTTAACTCAATTTACAGAGTTAAGTCCATTTAAATTAGTTCCAAACTGTTTGAGGAACTAATAGTGAGTTAACATTCAGTTGATGCATTAGTGCACTCAACAAGTGCTACTCCAATTAATTAAAGATTCCCTCATCAGAAACTCATGCATGTCGATTCTGAGAAAGACCCAGTTGAGACTAGAGTGCAAGGACAATGTACTATTTGTTATATAATTTTCTGAGTTATACAGATGGTGCATGCAATCAGGAACTAAACCTAGAAGGGATTGCGCAGTTGTTGATGAAGAATTTCCCTTTAAATACGGGCTAATTCTCTCAGGAATTGTGAAAAGAATTAGAAGTTTGGAGGCTTGGAAATTTGGCTAAGTATTGGCCAAAGGATGTCATCAGGTAGAGGATAGGAAATACTTGTGTAGGTTAAGCTCAAGGTTGAGTAGAGAATATTCTATTTATCCAAATTCTTTGACCAAGGGCGCAAGGAAATAGGAGGCTTGGAGAGCAGAGAAGAGGCCTGGATTTGGCTTGAGCTTGCTTGTGAGTTGGAGATTGATTTTACTGAGTGCCAAGATTGTTCTTGTGAGAAAAATAATTGTATTATCACCTTGGATTTCTGATTAATGCAATACAGATAGTGGGGTTTTGAGATGTGGATTTCCCCATATACTTATTGTGTTATGTGCCGTTGATGTTCTTCCTCTTGTCGATTATTGTTTTGCTCGATCTTTATGTGATTCCGCTGTAAAGAGTAGAAGTATATTATTGTATCTTCTTTTAGTATATTACGTGAGATTGTGAATCTACAGGATTTTCTACATGGTATAAGAGCTGAGAACAATATACTAGAGGAGAATTCGAAGTTTTGATTTTTGGGTTACGAGTCAGATCTGAAATTTTTTGTGTAAACTTTTCAGAAACAAATAGCATATTTGGATTCTTTGCGCAAAAATACCCAAATTCAAAAAATAAATCGGTCGAATTAGAATTTGGATGAGGGAGATATCATTGATTTAAAATCAGCTCTTTTTCTAGAATATTCCATGACGACGAGACAAATGAAACAAATTGGTGTGATAGCAAAGAACGTGTATGCTCTTGAGGTTCAATATGCATGCAAAGCATTGAGGAGAAAGGCAAAGGTTAGAGACTTGGTGGTTGAGAGGGAGAGTAAATTACCTCTCAACATGCAGCCCCAGAAGAAGCCTTTGAAGCAACTTCAAGAAGTTGTGGAGCAGCCACAACTAGAGAAGCTGAGAGGAGACCGAGTGGGGATATCCACTCAAATAGAGAAGAAGAAGTCTCAGAAGCATTCTCAGAAAATTGTGGAGCAACCAAAATTGGAGAAGCTGAGAGGAGACCGAGTGGAGGAATCCAGTCATGCAGAGACCTCTAGTAGGGGGAAATTTCAAGCCAAGTGGGCAGAGGGATCACCTGTACCCATACCTCCAAGTGTGAGGTGGGTTGATTTGAAGTGATAGTCCCAAGAGGGTTGAATTTGGGTAGGGTCCATTGAGTGGTTTTATCTCATGGATAATACCTTGCTACGAGAGCCCAAAGTACATAGTAGCAGGAGGAATCAGTGGGATTGATGCAGTCAGAGATCAAAGTGACAAAGGCTAGAGTAGTTAGATATTGAAGAAGCGTAGAGAAGGGTTGACAACAATGAAGAAAGGTAGAGTCAATAGAAGCGTAGATTTTTTAGTCGACGGAGGCAATAACATTTAGAGACTTTGATGATAGAGCATCATTCTGATTCAGGTTGGATGTTTTTTGTTTCTAGAGTTGTTGGAGCAACAACACTAGAGAGAAGTGTTGCATGGAGAACATTCCAAAGGTTCAGGATTGGGATCGATATGAATTCCTTTCTTGTTGAGAGGGAGTGTTGAAAATAGAAACAAGAAATGATAAAAATAGAATCCATAAATTCTATTTTAATTTTTCCTTGAATTAAACTAATTAAAATCGAATTCTATTCTCATAGCAACTTGTAATAGTTAACTAGAGTGAATTAACTTAGTTAACTTAGGAATTTCGAGTTGGAAGTCTTTATAAGTCATGTATATGTTCTCCCTCTATTATAGGGGTTCATGATGAGTTAAGTATGAGTGGTAATTAAATAACTCAGTTTACTAAGTTAAGTTAAGTTAAATTAGTTCCAAACTGTTTGAGGAACTAATAGTGAGTTAACAACCAGTTGATGCATTAATGCACTCAACTAGTGCTACTTCAGTTAACTAAAGATTCCCTCATCAGAAACTCATGCATGTCAATTATGAGAAAGACCCAGTTGAGACTAGAGTGTAGGGTCAATGTACTATTTGTTGTATAATTTTCTGAGTTGTACAGATGGTACATGTAATCAAGAACAGAACCTAGAAGGGATTGCATAGTTATTGATGATCAATTTCCCTTTAAATACACACTAATTCTCTTAGGAATTGTGAAAAGAATTAGAAGCTTGGAGGCTTGGAAATTTGGTTAAGTATTGGCCAAAGGAAGCCATTAGGTGGAGGATAGGAAATACTTGTGTAGATTAAGCTCAAGGTTGAGCAAAGCATATTGTATTTATCCAAATTTTTTGACCAAGGGCGCAAGGAAATAGGAGGCGTGAAGAGCAGAGAAGAGGTCTAGATTTGGCTTGAGCTTGCTTGTGACTTGGAGATTAATTTTATTGAGTGTTGGGATTGTTCTTGTGAGAACAAGCATTGTATTATCATCTTGGATTTTTGATTAATGCAATACAGATAGTGGGGTTTTGATTTGTGGCTTTCCCTGGATACTTATTGTGTTATGTGTCATTGATGTTCTTCCTCTTGTCGATTATTGTTTTGCTTGATCTTTATGTGCTTCCGCTGTAAAGAGTAGAAGTAGATTCTTGTCTCTTGTTTTAGTAGATTACATGAGCTTGTGAATCTACAAGATTTTCTACATTATTCAAGTGTTGCATTCTATGTGAAGGCGTTATGATGGGCATTGAAGTGAAAACTATCAATGTTGTGTATAACTCCCGGTTTATAAGTGGTTAATACCTCCCCTCACACCGCTCCATACCTCGGCTCCTCCACACAGTTTATACCCTCCACGCTGGCCTCCATATTATATTTCTATTTAATACAAGCATTTTTTATGATATCTACTCATTCCCAGTTACAATGCACTCTACTCTCTCAGTTCATATACCGCTCCAATCCACGCTGCTCTCCCAGTTCATATTATTTGACGCGGTTGCCACCCCCACTCCTCCCGTAGTGGAACCCACCTCAAACACAAACGTTGTTGCAAATGAACCCATTCCACCCTCCTACCACTAATTTCTACCATACCACTGATTTCCATACCGTGATCCCATATGGCTGCGCTCCCATTCCACAATTATCCACGTGGCATCCCATAGTCATACACTCCTCCCCACGACATCACACCTTCGTTGCCTCCATATCACATCACACATCTCTGTTGTGTCGTATAACACCGAATCCTCCTCTCGCTGCTAATCGAACCCGTGACCTCTCCCATACACCGTGTAATACATAATACTCTGTCAGTTATATACCTCTGCTCTGTCAGGTATATACCTCGACTCTATCGATACATACTGGTTAATAACTCCTCCGTTATAATACAACTGCGCCAGTGCATAATACAACTCCACTCCATCCATTGCAAAATACAACTCTGCTCTCGCCATTGCATAATACCTATACCATAAGTCATAATCATGGGGCCCGAACTCATATAAACCTCCCCCATATAACCCCTCCCCTATATAACCCTCCCTCCTTCATATACTCCCTCCCTTATATAATACCTCTGCTACATATTTATATCAGAATTGTATTTTTTTTTTTACAAAACTACCACTGGAGGTGTTACTTCTTACAACATATTGGTAGCATAAGTACATTTTTTTTATACTACACAAATTTAAAATGCCTTCATTGAAATCTATTGTTGGAGTAGTTATCTCAAGAAAAGAGAACTATCCTGAATGGTCAAGAGAGATAAAACACACTCTCATTTTCAATTAGTCGTGGAAATGAGTTTGTGTCGGAGAAGGAGATAATGAACTTGCAAATCCCACCTCAGATAAGGAAATCATCATTTGGGAAAACAATAACAACAAGGCCTATGCCTTGATTGCAGCATCTGCAAATGAAGAGGTGAGTCACCATATTTCACCATTTTCAAATTCTTTTGAAGCCTTACAGAAGTTCAAGGAAATCTATGACTCACACTCTAAACTTGTAGTTGTCCAATTGATGATTAAATTGTTCAACCTTGAATTGAAAAATGATGATCCTCTTGCTTTAGCATCATAAGTAAGATCTATTATGTAAGATATCAAAACCACTGATGTTCAACTATACAGTCCTCTCATATCTTTTATCAAGGCACTATATCCCATTTATTCAAATTACCTTGAGTCATTGCAAGTAAGTGGAAACCTCAAGGAGATTACCTTTGATTCCCTTGTGAGGGCATTTGGTGAGAGAGAGAAGGATTTTGGGAAGAAGACAACTCCTCAGTCTTCTGAAGAAGTTGTGTGTCTTGCACATAGAGAGAAGAATCATGCTCGATATTCTTCTAGAGGAAGAGGTGGTCGAAGAGGAAGAGGAAGAAAAATTTTCAGAGGTAGGGGGGGCAGACACTCTCAAGGAGAAAAGTATGATCTTCATTGCATACGTTGAAATAGATATTGACATGATTCATCTACATGTAAGTTGCCTTGGGACAGAATTGAGTAGGAAATAAATCAATCCAAAGGTAAAACTAATGACAAAGAGAAACGTAAAGCACCTAAATCCACTCACTATGTTGTGGCACATTGTAATATTGGAGTAACTGAAGACTTGTTTAATGCTTCACTTGCTTCTTGGAAAAATAATTGGTTGCTTGATTCAGGAGCAACTTACCACATGAATTTTAGAAGAGATTTTTTTGAAGAATTTATTGACAATGTTGATGGAGCAGTATACATTGCAGATAAATCAAAACTCAAGCCATTAGAGCTTGGCACAATCAGGCTCAAATTGCCTGGTCTTCCAGACTTTCTTATGCATGATGTTTTATATCTCCCACAATTGAGGAGAAACTTGTTGTCCCTTGTCCACATCCACCAGTAAGGACACTCCATTCATATGTTTGATGGCAAGGTTGAGGTCAGAAAAGCATCAGATCACTCACTTGTCATGATGGGGATATAAGAAGAAAGACTTCTAAAGCTGCAAGGTACCTATGCTCATGCACAAAACTTCTCATACTGTTCTCATTATGATGAAGGTACATTTCCGTCAAGTCTTTTATGACATGCTAGATTTAGACAATTGAACTATGACAACCTTCGCTTGTTGAAGAAAAATGGTGTTATTGGTTTGCCTACAATTCCTAGGAAACTTAACCAATGTGATGCTTTTATTCTAGGAAAGCATAGAAAACAACCTTTTCATGATTCACATTCCAGAGCACATAGAAAAATTAAACTCATTCATTCAGATTTATGTGGTTTAATGCCCATTCCTTCTACAAATGGAAATAAATATATGATGACATTTATTGATGACTACACCAGAATGCGTTGGGTTTATTTATTGAAGAAAAAATCTAATGCTTTTCAAGAATTCAAGAACTTTCATACATGGATTTTAAATGATGCACAATCTCATATTGGCTCTATTTGCACTGATAATGGAAAATAATATAGTTCAAATGAATTTGAAAACTATCTTCGCCAGCATGGGATCAAACATCAAACAACTGTGCCTTATAATCCCCAACATAACATAGTAATTGAAAGAATTAATAGGACAATCTTAAATGTGGTACATTCCATGATGTTTTTCAACTTCAAGAATGTAAAATGGAGGTTTTGGGCTGATGCAGTTATAGGTGTTGTGTATCTTAAAAATAGATTTGCATCTAATGCTATTAGAAACAAGACTCATTATGAAATGTGGTATGGCCACATTCCTTCATTAAGGAATCTCAGGGTATTTAGTTCCACCTATTATGCCTTGATACTAAAGGAACAAAGAAACAAACTTGGTGCAAGGAGTCGTAAGTGTATCTTCTTGGGGTAATCAAAAACCTCCAAATCATACCATCTCTATGATGAAGTTAATAAGAAGTTTGTTGTATATAGATATGTAATCTTTCTTGAATCTTCCAAATCTGACAATGTTGTTGAGCAGAAACTTGATTGCTTAGATAGATTCAGACATGCAAAATCATTTCAAGAATTTGATAATCATTCCACATCTTGAAGGGGGGATTCCTATACAGTATCAATCTGTGGAATCTTCTTCTGAAGCACTCTCTTCCCCACATGAAGCTCCAGCCACAGATGATACTTTGAGTGATGTGATTGATAGAATTGGGAGACTCAATCTTGATTCAGTCCCAACTCAATCAACTAAGCAACCTGGGCCATCTCAGAAAGGTCCTCCAAAATCGCTGACAAAGACACTTGAAAGTGTTCATCCTGATGAGGTTGGAAAGATAGGAACACGAAATTAAACCAAGCGATGCAGACGATTCTGATTCACCTGTTGATATGGGTGTTTCTTATGATTGTGTTGTAGTGGCTACAACACCCTCCAAAATTTTGGCTTGCATCCAATTTCGGAGCCTTCCTTGGGTTTTTGCTTGATGTTTGCAAGCACTCGGGCTCATCCCGTGAGCTTGTGTTGACTCTTTGCACCCTACTCGCTTGACCATTCAATGAACATCTTTTTTTCATGTTGGTCACAATGTCATGCTTGCAGTCATGTTCTGGCCATGCACAAGGTCTGTCTTCGTGTGTATAAGTTGTGTCCGCTATGTAAACATCCCTTGCACTCAAACACAAAGTTTTATGCACTGTAGCGCAAGCATCGCCGTGGTCATTCAACGATCTATCACAAGTGTTGCACTTGTCGCTCGCACCGTCGGTCAGTCACACTGATTTTATATTGTCTTGATGGTTTGAGACGTCTTGTTGTCGAGTCATGTTGAGTGGCTATTCGCAAGGTCACGTATGTACGAAATCACTCGTTCACACACTTGGTCATTTTGTTGAAACTTTGTCAACTAGACCAACCTCCAACAACCGGACATTTTCTAAGTTGCATTATGCAGTTTCAGATCTCAGTGATTATGTACTGTTTCCCAAAATTGCGCAGAGCTTGAGTTTGCCTCCCAGGCAGTCTGCACTGCACAACCCTAGAATCGACTCGACCGAATGTCACCCATAACAATGAAAAAGTTTCCCAGCATGCCATTTGAATTTGCGCTGCCCACAAGCACATCAATTGAGCCTCCAGCTACTCAACCAGAGAGTTTGACTGGGAAATGACCTTGGGCTTCACTCCAAAAAATTGCGCAAAAGATGCCAAGCATGCCTGCTCTACTGACTCAAGAAACCGCACAAATATGCCAGGGAGACACCTTGTGTCCGTCACTGTCTCCCTCAAAACATTGCGCATTTTTTCTAGCCAGTCACCTAGTCTGCCAACCTGCTGCTTACTGGGAAAACTATGGAGTTTTCATGAGCAGTCATCCAGTTGCCCAGCATCCCACTTAGCTTAGAAATTGTGCAAAGATGTTCAGTAGACCATCTTCCTAGCAATTGCATAGTTTTTTCTAGAAGCACTCCCATAGGCTGCTGCCAGCTCCCAAAATAATGTGCATTTTTTCCAAGAAAACCTCTTGCAGCCTGCTACCAATTCCCTGGAGGAATTGCACAGATTTTGCTTCCAACTCCCTCTACTACCTGCACTGCTTCCCTCAAGAAATTGCGCATATCTACCCTCCAGCTGAGCCAGATCCCGCGGATAGTCACTGCTGATCCAGATTGTCCATCTTAGTCTCCTAGTGGCTTTTGCGCAATTTTCACTGGCAGTGCTTGGAGCCCTTATCCCGGCTTGAAATCTGCCTTAGGCAGTTTCAAGAGCCTTGTCCTCTCTCCCGGTCACTTGCATTTGAAGGCGAAAGATAATTCATCATGGTAGACTAGGAGATTTTTAGATTTGATGTCGTCTCGTCATGAGTGATTGCATATATCGGTACATGGATGAGACATGACGCGATGACGAACATGATGAACAAGGAGAGCACATGCAAGGATATTTGTTTGTGAACGAATGAACGAAGAATGCATGCGAAGAGATTTGTTCGTTAACATACGGATGAAGAATGCATACGAGGATATTTGTTCATGAATGGACGAACACATGAAGCATTCCAAAGTACAAGCGAAGGAGCTATGTGCACATGTGACATCAAGCGAACACCAATACCATCAAGGATTCTGCACACCTTCCCATGCGGAGGTGAGGCTATGATACACCAAGAGCATATCCATCACTCAGCAGCACTGCAACTCAACATGGATACCACCAGCAGCGTGAACATGCTAGCACTGTCGTGTCGAGTCGTGCCATGAGTCATCTTGGCCACATCACTATTGTGTGCCATACTGTTGTAAATCAATATAATGTAACGTGGAAGTCCAAGAGACCCACATGTAATATGAAGAGTCATGTAAAGTTGAAGAGTCAAATAAGTCAAACAATCATGAGGGAAGTCGAACAGTCACAAGGGCCAGTTTTACCGTTGGCTATAAATACCCTCATTTGTACATGAAAAATACTTTTTCACCTTGGCTCCTCCCACATAGCCTTGAGAGTCTGTAGTCTTTTCTTTGAGGAGCGAGAAATGGTCCAATGCCACGCTTATAGGGTTAGTGATGTATGGTGTACTGATGTGTCTTGGAACTTTCGCTTAATTCAGAAGCTGGATAACAGGCCAACACGTTTTCACACATGTATTGTAATTGTTTGTAAGACTAATCTTGGAACACTTGTAACGCATATTTCTTTAACCCGTGTTAAAACAATTGAACTATTTCGGTTGCTCTAATACATATGTTTATGATTTTTTTTTGTATAAGTTGTTAACACTGTCTTGCCCATGTGGGCTGCCTCACTGGACATCAGACATAACCTTTCCCATAAACTTGTTATAACGACCATTGCACTTGTGTAGACTACTCCATTGAGTGTTGTACGAACTATCCCTTCTTATGTGTTTGTGACTTCCGCATCCATGTGGACTACTCCACTGGAAGCTACGTATGCCCTGTTGTGTTGTGTGCCTTTGATAGAGTTGTGACTCTTCCCTTTCGACTGGAGACTTACTTCCACCCTCTCCCTCTGCAGTGAAAGAACCTTGACACAAGTAACAATAGCACTCACCAGGCATGCAAACCTCGCTGTTTGAAGATAAAGCAAACCACTCTCATGTGCTAACAAGCAAGAGCTAAGGCAAACCTTTAAGATAATGGCAATCAGGCCGTCATACCAGATGGTACTCCTACACCAAATGGTGTGAGGTCTAGTTATGACTTCATACAAGGGAGATCCCTTGAATGTTGGCAGGTCCAACACCGTCAACATTTCTGGCACTAGAAGGAGGGTTTCCAACTATTTATGGATAAATTTCCTCTCACCCCCACTCATAAATCATCTGGTCAAGGCAGTAAATCACACTCCCTCTCACCTACGGGCGACTTTGAAGTTGGTTACTCCTCACCTCCCAGATGTGAACACGAAATTTCTTATCAACACCTATGATCTGTCCATCCCATTACCCATTAGTTCGTGAAAGCAGTCGAACTGATCCCAGGAATACAAGATCTTCCACATGCATCAAGAAAACCAAAGACCACTCCCACAGGAGTTGTTGTAGCATCAGTGGAAGAAGTAGTTCCTGTCACACTCGAAGGTCTGGAAGAAGTTTTTGAGAATGGAGGGGAACCTTCAGTCTTCCAACAAGGAGAATGAGACACCCTCGTGATCTTTGGGTCAGATTTTGGTACAAGAGGCGGAGGGGAAGGCAGTGGAGGAGGCGGAGACGAACCAAAAGACTCAGAGCTCGAACTGTCAAATTCTGAAGAAGAGGAGGAGGACGAAGAAGAAGAAGACATGTCTGACTAAAACTAGGAATATATGACTTAGGGACCATTGGCTCTCTTGGGTGCTTTGCATAGGATGCCAAAGAGTTCAGAGAGAATGCTCACAAAGTTTGACCCTGGAAGCATAGAGAAGGCAGAAGATCACTTGGACAACTTCTACCTACAATTGCAGACACTCGAGGTATGGTATCACGACATTGCTTGCAGATTGTTTCCGTGTATCTTGGATGGTCGCACAACAGCATGGTATCACATCCTTCCTGTCAACTCCATCCATAACCGGGGTACGTTCAAACGCATGTTTCTGGAAAAATTTGCCGATGAAAAGACCCCAACCATGTTGCTCAAAGAGTTGGGAAGCTTGAAGATGCGAGTAGGAAGCCCCAGGTTATGACGAGCAAGGGTAAAGACAAGGAAACAAGCAACATTGAAACCCTTACTCCTCTTGTCAAGAACTTGACAACAGAAGTGTCTGAGCTCAAACAACGAACAATTGAAAAATATATGAGCAACTGGCCACCTAGACAAAGACAAGGAAGCATGTCATCAAGCAGCAATCGCTTCCCGGCTAAAACTGCGCATAGTGCTAGCTTAGTGTTCTAGATAGAATAGTGCGCGAACAACAAAATTTTCTCATTCCATGAAGACGATCACCCGAAAGGGTCTTTTTCAGATTGGAAACGAGTTGCATGTTGAAAACAACAAAAAGACATGATAAAAATAGAATCCACAAATTTCAGTTTAATTTGTCCTTGAGTTAAAATGAGAATCAAAATTGAATTTTATTCTCATAGCAACTTGTAATAGTTAACTAGAGTGAGTTGACTTATTTAACTTAGGAATTTCGAGTTGGAAGTCTTTCTGAAGTCATGTATATGTTCTCCCTATATTATAGGGGTCTAGGGTGAGCCAAGTATGAGTTGTAATTAGTTAACTTAGTTTATTAAGTTAAGTCCAGTTAAATTAGTTCCAAACTATTTGAGGAACTAATAATCAGTTAACAGTGAGTTGATGCATTAGTGCACTCAACTAGTGCTACTCCAGTTAATTGAAGATTCTCTCATTAGAAACTCATGCATGTCAATTTTGAGAAAGACCCAGTTGAGACTAGAGTGAAGGGATAGTGTACTATTTGTTGTATAATTTTCTGAGTTGTATAGATGGTGCATGCAATCAGGAACCGAACCTAGAAGGGATTGCACATGTTATGGATGGCAGATTTCCTTTTTAAATACGGGCTAATTCTCTTAGGAATTGTACAAAGAATTAGAAGCTTGGAGGCTTGGAAATTTGGATAAGTATTGGCCAAAGGAAGTCATCAGGTGGAGGATAGGAAATACTTGTGCAGGTTAAGCTCAAGGTTGAGCAGATCATATTTTATTCATCCAAATTCTTGACCAAACGTGCAAGGAAATAGGGAGCTTGGAGAGCAAAGAAGAGGCCTAGATTTGGCTTGAGCTTGCTTGTGAGCTGGGAGATTGATTTTACTGAGTGTTGGGATTATTATTGTGAGAAAAAGCATTATATTATCATCTTGGAATTCTAATTAATGCAATATAGATAGTGGGATTTTGAGCTGTGGCTTTCCCCAGATATTTATTGTGTTATGTGCCATTAATGTTCTTCCTCTTGTCGATTATTGTTTTGCTTGATATTTATGTGCTTCCATTGTAAAGAGTAGAAGTAGATTTTTGTCTCTTGTTTTAGTATATTACATGATCTTGTGAATCTACATGATTTTCTATATGGTATAGAGTTGAAGACAATATACTAGAGGAGATTTCGAAGTTTTGAGTTTTGGGCCGCGAGTTTGTAGAGAAGATATGGATTCCTTGCAAAAAAATACCCAAATTCAAAAAAAAATTAGCCAAATTGGAGTACGGATGAGAGAGATATTGCTGATTTAAAATCAACTCTTTTTCTAGAAAATTTCGTGACGGGGAGACAAATGAAATAGATTGGCATCCTAGCTAAGAACCTGTATGCACTTGAGGTACAATATGCATGCAAATCCTTGAGGAACAAGGTAAAGGTTAGAGACTTGGTGGTTGAGAGGGACAGTAAACTACCTCTCAACATGAAACCCCAGAAGAAGCCTTAGAAGCAACTTCAGGAAGTTGTGGAGCAACCACAACTATAGAAGCTGAGAGGAGATCGAGTGGAGAGATCCACTCAAGAAGAGAAGAAACAGTCTTAGAATTAGTCTTAGACAATTGTGGAGCAGACAAATTGCAGAAATTGAGAGGAGACTAAGTGGAGGCATCCACTCATGTAGATACCTCCAGTAGGGGGAGATTTTGAGCCAAGTGGGCAAAGGGAGCACATGCATCCATACCTTCAGGTGTGAGGTGGGGCGATGTGAAGTGCTAGTCCCAGAGGGCTGAAATTGGGAAGGGTCCATTGAGTGGTTTTATCTCATGGATCATACCTTGCTATGGGAGCCAAAAGTACATAGTAGCAGGAGGGATTAGTGGGATTGATGTAGTCAGAGAGCAGAGTGACAGAGTCTAGAGTAGTCAGATACAGAAGAAGCACATAGAAGGGTTGAAAACAGTGAAGAAAGGCAGAGTCAACAAAAGCACAGAGTTTTCAGTCGACAAAGGCAATAACAGTCAGAGGCTTTGATGACAAAGGCATCATTCTGATTCAGGTTGGATGTTTTTTTTTGTTTTTTTTTTTTGTTTCTGAGTTGTTGGAGCAACAACACTAGAGAGAAGTGTTGCATGCAGAACATTTCGAAGGTTCAAGATCGGGATCGAGTTGAATTCTTTTATTGTTGAGAGGAAGGGTTGAAAATAACAACAAGAAATGATAAAAATAGAATCCAGAAATTCCAATTTAATTTGTCCTTGAATTAAACTGAGAATTAAAATCAAATTTTATTCTCATAGCAACTTGTAATAGTTAACTAGAGTGAGTTAACTTAGGAATTTTGAGTTCGAAGTCATTCTAAAGTCATGTATATGTTCTCCATATATTATAGGGGTCTATTATGAGTTAAGTATGAGTTGTAATTAGTTAACTCAGTTTACTGAGTTAAGTCCGGTAAATTAGTTCCAAAATGTTTGAGGAACTAATAGTGAGTTAATAGTGAGTTGATGCATTAATGCACTCAACTAGTGCTACTCCAGTTAACTGAAGATTCCCTCATCAGAAACTCATGCATGTCGATTCTAAGAAAGACCCAATTGAGACTAGAGTGCAGGGACAATGTACTATCTGTTGTATAATTTTATGAGTTTTACATATGGTGTATGCAATCAGGAACTGAACCTAGAAGGGAATACATAGGTTATGGATGACGAATTTCTCTTTTTAAATACAGGCTAATTCTTTTAGGAATTGTGCAAAGATTTAGAAGCTTGGAGGCTTGAAAATTTGGCTAAGTATTAGCTAAAGGAAGTCATCAGGTGGAGGATAAGAAAAAACTAGTGTAGGTTAAGCTTAAGGTTGAGCAGAGAGTATTGTATTCATCCAAATTCTTTGACCAAGGGCGCAAGGAAATAGGGAACTTGGAGAGTAGAGAAGAGGCCTGGATTTGGCTTTAGCTTGCTTGTGAGATGGGAGATTGATTTTACTAAGTGTTGGGATTGTTATTATGAGAACAAGCATTGTATTATCATCTTGGATTTCTGATTAATGAAATACATATAATGGGTTTTTGAGTAGTGTAGAAAATCTGTGTAGGTTAACCCGATAATGCAATATAAATCAAAGCAAAATACTATAACCTACTTCTACTATCAATTTGTGGAAGCATAAAGATCGAGCTGAACAATATAACCAGAAGAAGAAGAATCAATCGCACAATACACATGAAAATACTTTGGGGAAAGCATCAGCTAAAAACCCCACACTATTGTATTATCATACATGGTGGAAATACATATGAATTATACAAAGTCTTAGGTCTCACAGCTAGCCAGCTCTCAGTACAATCCTCACAGATGCTTACAAGCAATCTTGGCTTCTCTCCATCCTTCCTCTCTACCCTCCAAGCTCCTATTTCCTTGCGTTGTTCCCTGTGGATAATTCACCTTCAACCAAGTAGAAAACCTCCTTCAAAACTGCGCAATCCTCAAGGATAAATCCTTGACTGCATGCATGAGTTTTCTCCATGATAAAACACATGCAACTGATAGTACATTGTCCTTGACTTTAATCTCAACTGGGTCTTTCTCAGAATAGACATGCATGAGTTTTTGATGAGGGAATCTTCAGTTAACTGGAGTAGCACTAGTTGAGTGCATTAATGCATCAACTGATTGTTAACTCACTATTAGTTCCTCAAACAGTTTGGAACTAATTTAACTGGACTTAACTCAGTAAACTAAGTTAACTAATTACAACTCAAATATAACTCAATTTTATCTCCTTAATTTAAGGGATAACTTTTGCATGACTTCAAAAAGACTTCTAACTTGAATTTATCCAAATAATTAATTTAAAATAAATAAATTAATTATTTCCAAGTAGCTATTAAGACTAAATTCGATTTTAATTCACAATTTAATTCAAGAAAAAATTAAATTGGAATATTCTTGTTTCCATATTTCAACACTCCCTGTCAACAAGAAAGGGATTATCTGCCACCTCGATCCTGTCTCTATGGAACTCGAATTTACACTTTGACAATGCCTTTGTCAAAATGTCGGCATCTTGCTCCTTTGTCAAAATATACTGCAACAACATGATCCTCCTCGCCACACAGTCTTTGAGATGATGATAACAGATGTCGATGTGCTTGGACCTATCATGAAATAATGGATTCTCAGAGAGTTTGATAGAACTCTTATTATCAAAATAGATCACAGTTGGATCCATCCTCTAAACAAACAAACCAACTAGGATTTTCTACATCCAGATGGCCTCACATGCTGCCTGACTTGTAGCCATGTATTCTCCCTCTGCCGAGATGAGTGCAACCGACCTCTGTTTCCTACTGTACCAAGAAACTGCCGCTGACCTAAGGTTGAAAATCCCTCTTGATGTGCTCTTCCGATCTAATGGACTCCCTACCCAATTTGCATCAGTGAAGCCTTGTAGCTTCACTCCCTCTATCCATTTGTACCATAATCCATACTGAGATGTGCCTCTGAGGTATCTCAATACATGCTTTGTCACCTTCCAAAACATCTTGGTAGGCTGAACATCGCTTGACTCAGTTGGTTCATTGCATAGCACAAATCTAGTCGTGTGTTCACTAATTACATCAATGAACCCACAAGCTCCCTGTACACAGTAGCCTCTACCACTTCTCTTGAAGTAGCAACCTTCTTCCTCTAGTTACCTACTAGAGGAGTCTGCATGGGCTTGCACTTCTCAATGTGGAATCTCTTGAGTATCTCGTTGGAATACTTGCCTTGAGACACAAACAACTTCCCATCCTTCTGCCACACTTCCATGCCAAGGAAGTAATGCACGAGACCCATGTCTTTCATCTCAAATTCTCTTGCAAGGTCCTCCTTGCAAGACACGATCAACTGATCATCACTAGTCAATATGAGATCATCAACATAAAGTACGATGATCAATAGCTTACCTTTCACCACGATGTGGTACAAGTTCGCATCCGCTTCACTCTTTGTGAAGCCCAACCCGATGAAGTAGTTGTCTATCCTAGTGTACCAAGCACGAGGTGCTTGCTTCAGCCCGTACAATGCTCTCTTGAGTCGGCACACATGCGATTCATGATCGGAGGTCTCAAAACCTTCCGGCTGCTCTATGTACACCTCTTCCTCAATTTGGCCATTGAGGAATGTAGTCTTCACATCCATTTGATGGATCTTCCAACCCATCTATGCTAATAGTGCCAACATAGATTTGATAGATGAGTACCTTGCGACAGGAGCAAAAGTCTCATCATAGTCAATCCCCTCGACCTGCGAAAAGCCATGGGAAACAAATCTTGCCTTATGCTTCTCCACACTACCATTAGCAGCGTGCTTTACCTTGTAAAGCCAACTGGAACTCACAACTGACTTGTTCTCCAGTCTCGAAACCATGTCCCAAACAGTGTTACTAACTATGGGGTCATACTCCTCCACCATAACATCAACCCAAATCGCCTACTGCACTGCTTCCTCAAAGGAAGATGGCTCGGTCTCAACATATTCCCCAGCAAAGGCCATGTATCTAGTGTACCTCTCAGGTGACCTCCTCTGTCTGTGCTGAGAAGATGGTGCTCCCACATTCTCTCTCGCGTCCTCCAACAATTTGTCAGCTTCTCTTGTGCACTTCCATCCATCTCTAGAAGACTCTGCTTGAGTGGATGTCTCCAATCCTGGAACCTCTACATGCGGCTGCCCCGCATCAGTCTAAGGCTTATCCTCCTTAGGAAGCAACAGTTCCTCCATAGCCTGTAGTTGGAGCTCCCTCTCAAGGGAAACTCGCATGGCATTCTACTCATCAAACTTGAGATCTCTACAAACCACTGTCCTCCGACTCGTAAGCAAGTACACCCGATAGTTGTGAAGTGTATCACTGTTCCCCACAAATATCCCCAACTCTGCTGTTAGCTCAAGCTTCTTCCGTGCATCCTTTGTCACATGGCAATATATTGATGAGCCAAATATCCTGAAGTGACCCACATCTGGTCTCTTACCGGAGAAAGCTTCCTTTGGTGTCTTCATCCCAAGTATGTGATGCGTGCTTCTATTTTGCAAATAGACCGCTATGTTGCATGCCTCAGCGCACAAGTGAAGTTGTAGGCCTTGGTCATGCAACATTGCCCGTGCTTCGCCTACAATAGTTCTTTTCTTCCTCTCGGCCACCCCATTCTGCTGTGGGTTATGAGGTGCTGTCAAATCTCATTTAATTCCTTCCACTACACAAAAGTCCTTAAACTTTTGAGAGACATATTCTCCACTATTGTCGCTTCTCAAGGCCTTGATCTTCTTCCATGACTCTTTCTCTACCAAAGCTTTGAACTCACAAAACTTTGTGAAAGTTTGATCCTTCTTCGACATGAAATAAATCCAGCATTTATGAGAATAGTCATCAATGAAAATCACATAATACCTTTGCTTCACTGTGGATGCCATCGAGAATGGTCCACACAAATCAGTATGAACTCACTCTAAGATAGCCTCTGCTCGACTGTCTCGGTCATGAAACGAAGACTTGGTGTACTTTCCTAAGGTACAACCTTTGCATGTGTCAAACTACTCAAGTTTACCTTTGGGAAGTCCTGTAGATATCTACTGCATTATCTTCAAAGCCCCATGACGCAAATGGCCCAACCACCTGTGCCACAACTCGCCAATGTCTTGGCTTTGCACCAATTCTGCTTTCGTACTCAGTGCTGCACAATCATCTACCTCTAGTTTATAGAGATTCTTCACCCGAATCCCTATCCTCTTGGTCTGACCCATGGCTATGTGTCTTAGGAACACCTTTCCTTTACTGATGACAACATCATAGCCTTTGTCATCCAACATTGCGACCGACACCAAGTTCTTCTTTAGTCCAGGCACATACATCACATCTGTCATGGTGAGAGGAGCTCCATGCTCCCTCTAAAAAGACACCATGCCCACTCCTGAAACACTATACCTTCCATCATCACCCATCTCTATGCACATCTTGAGGTCTTTCTCTTCTAAGGCACTAAATAAATTTTTATCACCGGTCATGTGGAATGAGGCTCCGCTGTTAAGATACTAGAAACAACCTATCATCGATGACACCATGCATGCGATGAGGGTCAACTGAGAGGCTAATGCCTCACCTTCTAATCCTTCTGAGGATCCCTTCTTGGACTTCTTCGATGGGAAATTAGTCGCATAATGTCCCATCTTGTGACAATTAAAGCATCTTACTTTAGACATGTCACCCTTCTTCCCTCCATGAGAAGAATTTCATTTGAAATGGGAAGCCTTCCCCTTCCCTTTCCTTGGCTTACTTGCTAAGGCCAGATTTTCTTCATCGTCATTCTTGGATGAAGAACCATCTCATGTGCTCCTCCTTATCTCCTCTTGCATAATATTTGACCACAATCGTTCCCAATCCGATAGTTTCTCCCTTCCATTCACAGAGTCCTGGTAGCTATTCCAACTCTTTGGAAGGCCAAGGAGAGCGAGGCTCACCATATCATCATCAACAGTAGTTATTCCCACACTGCCAAGCTCATCTCTGCAGGTGGTGAGCTTGTTCAGATATGTTGAAATAGCATCGCCCTTCTCCATCTTGATTCTTCGAAGCTTATCCTTGAGCACCAATTTCCTTTGGTCGCTACTGTTCTGGTAGGGGTCCTTCAATGTCTTCCACATTGAAAATGGAGTATCCTTCCCACGGAGACTCGAGACAATATGGTCTCGAACTCCCTCAAGGATGATCCGTCTCGCCTTCACCACACACTTCTTCCACTCAACCAACTCTTGTGCATTAGTTGAAGCTGGCTTTGGGATTTCTTGATCAATGAATTCCTTCAAGCCATTGTCTTCTAATACAAACTCCATTCTATCTTTCCATGCTATGTAATTCGAGATACCTTCCAAGGCATACTCGAGTCTCAAGCCACAGAGTGCCATTGGCCAACCTTGAAGTATGATATGAATTCGATTTGCACCTACAACCCCAAACTTCAAACTTCGAATTCTCTTCTCAGTATACTGTTCACAGCTCTGATACCATGTAGAAAATTTCTACAAATCCAGCTCTGATACCATGTAGAAAATCTATGTAGGTTAACTTGATAATGCAATATAAATCAAAGCAGAATACTATAACCTACTTCTACTATCAATTTGTGGAAGCTTAAAGATCGAGCTGAACAATATAACCAGAAGAAAAAAATCAATCACACAATACACATGAAAATACTTTGGGGAAATCCTCAGCTAAAAACCCCACACTATTGTATTATCATACATGGTGGAAATACATAGGAATTATACAAAGCCTTAGCTCTCACAGCTAGCCAGCTCTCAGTACAATCCTCAAAGATGCTCATAGGAAATCTCAGATTCTCTCCAGCCTTCCTCTCTACCCTCCAATCTCCTATTTCCTTGCGTTGTTCCTTGTGGATGATTCACCTTCAACCAAGTGGAAAACCTCCTTCAAAACTGCGCAATCCTCGAGGATAAGTCCTTGACTACATGTGTTGAGGTATAAAAGGTGTATTTTTAACTCCTAAATATCTTCACATTAGTTATCAATCTGGGCAAGGTTTTCTTGCTCAAGAGTGTACACAGTTTGTGGCGGCTATTTACTCAATAGTAATGTTTCTAAATTGCAGTACAGTGCTTTCAAATACAAGAGTAAACAGATGCTTTAAATAAAACTCACTTGCAATTAAAGGAAACTCAATGCTCTGAAACTAAATTATTTATTCGACAAAGTAACAACAATTATTAGTCAAGGATACAGTAGCAATAATTCATTCCTTTTTTAACTGATGTAAACTAAATCAAGCATAAATAAGATCCTCAATCTGAGAGCTTTGACAGTAATAGCCAATGTTCTTTACAGTTGTTGATCTCACACACACCACACTAAATAACCAATTAGAAATGGCAATGAATTAAATCAATAATGCTACTGCAACTGATCGAAATGAGATAATTATGCTAACTGTAAGAATGCTAAAAGGCAAACCTAAATGAGTGTAGAAAGTAAATGAGCAGCAACGCTATATAATAGAAATGAAAAACAAAACTTATGTAACTGTAATGAACAACAAAGCTAAGTTACTGAAATGAACAACGAAGCTCTGTAAGTAAAATGAACAACGCAACAATATACTTGCAAAAAGCAGTGATCTTGTTATGAAGGAAATGAATAGCAACACAATTCAATTACATCATATAAAACATATCAGTTCATTAAGTCTGGAAAAACGAACAGTAAAGAGATGTGACTACAATAGATAGAAATGAAACCAAACCATCACACGGCAGAAATCATAAAGGGATGATACAAGAACAGCAAGTGAATCCACCAGGGCCGGGCCCTTAGCTGCTAGTGAACACCGCCGGATTACTTCAGTATGAAAGAAGGAACAACAACTGTATTATATATTAATCATATGCAAAAATGGTTACAGCCAGTTTGTACTCTGTTTCAACAACGAGAGTCGATGATCAAAGTAAAAATACAAAAGTAATTTCTGAATAATCTCCCCTCCTATTCTTTACAATCGTTGTCCCTTTTATAATGGCCAGGTGGATAAAATAGTAACAGCGGATAGAATAGTAACAACGATCCCTTAGGATCAAGAGATCTTGAGAGATCCACTCAATCTTCCATCTTTAGTTAGCTCTTTTTCTTTTGCGCTGATGCTGTGATCTTCTCTGTCCTTATCCATAACTGCGCGCTCCATCCTTGGCTTGCTGCCTGTGCGCTGCTTCTTGGTGAAGGAACAACAGTTACTCCACTTTGTCTTTTTCCTTCTCTCAGGTAGGGAATAGTAGTTTTCCCATTTCATCCCTTTCCTACATGAGAAAAGACAATAATTAGCTAAATTGTAATAATAAATAGTTCCTAGTTTTACTATAATCCTTTGATATATGAATATCTTTAGAACATAAAGGGGATATAATTAAAGGAAAGAATGATGAAATAAATGGAAAATTCATACCTTTTTCATAGCTCAACACACTCCCCTGCTTACCCTTTTTCATGCCCTCATGAAAACCATGTAGTTTGTGTGCAAAGCAGTCAAAGAATAAGTTGGAGAAGGGATGTCATGAGGTGTTCTAAAAGCATAATTTTTAGCCAAAGTTTCAAAAATGTGTCTTGTCTGTCATTCATGTAATTCATATATAGCTTTATAGTCTTCTGCAGGATACCAGACAATAGGACTACGAAATCGACAGCCTAGCCAATATGGCCCTTCCCTCAAGATGAGGTTGCTATAAGTAACCAAGCGATCTACAGCTAATTTAAAGTTTTTATAGTTAAATGGTTCTCTATCTTGTACATTACGATTGGAAGTTTTCCATCTAAATTTAGCTGCTGCCAAGGAATTGTCTTTGATAGAGAGGAAATAAACTACCCCTTGCTGGACAATTCTTTTATGGATAGGTCCCAAGGTGTGGATTAATCCTTCCTTTTGCATTAGACTCTTATGTTTGGTCAGCAGTTGTAATGGGTTTTTCGGTTCACCCCTGACCCAAAGGTCCAACCCATTTTCTTGCCTCTGGAAAGTGTTATGGGCTTTGAACCACTTCAACTGGTTAACAACAAATGAAATGAATGCTTGAAACTATACATCGACCACAAAACTCACAGAGTAATCATTGAACTTTCACTCCATGGTGTTTACAACAATTTATGAAATCTTCAATAGCTTTTAATTCTATGGGTTTCCCTACCCTAACAGCCTTAATTTTTAACTGTAAATACCTTTATAACAAAAATAAAGCATAGTTCTTGGCAGGGGACCTGCATGCTAAAACATTTGTGTAAAGGGAACAGAGAGTATCCATCTGACACATGACTGTTTCCAGTTTGCTCTTTATCTTTTCAGTTCTTTCTTCTGCCCTCCAACATTTCTCGAAGGCCTCACTTTCCAACGCGTTTATATTCCGCAATTGCCTCTATAATTCTTGGTACCTTTGTTGGGGAATAGTTTCTTCCTCAAGCCTTTCTATAGTCAGCTGAGCCTGTGCCAGCTTCTCTTGAAGATTTTTTATGCCAGGATCGCTGCTTATCAAAACATCTTTGGCTTGGATATCTGTCTGGGTGTCCGCACTGTTGGAGGGTATTGCCTCCGTTTGAACAGTTGTATTGTAGAAATGTGCAGTCTCTGTTTGGGCAGCCGCTTCTATAACGGTTGCATGTTGTTCCTTATCATTTTGAATGAGTATGGGATCGGTTTGAGTCCCCGTAGCCCTTGTATCATAGAATTCAGTTTGAATGGTTGCATTCACCATTTTTGGGGTTCTACTTGCAATTTTACTCCTTTTTAATATTCTTATATGTTGTCTAAGTCTTTTCACTAAGCTTTGCAACTTCTGCTGTTCCTTTCGCAACCTCTTAATTTCGCTTTTCTTCTTCTTTGGAGGAACAACTATTTCATTAATCGCTTCTGCTCTTATTTAGCTTGGTTGCTCAATTGGGTTTTGTTCTCCAAGGGCTGTGTCTTTGCCCTGACTAGTTTCCACTTCCTCTGTTTGGCCCACATCTTCTGTGTTTACATCGACCTGACTGGGTTCTTTTGGAGAGGTAGCCCTAGTTTGGTCTACCTTTTCTTGAGTGGTTTCTACCCCTGTTTCTACTTCACCAACTATTTATTCTAATATACTCCTATTATGGGCAGAGTTTTCTTCTGATTGTTCTGCTTCAATATTGAGGTTGAGCGGACTTTCAGGCTGAATATATTCACTCATATTTGCCAAAATCTGGGCCAATTCCTCCTCATATAATGGGTCTTGCGGTGGACTTGTGCTGGGAGTTAGGGGAAGTTCTACTTCATCCCTCTCTTCTTCACTAGTATGCTCTATTTCCTCCTCAAGTTCTGATTCTTGGTTGTCTCTTCCTTCCAGCTGTAAGGGTTGCTCATTTTCGGGGATAGATAATTCTAAGGGTTGGTTGCTGCTACCCTGGAGGTTTTTAGCTATTCCCATGCTTGTTCTTAATCTGGAAGAGTGTCCATGTTTTTGAGGTTTGATTGCTGTGCTGGTGGTCCTTTTTCTTTTTGGAGCAGGTAATGCTAACCCCCCGTCTATAGTAAACACTAATTCTTCCCAACTGGTTTGTTGCTGGGCAAGATTGTAGCTTACTATCAACCAAATTAGACAATGATGACTTACAACCATATCTATATGCCGGGATTTCTTTATGCTTTGAGTAACATCATGCAACAAAAAATTCAAATATGCAGGCAAGTTTACAGAACATTTCTATTTTAAAACTGCTAGTAATTTAAGGTGGCATGGTCTTACCACATCCTTTCTTCCGTCACATGTAATGTAGCTCTGAACTACTCTAGCTAGCTCTGTCCATGGTTCTCCCAGAGATGAAGGCTAGACTCCTTTACCTTTGATAATTAGGTTCTGTCCCTTGTCCCGAAAGACGGCCATGGCGTCTTGAAGCCTCAATTTTTTATGTGTCCATATGGGTCCGACTGCTGGTAATCCAGATACCTCAACTATTACTCTATCTGTCACTGTTATTCGTCTTCCTCTTACTATATAACGATCATCCTGCAAATTCTGTAAAAATTCAATAGCCACGGTTTCATTGGGTTGTTGCAGTCGCGTAAAATATGCGACCCATCCAGCCCTTACTAGAATTTCTCGTGCGGCATCGGAAACTGCTAGTGTCTGTGGCTCGCTGCATACTAATCGTCCTCCCATTTTGTTTGAATTCTGCACACTGTTATTTTTACACAGTAATGCATAGAGCCAACAATGGAACAAGAAACTGTAAATATTGGATAATACCTTTTTAATAACATAGATACCATTAAAGTTTGCTATAATGGGATATCATGCAGCTTAGTACAACCAAATAAAAGACTGACACATATGAAAAAGTGCTTTGGAAGTCACCCGCGTCCCCCTGAAAAATGATAGGTCGTCTTTGACCGGTTAAATGTAGGGACGACGTACTGACGACAATCGTATAGTGGTAAAAATGGTAAGTTGTACATATTTATGACAAGATCACAAAAATATCGAGTTGCTGAAATCAATGCATAGCATGAGAATTACGAATAAATATAGAGATTCCATGGAGTAATTTGAAAAGGGGAAAGGACATATGACATGGGTAAAATGCTATGCGGTCATTTGTTCCACTTAAACTGTTATGATTGACTTTTTAAACGATATTCCATGCATAAAGGTTCAAAAGGAATTGGTAACATGATCTCTTTTGAAATAAAGATAAAGAAATAAGAAAAGGGGTTATAATTACTATTGATGTTGAAAAATATGACTCCAATACCATCAACAGAGCTCTGTTGCCCATAGGTGTTTATAACCTTGACAAAGTTGCTTTTTCACCCTTTGGAACCATAATTCTTTATGTATGCCTAGGAAAGTGCCTTGTGATGTCAGGATGGAGGCCATTGTGCTGGCTTAGTAATGAGATGGATCACAATGCCATTCACTAGGAAGGAGTGAAAGGTGGACATGCCGACACGTGATGAGACATCCTATTCCAAGGACTTTTATTTTTCTGATGTATCCATTGGATCATATCCCTGGTGTGGTGGCCATAGTGGGAATTCCACTTCGCTGCTTCCTTATGATCATGGTAGGCTGGCTCATGATGAGAACCCCCCATACTCCATCTAACAAATCATAGAATTGTTAGTATATATATATATATATATATAGATATAGATATAGATATAGATATAGATATAGATATAGATATATCTATATCTATATCTATATATATATATATATATATCTTTTTTTTTTTTTCATATAACACTTCCTATTCATATATAGAGGATGGCTCAACACTCCTTAAGAGTAGGGATGGTGGAAGAAGTCTGAACATATCAATAGAAGAAAATATGCCCTTATTCTTATTCAATGATAATAAGCAAAGAGAATCATGAGAATTAGGGAAGAACCAGCATGGTACAAGTAATCAATCAATTTGAGTTATAGTGAAAATAAGGACAACAAAATGACATAGATAGTTGTGTCCTCCCATTTTTTAATCAATACAAAGTAATCTCATTAAAGATGATAATTTCTCTTTGATTTTCTTATTCCAGAAACCTTTAAATTTTGTATCCTTGCATATATTTGTATTCTTGCCTTCAAAGGATCATGAAGAGTGAAACATTATTTACAAAAAAATGCACTAAAAAGGAAGTGTTGTTCCTTAAATGGAATGGCTACTGTTCCTTAAGAGGAACAACAAAAAGACAACTGCACACAAAACTGTTGTTCCTTAAGAGGAAACACAGAAAGAAAAAAAGTTACACACGAAACTGTTGTTCCTTAAGAGGAACAACAAGTAAAACAGACGCAAGTGAAAGTGTTGATCCTTCGGCGGAACAACATAAAAACAAACCGAAGCGAAACTACTGTTCCTTAAAAGGAACAACAAGAAGCAAAAAACGACGAAACTACTGTTCCTTAAAAGGAACGACAGCTGTTCCTTAGGAGGAACAATAACTGTTCCTTAAATGGAACAGCGTAAAGCATGTGCATACCAAAATGTTGTTCCTTAGATGGAACAACTGTTGTTCCTTTTAAAGGGAACATCAACTGTTCCTTAAACAGAACAACGTAAACAAATGTAAACGGGACTGCTGTTCCTTAAATGGAACGGCTGTTATTCCTTAAGAGGAATAACAATTGTTTCTTAAGAGGAACAACAAACATTCAAAAACACAAAATTGTTGTTCCTTAAATGGAATGGCTGTTGTTCCTTAAGAGGAACAACAAACATTCAAAAAAGCAAAATCGTTGTTCCTTAAATGGAACGACTGATGTTCCTTAAGAGGGACAACAACTGTTCCTTTAAGAGGAACATAAAAAATGCAAACACGCAACACTGTTGTTCCTTAAATGGAACAACTGTTGTTCCTTAGGAGGAACAACAGCTGTTCCTCAAGAGTTACAACAAAAATATAAACACACACAAAGCTGCTATTCCTTAAGAGGAACTACTGTTGTTCCTTTAGAGGAACAACAAAAAGAGAACACACACAAAAACTGTTGTTCCTAAAATGGAACGACTGCTGTTCCTTAGGAGGAACAACAAAAATATAAACACGCAAACTGTTGTTCCTTAAGAGGAACGACTGTTGTTCCTTAAGAGGAACAACAACTGTTCCTTAAGAGGAATAACAAAAATATAAATGCGTAAACTGTTGTTCCTTAAGAGGAACAACGAATAGAAAACACATTCAGAAACTGTTGTTCCTTAAATGGAACGGCTGCTGTTCCTTAAGAGGAACAACATGAAAATTAAATAAAGAGAAAAGTGTTGTTCCCTAAATGGAACGACTGTTCCTTAAATGGAAAAACACTAAAATCTATACAAAAAACAATTTATACAATAAAATTTAAAAAAGAAAGGTTTATATACAAAATTCAAAAAAAAAATGAGTTGTTTACTGGATTGATGCTGAGGATGGGTTAACCTCCTTTGTGATAATTTGCATGGTGGAATCTTCTCGTAACTGTTGGTAAAATGACTCCCTGGTAAGCGGTTTGTGATAAAGTCACACTCGATGACCATTCGCTTTGAAAGAATATCCAGATCCATCAATGGTTGTCAATGTAATGGTGCCATTATCATGCACTTTTTGTATCTCATAAGGTCCTAGCCATCTGGTCTGGAGTTTTCCAGGGAAATCCTGGAACCTTGAATTGTATAGGAGTACCCAATCTCCTTCGTGGAAGATCTTCTTTTTAATAAGGGCATCATGCCATTTCACCCTCTGCTATTGAATTAGTGTAGTGTGTTGAAGAGCTGAGAGCTTGATTTCATCTAATTCATTGATTTGCTATAATCTATTGGTATGAGCTTCATTTAAATTCAAACCCACCTCCTGCACTGTTCTTAATGTTTGAATCTCGAATTCGATTGGGAAGATGGGTTCCTTACTAAATACTAATTGATATGACGAATAACCCATGGTGTTTCTCCATGTTGTGCGGTATGCCCACAAGGCTTCTAGAAATCTTAAAGCCCAGTCACGTCTGTGTGATGCAATTGTTTTTGTAAGTATTGCCTCAATTACCTTATTAGTACTTTTTACTTGGCCATTTTCCCGTGGGTGGTATGGAATTGTAATTTTGTCCAGAATATGGTAATTTCTCAATGTTGCAGCAATCTTGTTACCTACGAATTGTGGTCCTCCATCTGTAATTATGTCTCTCGGCAGGCCATCTTTTTAACTCCTAATTATCTTCACATTAGTTATCAATCCGGGCAAGATTTTCTATTTCAAGAGTGTACACAGTTTGTGGCGGCTATTTACTCAAGAGTAATGTTTCTAAATTGTAGTATGTGCTTTCAAATACAAGATTAAACGAATGCTTTAAATAAAACTCACTTGCAATCAAAGGAAACTCAATGCTCTGAAAGTAAATTATTTATTCGACAAAGTAACAACAATTATCAGTCAAGGATACAGTAGAAATAACTCATTCCTTGTTTAACTGATGTAAACTAAATGAAGCATAAATAAGATCCTCAATCTGAGAGCATTGATAGTAGTAGCCAATGTTCTTTACAGTTGTTGATCTCACGCACACCACACTAAATAACCAATTGGAAATGGCAATGAATTAAATCAATAATGCTACTGCAACTGATCGAAATGAGATAATTATGCTAATTGTAAGAATGCTAAAAGGCAAACCTAAATGAGTGCAGAAAGTAAATGAGCAGCAATGCTATATAATAGAAATGAACAACAAAACTTATGTAACTATAATGAACAGCAAAGCTAAGTTACTGAAATGAACAGCGAAGCTCTGTAAGTAAAATGAATAGCACAACAATATACTTGCAAAAAGTAGTGTTCTTGTTATGAGGGAAATGAACAATAATGCAATTCAATTACAACATATAAAACAGATCAGTTCATTAAGTCTGGAAATATGAAACAGTAAAGCGATGCGACTACAAAATAGAAATGAAACCAAACCATCACACGACAGAAATCGTAAAGGGATGATACAAGAAAAACAAGTGAATCCACCTGGGCCAGGCCCTTAGCCGCTAGTGAACACCGCCGGATTACTTCAATATGAAAGAAGGAACAACAACTGTATTATATATTAATCATATGCAAAATGGTTGCAGCCAGTTCGTACTCTGTTTCAACAACGAGAGTCGATGATCAAACTAAAAATACAAAAGTAATTTCTGAATAATCTCCCCTCCTATTCTTTACAATCGTTGTCCCTTTTCTAATGGCGAAGCAGATAAAATAGTAACAATGGATAGAATAGTAACAACGATCCCTCAAGATCAAGAGATCTTGAGAGATCCGCTCAATCTTCCTTATTCAGTTAGCTCTTTGTCTTTTGCGCTGATGCTGTGATCTTCTCTGTCCTTATCCATAACTGCACGCTCCATCATTGGCTTGCTGCCTGTGCATTGCTTCCTGGTGAAGGAACAACAATTACTCCACTTTGTCTTTTTCCTTCTCTCGGGTAGGGAACGGTAGTTTTCCCATTTCATCCCTTTCCTACATGAGAAAAGATAATAATTAGCTAAATTGTAATAATAAATAGTTCCCTAGTTTTTACTATAATCCTTTGATATATGAATATCTTTAGAACATAAAGGGGATATAATTAAAGGAAAGGATGATGAAATAAATGGCAAATTCATACCTTTTTCACATGCATGAGTTTTCTCCATGAGAAAACGCATGCAACTGATAGTACACTGTCCTTGAATTTAATCTCAACTGGGTCTTTCTCAGAATAGACATGCATGAGTTTCTGATGAGGGAATATTCAGTTAACTGGAGTAGCACTAGTTAAGTGCATTAATGCATCAACTGACTGTTAACTCACTATTAGTTCCTCAAACAATTTAGAACTAATTTAACTAGACTTAACTCAGTAAACTGAGTTAACTAATTACAACTCAAATATACTCAATCTTATTAAGGGATAACTCTTGCATGACTTCAAAAAGACTTCTAACTTGAATTTCTCCAACTAATTAATTTAAAACAAATTAATTAATTATTTCCAAGTAGCTGTTAAGACTAAATTCGATTTTAATTCACAATTTAATTTAAGGACAAATTAAATTGGAATATTCTTGTTGCCATATTTCAACAAGCAATGGCTTTCCCTGGATATTTGTTGTGTCATGTGTCATTGATGTTCTTCCTCTTGTTGATTATTGTTTTGCTCAATCTTTATGTGCTTCCTCTATAAAGAGTAGAAGCAAATTCTTGTCTCTTTTTTTAGTAGATTACATGAGCTTGTGAATCTACAGGATTTTATACATTACGGGCTTAGTATGCAACCGTGCATTAGACATAGTGAGCAGTACACAAGGATAGCTGAGAGATACAGATGATGACAAAGATGTTGCGCCTGATGAGACATCAAGCATTGGGTAGGTGATCAACGTCTATCAGTGCTCGCAAGTAGTGCAAAAGACAAACATCGAGAAGCAGCCCCAAAAGCAAAATGGTCAATACAATCTTAGAATTCAAGGGGCTCCCCCTACAATTGGGGAAATGTGATCAAGGCTTGAACTGATAAGGAAGGTTGATACACGAGCCTTCTTAAAGCAGAAAACTCAAAGTAGTCCCAGGAAGACAATGACGGACAAGAGTACGTCCATGAGTCGCAAACTGCAGAACACTTCGCTGGACATCACGAACAATAGTCTAACCCCAGACATCTCGGGGAGTCTACCTGCCCTTGATTACAAAATTGTGGAAGAGATGAAGAAAACAGGGGCAAACATCAGTTTATTCAAGTTGGCTAAGATTCAAGGTCAGTGAGACATCCTGTTACATGCATTGGGGCAGACATCTACGAACAATGCAACCTCTACAAGCAAGGGAGCAAGAACATCTCCTAGATCACTCACAACTGTGCTAAACACACTCTGGATGGAAGAAGAAAACTCTATTCACCCTCCATTCTTGCTTTCATTTGAAATTTTTAACTGCAATGTTCACAACTGTTTGGTTGATTATGGCACGTCAGCTAATATCATGCTGCTCTCCATTGCAAATAAGATTGATGCTAAGTGGAGAAAGACATCTACGCTAATCATCCAAATCGATCATACATGCGTACCAACCATTGGTGAACTTCGAGATGTGATCATTTGACTATCTCATGACAGCCGAGTTCCCCAGTGCATAAACATCGTTGTTGTGGACATACCTGAAGCATATGGCTCACTGCTTAGTAGAGACTGGTCTAACAAGTTGAATGGGTATTTTGCTACAGGCTGGTCAAACATGTGGCTTCTGGATAAGGGAAAAAGCAATCAAATCTGGGTGTTATTTGAGAGATACATGAGGCACAATGTCACTCCCATCAATGGTGAGAACGAACCGTTGGCCTTCGCAGAGCTCACATTTGGCAACTTCCTCTTGGAAACAACGCTGGTGTGTTATCTTGCAGAGCCAACTTCAACCCCACCAAACACGCAGTTGGGTCTCCTTCATTGCCCAACTGATGGAAATGAAACCTGTACAACACATTGTAACATTAATAGCAGTAACAGTAGTACAAGCACATCGAACGGTCTGTGTACATAAGAGCTATGGACCATGTATTTTGCTGGATCAAAGACACAAGATTGCTCTGGAGCTGGGTGTGTCTTGATTGACCCAAAGCATAAGAAACAATTAATCTCGAGTCGCTTGGAGTTCGATTTCATGAAAAACATTGCTGAATACAAAGCACTCATGTTGGGCTTGCAAAAGGCCATTACCCTCAACGTGGTCGCGCTCAAAGTGGTAGGTGATGTAGAAATCATGGTACGACAGGTACGTAACACCATGCACTATTTATCGCCTCATCTCAAAAGTTACCAGAAAGAGGTATGGAAACTAATCTCTAACTTCCAAGCATTCATTATCAATGTTGTGCCAAGAATGCATAATGCAGCTGCCGATACCTAAGCATACACAGTTGCTAGCATGTCACCGCTTAGGGATAGATTTATTGTTGAAATTTTGTACAAGCCTTCTATCCCTTATAACATAACTAATCTATGTGTTTTTGATAATGATAAACAAATACTGCACTTCATGGACAGTGCTGATGCCTTCAAGGACGCAGCAACTGATGAAGATGAGCATGAGAATTCCCTGTAAGTTGCAGCTGATGGCAAGAAAGGCAACCTCATCCCCAAGGATGCATTTTCTCTCAACAGGCTCTATGACTTGTAGAACCACTATCAAGGGGCAAGAAGCAACAAAATACATAGTTCCACCATGAGGAACGAACATATCAACCTGGGAATAGATCACGATCCAAAGTTCATCAGTCCCAGTACACGCTGCACACCGCAGGAGTGGTAAGTTTTTGCCCGCTTGTTCAAACATTACCAGGACATGTTCGCATGGGCATATGATGACTTCAGTACATGCGACAAGCGTATAATCCAACATGGGATTCCAATCATAGAAGGAGTCAAGCCATTGCAGCAAAAACTGGGTAAAATACATCTATCGCTTGAACCCCTTATACAAAAAGAACTAAGTTGTTGGATGCTCGAATCAATTAAAAAGTTCATTATTTCACATGGGTTTCTAATTTATGGTTATGTACATAATAAATCGATGGGAATCCGCTTATGCATTGATTTCCGAAACTTGAACTGCTCCCTGTTACACAACATTTTTTCACTGTCACTATACTCCCTGTTCCTTGATCCTGGAGGACCTCTACAGTGAACCTTACATGCTTTCCCATCATGAAGAGACTGCCCTTATGTCCCTCTTCATGGGAATAACATTTCCCTTTTGCATCATTTCCCAAGAATCATCCTTTTATCCCAGTTTACAAGACCGACACTAGTGCTCAATTCCTTCCTCACACCAATTTGCAGGGTTTAAAACCAAAGCCTACTGACATACGGTGCAAGTGAGCCCTTCATCATTCGCGTCGATCCTCTTTTGGCAAGTTTTTTAAATATGGATTCGAAGCTTCCAGGTCTAATAGAAGCCTCGTAATGGAAGTTTGGTAAATGGTTGGGCTGGATAGAGTCGAGGAATTCAGTTTGGGCTCCTTTCCCCTATTAAGATGGAACAAACCCAAGAGATAAGGCCTATCCTATAACAAGAGGAACCATCTCCCCTCCATCAAAGCTATATAAACTCCTCCTTTTCCCAACTGAACTAGTCTTTTTGGAGCTTGAATAACTAACAAGATATCTATAGCTTGCAGCTTTCTAGTTTAGGTTTGTGGAGGGAGAATAGTGTGCTTGGTTAACTTTTCCTGATGATGAACCACACTTGTTGGTCCGAAACGCGTCGACAGATATTTTCTGCATGTGATTTATGCTGAAATATTTCTTATAAAGGGAAGAATCCTTAAAACTTCCATTTTTGGGGCTATCCATGAGATGCTATCAGAGGTGTGGGAACCCGGATACGTTGGAGGAGACCTGCAACGTCAAGGCTTTTGGTATTCGAAGGAAGGAAATTAAAAGTAGCTGGAGTAAGGAACCAAGATCATAACCAAGCGGAATAGCGTTCTAAGAGGTAGGTCCTCTTATTCGATTCTAGTTTAAGGAAGTTTTCATTACGTTGTTCTGTTTACGGCTAGACCCACTCTAGGGCTAGAGGGATCACCTCTGTCCATAGAGGAGATTTACCTACTCCACAAATTGGTGACTCCACTGGGGACCCATCCTCTCGTTTGATTGATTTTTATTTCATGGTTTGTGTGAACTTTTTGTAGTATCACCATTTCCCTTTGGTTTTCTCTGCTTTGCCTGGTTTACTGCTCTGAGTCTAAAATTTACAGTGGCAGGTCTGGTTTTTACTTTCGAAATTTTTTAATTTTTTTCTTGAAATCCTTGGTTAGCACGTTTAATTTTCTGACAGTCCCGCCGTACCCCCTTGTGGCGCTTGTTGTCACTTAGGAAATCACGTTGATTCCACAGACCAGGGTTTTTCCTGAATCATAACCAATGTCTCTTTCCCTCATAATTTTTGCCTCTTAGCCTGTTTTCCTTTGTTCTCCCTGGCTAGAAAGCTTCATTAGCTTGTTTTGTTTGCTCATTAAGTCAAGTTGCTGGTTAGCACACCCTTCGATGTGTTAAGTCTAGCCCTTTGTGAAGTTCTTTTTTATTTTTCTTTGAATCCTCGATCAACACTCTTTTTGGCCAAATAGTTGCGCCAATCAGGCCTATCAGCGCTAGTTGTAGCTTGGCCAATCATGCGATAAGTGCTAGTTTCAGTCGAAAAGTGTGCTGGTCTCTGAGTTAAGAAAAAATCAGAGTTTTTTCCCATTCCAGTGCTAGTGTGTCTTGACCCTCAGACTCTCTTCTTTTGCCCAGAAGTGACTAGGATTCTTTGTTTGCTGGCTTTGATTGATTGATTGACTTGAAGTTTCATTGCTTGATTTTTTTGAGTTTTTGGATGGTTTCTATGACCCTAGGGCATCTAGGTTGATTACCGTTCATTTGTGTATTTACTCATTCTGTCAAGTTTATGATTTGCTGCTTCATTTAATCCATCTTTAGTTGCAACATCTTCATTGCTTCATTTTCAATCGAATGAGTGAAAGAGTCTCGTTTGTTCTCTTATTTCAAGAGTCTCCTTTCTCTTTCCAAGCATAGATTACATTGCTTGGTTTATCGATTGAAGCATTTGTGTGTTTGGTTTGTGTGATTCAGGGAAGAAGTTGCTTTTAGTTTAATTTATCATGCTTTGGATTTGATCAATGCATGTTGTTTAAAATTATGAAATTTTTCATTAAAGTGCTTTATGTGAAAGATTCATTTTACATTTTATGAAAAGAAGAACATCATTCTAGTTTGCTTAAGTGAAAATATTGCAATATTAGCATCGTTGAGAAGCTAGAATTGCATCATCATAAGAATTGGAAATGAAATGACACTTCTTTTGTTGTTAAGGGAAGATTAAGTGCATTTATGACATGTATTAGGGAAAGATTTCATTCTTTGATTGTTGCATTGATTGTGTGCTCTCTATCCCTCAATTAGCGTTAACTTTCATTGAAGAAAGATTTCTTTTCTCATACAGCTGCATATAGGAATTTTTAGATGGCACTGGTAGGGCCTTGGGAATTGAATTCTAATTCAAGATCAACCGTTAAAATTTATTGAATTCACATAAGGAAGCTTTGGAACTTAACACTCACATTTAGTCGTCTAGGCTAGAGACATGTTCTGATGTCTTTAAACCTAGCAGCTATCATTCGCTTCAGCACTAGACAACGCTAGTACGAACTTGTGCTCCATGTACCGTCACATATATAAAGGGAGACCCCACGAGGTTTGAAATCATTTATCTGTAGGAAGCCAAGTCTACCACCTTGTAAACGTGATACACCTAACGCAACATTTGGGGAGATTTCCTTCCCATACTTCTCAGTTCGTCGGGAGGTATTTTGCAGTTCACGATTACCTGGTGATCCTTTTGCCTAGATTATCCTGAGTAGTCATTTTGATATTTTTTTACTCTTTAAATTTGGAAAGATCATCGAGCACTTGTCCTTTCAAGCTCGTTAAATCCGAAAGCAACTAAAGTCACCTTTCGCTCTTTTCTCGACTCTTAAAATATGAAAAGGAAAATTTTTGTTTCAGTGTCTTAAAATTAACTACCCACGAAATATTCTTGGTTAAAGTTATCTTCCTTAGTGATTATTTAGGGTCATTTCCAATGGCAAAATTTCCAGAGTCTACCTATCAAGGATTCCCCTCGGATGGGAATCCTAGTCCTTTTCCTTCTTTTGGAAATGTTGGTGCTCCTTATATGGAAACGTTGTCCCTCCCTAGGTTAATCATTGGTTTACCTTTCTGGTTATTTTTTACCTCGGTGGTCCCGAGTGTCCTGATTCCTGTCCAACCATCTCCTTCGTTTGAACCATATCACATTAATTCTAAGGTTGACCTATCACCTTCTTCCCCTGCTTCTTCACCCTCCTCTTCTACTTTGCTTGGTGAAAGTTTGAAATCCAGTAAAGAGGAGGCTAAGAAGAATAAGAAGAAGACGACGAAGAAGAAGTCAGATAAGTGAGAGGTCAACCGTGTAGCTATTGCTCCAAATGCACTTCCTGTTGACAAACCTTCCGATCCTCCACGGACGGTTAGATTCCATTGCAAGATGTGTAAGGGTGACCATCTCCTTCGAGACTGTCCTAACATTCCTAGAGTCTTAGAGGTATGGTCTTAAAATCTAGATCAGCCATCCCCATTGACCTCTAGAGATCATGTTGATGCTACACCCTCAACTAGTGATGGTAAGAAGAAGGGAAAAATTAAATCCCCTTGTAGGTTATGTGAAGGAGATCATCTTCTTCAGCTTTGTCCTCTTATGGATAAAGCTTGCAAAGTTTTGGAAAACCTTACAGCTCCTCAACCCCAACTTCCTGTTGGTTATCAGAGGCTTTCTTCTAACCCTCTACTAGTTGGTAAAGATATTGACTTGGATTCATCTCTTTCTCATCCTGCTCTTCCTGAGCATGAATCTCTTGTGTTTGTTCTCGACCAACCATTGGTCAAAAAGAGTGTCGACTTGGCTCCACCTTCAGCTGTTCACTCTGTTCCCAAAGAGAGTAGTGATGATCATATTTCTCATGTTCTTCTCGTCTCCTCAAATTCTCATGAATCGAAGAGTGACCCCCCCTGTCCCAGCTGTTCAGAAGAGTCCTTCTCCTTCTCCTGTAGGGCATGGGGGAATCCTATGATATCCCCACCAAGTAGTTCTGTTGTTTCTTTTGATTGGAGTCAATTGACTTCTTTCTGCCTCCCATATTATGTGCCTTTCGAGATCATAGTACAAGCCTATAATATGGTAGTACATGTCACTATATTAGATGAAGGTGCGTCTGTTAACATCACGTCTTCTACTACTTGGTAAGCTTTGGGTTCCCCAAAGCTTGTGCTTGTCACCCAGAATCTGTTGGCTTTCAACGGAGGAACCAGTCAACCCTTAGGGATCCTTCTGAAGTTCCCTGTTACTTTGGGAGGAAAGACCGTTTATATAGACATGATGGTAGTCCAAGGTCCCTTAGATTTCAATCTTCTCCTTGGACGCGACTATGTTTATGTCATGGGAGCTCTTGTTTCTTCGCTTTTCCATGTGGTCTGTTTTCCACAAAAAGGGAGAATAGTGACCATTGATCAATTATCTTTCATTGGTCACCAGCTGCCTCCTTTGCAACCATCGTCCTCTAGTGGTTCTTGTTTGCAAGTAGCACCCTCACCACCACGGGTCAATTATGTGGCTACCCATTCCGTCTCCACATCTACTAATGATCACACAAATGGTATAATACATTATGTACTGGGGGCATTGGAACCTGATCTGTCATTTGTACCAGTTGACATGTATTCCTTCCAGAGCACGGTTCTCTTGTCTAGTGAGCAACTCTTGGGAGCCATGTTCTCGTATGGTCCATGAATAAGGGTTGAAGCATAGTTCCTTGTCTTATGTTAAGCTTGTTAAAAAATGAAAAAAGGGATATAGAGCATAGTTCCTTGCCTTGTGTCAATCTTGTTAAAAAATGAAACAAGGGTTCGAGGATAGTTTCTTCCTGTTTCTACCTCCTTAAAAAATGAAACAAGGAGTCTTGAGGATAGTTCTTTTACTGTGTCAACCTCGTTAAAAAATGAAACAACTCCCTTTTCCAAATTGAGTCTTTGATTAAGATCTCGTAAAATCCCAGTAGAGTCTTTCCTGGATCTCGAAAGTGAGCCTTCATTCCATCCACCTAGCTGAATGAAATGAAGCTTGGGGGGCATGTACCTTGATTTGAGTCATTATGCTGGGGGCATGAAAACTTATCTCAAGCATAGTTTTTCATTTCAATCTTTTGTAAACATGAAATCGAATTCAAGCAGAATTCCCCATGTTTAAGCTTATGTAAAAATGAACCAATGCCCGATTTACATCTCATGATTGCCATTTTTATCATCTAATTTTTGCTAGATAAGCCTTGGTTGTTTCATTCCATCGCCACCATCTCTTTGGCCGATCATATGCTTTCAATTGGTTGTTTTTCATTTCCTGAGGAATTGCAACGATGAGTGGTCTTGTTAGCCAGCCTCTTGACCTCTTAGTTTTTTAGCAGTTCCACCATAACCGGAACCAGTTGCTACGCTTTATACCACTCTTTCCTCCAGGACGAGTCACCTTTAAGCTCTTTTCTGACGTGTAAAAAATGAAAAGCTTGACGAGTATTTTTCCCTTTTAGACTTGTTAAAGCAAATAAAAGCATGAAGTCATCTTTGAGCTCTTTTCTGACTCTCAAAAAATGAAAAGATTGCCAAGCTCTTGTCATTTTGAGCTTGTTAAGGGCTGCAAAACATCGTTTACCCAGTATATGTTTACCCCTTTTTCGGGCTAGGATAAACTATTTATGAAAAAGGTACTCCTTCGCTGACATGGTCAAGCGGTTCTCTCAAGTATTGTTTTCTACCTTTTCGGGCTCGAGAGACACAATTGTACGAAAAGGGACCTTTTGGAGTTTTCTTTTCCGTGTCTTTTTCAAACTCTCTAAACATGAAAAAGATACCAAGTTACACCTTTGTTGGACTCGTTAAACTTAAACGACATCGGATTCGTCACCATGATGGACATGAGATTCTCCTTCCTAGGGATCATTAATCTTACTAGGTCGGATTCATCTGAAAGATGGACTTACAGTGCAAGCACATGCTATCCCCTTCAAGCTTGCGATAAAAAATAATTGGGGTACCTGCCAGAAATGGTGGGGAAAAATTGGAAATTTCCATCAGTTGTGTCGGTAGCTCACTCTTGAACATGACACTTTCTGCTTCGTGTTGGGTTGGGATATCCTCACTTCATCATTGACCTTCCTGGGTTGGGCCATTCATTTTTTCCTTTCCATTTGATCTTTGCCACGTCATCATGACCTCCAATCCTATGGATCCAAAAGCTGCCAAACTCTGGAGTCGTGTCGCTGATATGTTCAAGAGTTATCCTTCTGTAGTTACACTCATTCCTGATTCTCTGTATCATCCAAAATCATTACATCCCTTTGTCTTGCATCGATGATGTGGGATACATCATGGCCCTCCTTTGACAAGGTCACTTCCTATCAACTTTAACTCATTATCCAGGAAGTTGGCCGAGAGAATCCCTTCCAGTACCTTAGAACTTGCATGCCCTAATGGAAAGTTCTTCACACTCGATGACAAGTTCACATCATTGGCTTTCGATCGGGTGATTTCACGGGTGTTTGACTTCAGGTACTTTATTCACATTCCATGGATTGTATTGCTAGTACCTTGAGAGCCATTATCATTATTGGTGGTTTCTCTCGCACTTGTTAATGGTTCGCATCATTGACCGGTAATCAAGCAACTTTCTAGCATGTTCAACTTCAACACACTTATTCACTTGTTAGAATTTGAACTTTGTTCGGGTCATGTTGGAGCACAACACCCTCAACTCAGATTACAAAAGTCTAGGTTGCAAGTCGATGTGACATGGTCATGTTGATATACATGTCTCTCTTAGATGGATGGTTGCACCATACCATGAGTTGTTATATGTGATCCTTCTGATTTTTGGATGGATGCGACCATACCTTGGTTTCGATGTGATCCTCTTTATTGGATGGTTGCGCCCATGCCTTGGATCCATTTACATGATCTCTCTCTAGATAGATGTGTCCATTCCACGATTCATGTATCATTTATCAGAGTTTCAGTGATGTATATTTATCTATGCTTCCTTGGAGGTTTTCTGACGATGAACTCGGTTCCCTGCATCTACTTGTAAATCATTTCACCCCTCACTCTATTTCGACCTTCATGCTTTAGGGGGCATCTGTTACAAAACATTTTGTCATTGTCCATGTACTCCTCGTTCCTCGATCCTGGAGGACCTCTACAGTGAACCTTACATGCTTTCCCATCATGAAGAGACTTCCCTTATGTCCCTCTTCATGGGCAAAACATTTCCCTTTTGCATCATTTCCCAAGAATCTTCCTTTTATCCCAGTTTACAAGACCGGCGCTAGTGCTCAATTCCTTCCTCGCGCCAATTTGCAGGGTTTAAAACTAGGCCTAGCATCATATGGTGCAAGTGATCCCTTCATCACTCACGCTGATCCTCTTTTGGCAAGTTTTTTAAAGATGGAGTCGAAGCTTCCAGATCTAGAAGCCTCATAACGGAAGTCTGGTAAATAGTTGGGCTGGATAGAGCTGAGGAATTTAGTTTGGGCTCCTTTCCCCTATTAAGATGGAACAAACCCAAGAGATAAGGCTGTTGAAATATGGCAACAAGAATATTCCAATTTAATTTGTCCTTGAATTAAATTGTGAATTGAAATCGAATTTAGTCTTAACAGCTACTTGGAAATAATTAATTAATTAATTTTAAATTAATTAGTTGAAGAAGTTCAAGTTAGAAGTAGTTCTAAAGTCATGCAAGAGTTATCCCCTAAATTAAGGAGATAAGATTGAGTTATATTTGAGTTGTAATTAGTTAACTTATCTTACTGAGTTAAGTCTAGTTAAATTAGTTCCAAACTATTTGAGGAACTAATAGTGAGTTAACAGTCAGTTGATGCATTAATGCACTCAACTAGTGCTACTCCAGTTAACTAAAGATTCCTTTATCAAAAACTCAGCATGTCTATTCTGAGAAAGACCCAGTTGAGATTAATGTTCAAGGACAGTGTACTATCAGTTGCATGTGTTTTCTCATGGAGAAAAATCATGCATGAAGTCAAGGATTCATCCTTGAGGATTGCGCAGTTTTGAAGGCTTGTTTTTCCACTTGGTAATAGGCTAATCATTCAAAAGGAACAACACAAGGAAATAGGAGCTTGAAGGGCAGAGATGAAGGCTAGAGAGAAGCCAATATTGCTAGTGAGCATATGTGAGGATTGTACTGAGAGCTGGCTAGCTGTGAGAGCTAAGGCTTTGTATAATTCCTATGTATTTCCACCATGTATGATAATAAAATAGTGTGGGGTTTTTATTTGAGACTTTCCGCAAAGTATTTTCATGTGTATTGTGCCATTGATTCTTCTTCTTCTTCTGGTTATATTGTTCAGCTCGATCTTTAAGCTTTCGCAAATTGATAATAGAAGGAGTTTATAGTATTTTGCTTTGATTTATATTGCATTATCAGGTTAACCTATCACAGACTTTCTACATGGTATCATAGTTGTGAACAATATACAGAGAAGAGAATTCGAAGTTTGAAGTTCGGGGTTGCAGGTGAAAATCGAATTCATATCATACTTCAAGGTTGGCCAATGGTGTTCTATGGCTTGAGAATCGAGTATGCCTTGGAAGGTATCTCGAATTACATAGCATGGAAAGATAGAATGGAGGATGTATTAGAAGACAATGGCTTGAAGGAATTCATTGATCAAGAAATCCCAAAGCCAGCTTCAACTAATGCACAAGAGTTGGATGAGTGGAAAAAGTGTGTGGCAAAGGCGAGACGGATCATTCTTGAGGGAGTTTGAGACCATATTGTCTTGAGTCTCCATGGGAAGGATACTCCATTTTCAATGTGGAAGACATCAAAGGACCTCTACTAGAACAGTAGCGACCAGAGGAAATTGGTGCTGAAGGATAAGCTTCAAAGAATCAAGATGGAGAAGGGCGATACTATTTCCACATATATGAACAAGCTCACCACCTACAAAGATGAGCTTGGCAATGTGGAAATAACTACTGCTGATGATGATATGGTGAGCCTCACTCTCCTTGGCCTTCCAAAGAGTTGGAATAGCTACCATGACTCTGTGAATGGAAGGGAGAAACTGTCGGATTGGGAATGACTGTGGTCGGATCTTATTAGGTCAAGCACATCATTGGTTGCTCAACCCCATTCCCTTGACCTAACCTCGGGTCCGCTTGGTCTCGTGTGGTCCCACAACTTATTGAAGCCAATTTCACAAAGACCACTTGGAATCCAAGTTTCTTACAAGGATTTTAGGAGTTAAGAATCTTCTTCACAACTTATATACTCAAACCCTAGCCCTAGAATTCCCTTAAGCCCTTCCTAGAGCCTTTCATCTTGCTTTCAATGTAAGCAAGCCTTATATCTGAGCCTCTCTTATGAATAGTCTTTTAGGATCACCTCTCATCCTATCATTGATCCATTCAATTTCGTGATCCTTACTATAATGGGTCTCCTCCCATCGGTGAAAGTTCTTATAGAGTAAGGACCCTTAATTGAGGTGATAATGGGCTATTGCTCCATTGCTACCCTTAACTTAGTGATAGCCCTTCAAGGATCCCCTTTTAGGACCCCTGGGAGTTTGAGCAGTAACATTTCTGGCGTCGTTGTCGGGGACACGAAACGTGTGTTTTTCTCCCCATATGACATATTGACATAACATTATTGGGGAGTCATTGGAAGAACGAATCCATAGTTCTCTATTGAATTTTAAGGTTGATGCTTGTAGGGTGAAGCAAGCATTTTTCTAGGCATCTTTGAATTCACCTTGGCGACCCCTACATATTTTTCATCTATATCTCAAATAGGTTGTCTTTCTTTGATCAATTTCTCGCTTTAGATATTGCTAGCATCCCTGGGCACCCTAATCATGTCACGGGAAGGATGGTACGTGGGGTACCTATGTTTGATGGTGATCCACCCTCCGCAATTGACCACATAGAAAGATTTAATGCACATTTTTGGGTATCACTTTTTGGTGTTTTATCTTCGCCACATAAGCCATTTTTGCCTTCATTTTCCTTTTTCCACTTCCATTTTCATCCATAAAACCCTTGAAATTAATCAAATCAGGTACAATTGTCATTTACTTTTAATGATTTAAATTTTGATAAAGTTTTGCTTTAAAATTAAAATTTTAGCAGTAATTACGGGATGTTGCAACTTCCTGTAATAGCTCCATGGTTTTCATATGTGCAGGACAGCTGGGTGAAATCCAAAGGTTGTTGGGTAATCCTCATTGTACAAGGATGGTGAAACTCCTATTTTTCTCCTGAAAAGGTTCATGGAGGTGCTCAGTCAACGTTGGTCAAACTAGGCCAGTCATGCAGAAAATCCCCTGTTTTAAGCATAAAATTTGGGCAGTTTTGGATTTTGAGGGATTTCTCCCAAATTTTAGTGATAAGAGGGATGAATTCGACCTGTAGCCTTTATTTAGGATTTTCATAAATACATTTGAATATTTTTAGTTAATTTGTTACAAAAACTCTTGTATAAATAAGTGGCATTTGAGAAAGGAAGACATATATTATGCTATGTTAAGTTTGATGACTTTTGCAATTTAGTAAAGAGAGTTGATTTAGTGTCTCTTATATCTCTATTGTGCTTAATGGATGATTTTTAGTATGGTTTTTAAGTTCTTCTAAGCTAGTCTTTGCTTAAAGTGTGCAAGCAAAGCGTGGAGGGCCCCCCATTGCTAGGCCTGTGCACTAGTTTCTCATTGTTTGGTATGATTTTCAGTTTGTTGTAATTTCATTGAGTGGATTTGTGATTTATTTTGGTATCATTTGACAAAGTTGTTATTGATATGCTTGATAAGAGATATTATGAATTGACCTCTTGTAAGGAGCTTAATATTCCTTTCATTTTCAATAAGCTAGACTTGTCAAAGATTGCTCATTTTGTTTATATGTGATTGAATTGCTGCAATTTAGTTAATTAATTATTTAATTGAAGAAATTGATGATCTAAAGGTATTAATTTTGTCATTGAAGGCTTTTTGAATCTATCTCCTATAAGGGAGATTGAAGTTTACTTGACAATAATTCTTAAGATCTCAAGTTAGTTAAGTGTTAATCTTTTTAGAAACAATCTCTAAACCATAGATTTTGGTGTGCTTCTAAGCTTACGAAGTCTAGATTGATGATAGAATTGATTATCTAATTTATACCTGTAAATTAGACTGTGACACATGCTTCAAGAGAGGAGATTTTTCACCAAGATGTCCTTATGTTGTTGTTCATGGGATCCCTCGGTGGTCATAACTCATGGTTGCATGATCATGAACCTAAGAGCATCTCATCTATTAAGGAGTTCGTTGATGGCTTTCCTAGACATTTTCAAGTATGCCCCACATTAAGCATCCAATAGGAAGCCTTTATTGACCATCATCAAGACATTGGGAATCTAAGTAATGAGCAGGAAGATGAGTCCTCCTCAGGTCCATATGACGAAAAGGATGATTTTGAGAACACGTGTTGGGAAGGATGAAATTAAGACCAACCTTACCTTTCTCGAGGATATTACTTCTAATGGCTCGCCTTTCGAGAACCTTGAGGAAGGTGATCCCATTTGCCCCTTAGAAGATGACACTCGAGATTACTTCCATATTGAAAATGAGAAATGGGACATTGTCGGTCCTCAATTTGATTGTGCTCCCATTTACGATACAGACAAGGAAGATGAGTTTGAAATTGGTCCTCCCTTTCTCTTAGGTATTATTTATGATAACATATCCATTTATGCCCTTGGGAAGGAGAAATTTTATGTTCCCTTGCATAAAGAGGGGAAGATGGAAGTGATCAATTATCCTTTTAGGAGAGGCCTAATCTTTGATACTAAAGAAATCGATAAGGCTCCCACCTCCCCTAAGTATGATGTTATATTCAAATCACCCGAGCCTTATCATTTTGGGGAAGAAAAACATGTTGGATACAAAACTCCCGCCCCCATCTTTGCCTCCCTCTCTTGTTCATCATTTTGAAAGTGATCCTCGCACATGTTCTCATATGATCTCAAGTGACCTTGATCCCTTTCCCCTTTCTGAGTGTAGTATCAAGGAAGAGCCCCTCATTGAATATTCGTTATCTCCTTGGGCACCCCCTCAGGATCATGATCAATCTATAATTCCCCCTTTCTAGTGTGATCGTCATGGGCAGCCTACTTGTGCCTCTCCATCTCATCAGTCTCCCTTCCCTACTAATAATAACCTTGTAGAGGCCATGAAATATGACATAAATAATAAAGACCATAATAATATGCCCGAGGTTGCCATCCATCAAAATTTTATGATCCTAATCATTGACATCTCTATATTTTGGTTAAAATAGAGGATCACATGGACTATATTACATCATTTTCTTACCTCTTCTCACATGATTATCCATGTGTTGGCATTCTATTTTCCTACCTCCCACTAGCCTTATCATCCATGTGATTCTATCCACATTTTCTTTGGCATTTTCTACATGAGTAATCATATAGGCCGACATATTTATATTGTTTGATGATATGTTGGTTGCATTGCCTTTATGATTACACTTAGTATTATTTTTGCACCATGTTAGGTTCCTATACCAATAGGTGTCATATTTCATGATTGACTGTGGAAATGCCAAATATGATCATCCTTTCCATGCTGCAAAGATTCCATATTTTCAATAAACCAAAAAATTTAAAAAATGTAAAGAGGGTATGCCCTAAAAGAAAAATCAAAGGGCAAAAAGAATGAATTGGTCAAGAAAGAAAGAAAATGAACCCCAAAGAAAAGACCAAGAAAGTGTGCTAGTCAAAATGCCACTACTGTCCTATTTTTGCAAAGAAGTTTAAAAATATGCAATCAGTGACTTCTGTCACACTTGATGGATGGCCAAACAGCTCAATCTTGGCCAGTCCATGTTTAAATTTCTTGTTTTAGAACTAGAGAATAAGATCTGTTCCAACAGTTTAAGCTTGGCAGATCAGTAGTTAGGTAGAGAAGCAAGGGTGCTCAACAGCTAAATCTGAGCCCCTGGAAGAGATAAGGGCAGACTTATATAGAAGGACAGCTAAAAGAAAACAAGAGAGAAAGGGTTTGCTAGTTCAAATGCACCCTGCAAAAGAGAAGAAAAAAATGTTAGGTGTATTAGGCTGGGTAGGCAGTTGGATGTTGCAGAAGCAAGTTCATGAACAGTTTTGTCTTTTTTGTGATCTATCTCATGGCTATCACAGGTACCATGGAAAAATGGTTGCAAAGCAGTTGGAGCATGACTAATTCCCCTCTCATTTCCCCAAGAACAATTACTAACATCCCTTCAAGGACAGTGATTTGCTCAGTGGTCCTAGTTCATTTCATTTTATGAGAAATACTAAGTGGAACTCTGTGTTTACTTACCCAAAACAAGCCACATTTCTTGTGTAAAAATATCCTTCCATTTCCCTTTCATTTCCCTAAAAACCTAAGTTTTTACCTTATAAACTTAGCATTCCCCATTCATAAAACCATATTAACACATTAACTTATTATATAGCTCCTATTTAAAGTTTTCCCCGCCCCTATTATACATAAAATACATAAAACAACCCCAAACTTTATAATATCCCGCCCCGGGCTTATTAAAGCCATATGTCAATATTTTGGGGGTCCAAGGTTTACCCGAAACCTTGTTGACAACCCTCCCCGCGCACATATAACCATGGGATTTAATTAATGTTTGGTTGATTAAATAACCAACCCGCAAAACCCAAAGTTGAAATACACTGTAATTCTCCGCAAAAACCTTAAAAAATGATGAAATAACATGGCGGGTCCCATATATTACCCCTCCGCCTATTTATTATGCCGCCAGCCGTCGGATCCGATCCCCCAGATCGGACGGCCCACATGCATATCGCAAGCCTTCATATGCCGAACGATAGCGTCCGGGGGATGGGTGGTATTTCCGCCGTACAGAGGACACGCGGCAGGCGCCCGGGGTGATCGCTGCCCCCGCCTCCAATACCACTATGGCCCAAAAGCGGTGCGGGGGCCAAACTGCTTACCGCCTATGCCCCCTCCGCGCCAACGTCACCCTCTCGTCACCCTCACGTCATCAGACATGTCATCCGCCACCCCGCCTCCGTATCATCCGCCGTGTCCGCCATGTCACTGCCAAGTCGGCCTCTGTACCCCCACTATACGACAAAATCATTGCGTCATGCTGACGTCACCCAACCAAAGCGCGCCAAAACCCGCCAAAACCAAATTTTTTGTCAAATTGGCGCAAAACAGTCGTTTTTGTCCATTTTTGTCTGTTTATTCTATATGACGCGTTCATGCGATTTTCAACCAAAATACCTGTTTCACTGCACAGTCCGCCACCCAGCTAACTCCAGCCTACAAACCAGTCTTCAAGCTCAGCCCGCCACCTGCATTTTGCACAGAGCGCCCATTGAAGCAGGTATTTACTCAATTGCTTCCGAACCCTGTGTATTTCTGGTTTTTCTCTCAGTTAAATCCGTGAAACCAAAAATTGTGCAAATCCAGTCTACAGCTCTTGAGAAATATACCATAACTATCCCTGTTTTTTACATTATTTCCACAAAGCAACCTGTTTTATCCATTTTTTCACAGAAAGCCAGACTTCCATAACTAAAAACACAGTGCTGCCCCCGAACCTATGCATTTTAACCTCTGTTCTGCCCATTTTTTCTGAGAAATTCCTCAGAATTTGTCTCCCTCTGCAAACTCATCCATTTAGCTAAAATTCAAGCTCATTTCGGCCTGCAATTCCTGTAAAAAGCCCCCGAAACTGATATTTTACCCACTGTTGCTGTGAAAGCCCAAATTCCAAATTAAAAAAAATCACAGAAGATTGAAAATGGAACCTCCAGTGGCCCTCAATGTTGCCCCCTTGAATGCACCACACAAGGAGTTGGAATGGTTGCCCTTAGCTGATAGGGACTTCCAAATACAAGACTTAATGGGTATCAAAGACCATCTGCAAACATTTTGTGAAATTAGAAATAGCTACCTAAACAAGACTGATCTCTATGGCATATGGGAGTCCAATCTGCCCATATATTATCTCCCATCAGTTAATGTATTTCCAGATATAATCCGCTTGTGCGCCTGTGCTAACTATGAGCCTACTCAAAGAACAATCATGTCCCCAAATGGCATTGTCCTATTCTATATCACTCCTGACTCAATCAATGAGATGTTGCATTTCAAGCCTAATCAACCTCTGGCTCCTCTGTCTATGAAACATTTGTTGGACCAAGGCTCCAAACTATCCTCTGCAGAAATAGGCCGAATTGCCAAGTTATTCATGAGACCAAACTCCTAACCCAGAGTCTCGCCTCCTTTTCACCAGGTCTATTTCAATGAAGTTGGGAGAACTATTATTGACTTAATATCCTATGTCCTGGGTTTTAGAACAAGTGAGTATGTTGATGAAACCATTCTAGCTCTGATGTCTATATTTATTCCAGGACACCCTCCTGCCATCAAGTTTGACTTTGATACCTTCATTAGCAACAAAATCCATGAACAATTCATGAGCCTAAATAGAGAAGGGGTTTTCAAGTATACAACATATATATATCATATGTTCTTATACTATCAAACAGATAGTTTTCAGTTCCCTGTCAAGAAATTGGATGCAAAAGGAGAAAGGAGATCTGTCATATTTTGGACCCCAGTCTTCCATATAGTCCATAATTCTCCTTATACTTATTGTGAGTTCATTGATCTATTCATATATCTAGTCTCATCTCTGCTGATGAGAAGTCCCCCTCCCAGACTCTCAGCTGAAATGCAGAAAATCTTGCAGCTGTCCAAAAGCTATAAAATAGGTGACTAGTACTTTTACCAAAATCACACAGAGATCAGGATTTATGGCTGTGAATTGTGCCCCTACAAGCTGCCAAAGTATGTGCCTATGAGATTGTTTTCCCTTGAATACTTTAGGCAATTTATTAGCTCAGATTTGACTCATTTTTATGATGCCAAGAAAAAGGCTCAGCTGAAGCTAAGAAACCAACTAGGCCCCCTCATTATTAACAAAAAGGAAGGGTGGAAAGATGCTGAAAAGATATTAGGTGAGCAACTCAAACTAAAAAGGAGTTTTTGGTGGGTACCCTATGACCCAAAAGGATTTATCCATGATAGAAAGACAAAATATAGACTATCAGGCTATGAACATTGTAGAATCCCTGATATAGAACAGTATGCTAATCAAGATGAATGGGTAGAGGGCACATTGGTAGAACATATTACTGAGGAAGAGAAAATGGAGTAAGCAATGAAAGACCTTGAAAAAACTCTTGACCTGGACTCTTTTGGACAGGTCTCTTTCAAATTACCTCAACACATTGGAGCGGGCACATCATCTGCTACAACTTCACAACAACCTGCCCAAGAAAGTACTCCACCTGCAGGGACATCCAAAGGCAAAGAAGTGCTGCACTCAGAGCAACAAGAAATGACCGATCAGCCAACATCATCACAGCAGCAAGGCCAAGGGCAAATTCCTCATGCCCAGACCCATGCACTGGAGATACCAGCATTGCAAACTCCTCTCAATGAGGAGAAGGGCAGAAAGAGGGACCGTGAAGAGGCCACACCCATAAGTGGGCCAGCAGAGCAGCCAGAAGCAAAGAAGCAGAGAGTGGATCCTCTACCTGAAGAGGAAGTTATAGAGGAGATCATTGAAAGTCCAAGAAGTGAAAGGGCAGCCAGCCCACTAACTTCCCCAGGGATAGAATCGCTTACCAGTTCTCATGGACAACAGTTGGGAAAACAGCCTAGTATGGAAATTTCATCAGCACGACCACAAAGCAAACAAAGTTCTGATATTAAGAGGCCATTCATGGACATCAAAGCACAAAATGAGCCAATAAGAATGCAGCTTTACGATCAGTTCCTCAAAATGACTCCTGCCAAATAGCAAAGATTGATGTCTGCATATGATATCAAGGAAGGGAAATTGATCTTGAGTCATTTCAAGCCCACAGTGCAGTAGCCACAGTCAGCTGCCGATTATATTAGAACAAATCTGGAGGCTCTTGCCAAAGACATTCACCCTTTGGACCAGGTTGAGCTGCACAAACAAACCAGTGAAATGGTCTATTCCACTTTGGCAGACAAAGCCATACAAGCTCAGCGATTGCAGAATTCACTAAACAATACATCTGCCCAATTAGATTTGGAAAATGCATCCTCTCTAGCCAAGGACAACAGGATAAAGTCCTTGGAAGAAATCATCATTGAGCTGGGACATAATCCCAAGGATCCTAAGGCAATAAAAGCACTAATAAAGAAAAAGGAGGATGACATAGCTGCCCTCAACAAACAGTTAAGACTGCCAGTTACTATGCATCCACATACCACAGAGACAGTGAAAGAAAAAGAAGAAGAAGACATGATGGAGTTGTTAATAAAAATGAATCAAAGGCTAAGTGAAACAGAGCGGGCTTTGGAGAAAGCATTGTAGGAAAAACAGGGAGAGTTGGCCTCTCAACCATCCCAAACAGCCCCAATAGCTACAAATGCTCCTCCTACAACAACAATAGCAGTCCCTCCCACTGCCCCAGCATCGACAACAGGTACATCAGCCACAGATACTTCAGCAGCAACAACAACAGTACCAGATACCAACATGAGCATGGAAAAGATGATGAAGGAAATAAAAGAATTAGAACTCCAAATGGCAGAGCTAAAGGAAGCCAAAGAAAAACTGGCCAAGTTAGAGGTAAGCTATGATAAATCTAAAATAACTGTGGCTGAAAAAACAAGAGAGGTAAAGGCCTTGGAAAATAAGGTAAAATCCTTGGAGAAAGATCTCACTCTTCATAAACCTCTATCAGAAATCAAAACAATTTTGTGGACCAAAAATGGCCAGTCCATCACTGATCAATGGAGATCAATACAGACTATCCATGAGCAAATTGAATTGATTGAAATAGCCCGAGTGGAGATTCAAAAGGCCAGAGCATTATTGAGAAACATGCCTGAACAGGCCAATAGACTAATTCATTTTTTGAATACTCATACTAGAGAACAACTAGCAGCTTTAGATATTGGAGACGAACATGTACCATTTTGACAATTAAAAAAGTGCTGACTATGAAGAATTTTATACAAAATCTGGAGAGAAAGTGTCAAGAAATGCAGATAGAAATAAATTTTTTTACAGAAAAGTTTACAGTCTTGCAGCAAAAGGGTCTACCTAGTTTGTTAACCAGCAATCAGAGGCTGTTGACACATGAACAATATGCTCACAGGGTGAATACATATGTTGCCAATAAGATCACAACATCATCAAGCACTTCAGAAGACATAGTACCTCCCTCTGGACAAAGCTTATATGACAGGTTGGAAAATCTATTCTATATTGAGCATGAAATAACACATCTTTTTTAAGTACAACCCAATTTCTATAGGTATATTGAAGCTGATGAAATATTGATAAAACTACAAAGACACCAGTTGCCAACAGACCAATGGTGGCAGAGCATGTTAGAGATTTTACCAATGTAGTTTTAGTTCTCTTTTGGTCATCTGCATTAAATCAAATTCAATACATGTGCCACCTATCATAAAAATGAAAACAACATAGGAAGGAATTCACGCAAAAATGCATTAAAGCGGGATCAAGCACATATGAAAGGGCCGGGACAGCAACCCAGGAACGCGGAATAAAGAGACAGCTACTAGCCAACTTGTTGAGTTAAAAAGTCAAATATATCAGACCACCTAAGGCAGCCAGTACAACGGAAGTTACTCCTACATTCATTGCGCTCTGTTTTCAATGTCATTTACTGCCTTTGAAGAAGTAGATGGATAAAGTTATTGCTTGATATTTTCTCTATGAGATATTTTGTAACTCTTTTTGTACAAATACCTCCCTAATCCAAGTGTTAGGGGTTGGTGAATATCATTCTGGACCTGCGCTGTAAATTTTGAGAACCCTTCTGAATAAAGATTGCTGGAATGCTTTGTTGATGAACTCTCTGGTTATGGAATTGATGGCTGAAGCACATGTTGTAGAATTCTTGGATTATCGCATGGATCAATAAGTCTTTTAAACTCTTGTTATACTGTATCTGTGTTTTATATATCATCTAAGTACCATGTTCTAAATTGCAGGAAACAAGGATAGCATAGAATTTACTTTGCTGTACTCTGTGTTCAATTCCTGTCATTTTTATGTTTTCTTCAGGACCATCATAGGCAAGAATTCTTGACTGCTCCTGTCTCCCTGGTTCTTACCCTCTAAATATAATTAAGGAATTTTTTACTGCTCCTTGGTAATATTTATTCATTTTCCCTCTGTTAGCATAATGAAAGATCCTTAATTGCCTTTCATTCCCTGACACCATTTCATCCTATTCCAGCTTGAAAATTGTTCCATGTTTAATTAGCTTGCTCTATAGTTCCTCCTTTTTCCAAAGAAACCATACCCAGAAGTTTATTTTCATTTGACTCCATTAACCCAATGGTCTGAACTTATCATACTTTGCAGCCCTGTTCTATTGAATGTCACCATCCAAAATCAAAACAAATACTTGTGCTTCATAACTAGCCTAACATATAGATAAACAAAGCTAAATCATAAAGAGAGAGCCCTCTCTGGCTGCAGATTGGCTAGAATCTGCATCTAAAAGACTGGTTAGTGGTTACCTCGGTCGTATTCCCTTTTCCACTACTTTTGGGGAACAACCTGAGTGATAACACACCATATGCATGTTAGAGAAGGATGCATTAAATGTTGATTTTTGCATTAGAACTAATGTCATATGATATTGCTCATAGTAGAGTAGACGCATTTAGATTAAAATTTGAACATCTTATTATTTGTTGATTTTACAGCCTAACATTAGGCATGGGTGATCATAAGACACCGTACAAACATGTTTCCGTGTGGGTTTAGTCTTTGATATGTGCAGGTAACAAGTCTATGAGTAACCAAAGGATTGTTGGTGTTCTCGTGACCTATCATTCGAGTAGCTTCACCCACATTCCGAGAGATCACGTCCCAGTTGGAGCCAGATGTTACCCACCATTTTGTGGGTGAGATCGCTAAGAGAAAATTTCTCCAAGATGGTCCTCAGCTGGCAGCCCCTTGCAGCCACCAACTAGCTTGTTGTGCCATTTCTCCGCCACCTGAGCCAGTCATGTGGTCCCTCAACCATCTGTCAGGATCGTATGTGTGAAGGTGGGCCTCCCGAACCTAAAGGTATGCCTTGTCATTTGGTAATTGAGTATTGTAGTTTGCTTATCATGGACACTTTTGGGCATGGATTAATAGGGGGATTTGGCAGAAAGAGTGGGCTAGGTTTGTGCTTCTGTCCCCTAGACCTCTTTTGGATGTTACCCTTGGATCTTAGTCCCGTGGGATCTCTTTTATTGACCTTTGGGTTTTAGGGTGGTACTACATGAGAAACCCTGATTTTGGTTGCGTGGTCCCGCTCCCTCATCCACATACATTACTCCCCTTCAATTCATTATAGCCCCATTCATTGTTCTTCCCACCTGGGTCTACATTGGGTTGGCCTCCCCTTCCCCTTGCCCACACCTTGGACCGAGCTTGAAACGATGCCCCGAAGGTTGATGCAGCCGAAAAGAAAAGTAAAATCATAATTGGCCACATTCAAAAAGAAAATGTACCACAAAATGCAAAAGATGGTAAGGACAAAACATTTAGCACGTGGGCAAAACCCAATGCATGAGCTCTTGATCTGATATTCACCCTATGAGTGACATCAGTTAAAGAATTATTAAACTAAGGTATTACAGACTCATGTGCTAGTGTGTGTTATGTGTTATTGAAGCAACGGATCGATCAGATTGCTAATACACAGACATTAAAATGGAAAAGACATCAGAGAAATATAGTAAGCAACATAAAGACATGTTGACCACTACGTGTCAACTATCCATAGCAGTACACCCCCTTTTTCGCAAAAGGGATAGCGCTTGATTGACATGTCCGTGCCATTCGACAGTCATCGTCGACCTGATCATGTTATGTTGTAAACCCACTCTGCATGTGTAAATTGTAAATAATTTTAGCAGATATGAGTCATGTATGTAAATTGCCTAGGTGGACCTAATTTTTTAGTGATAATCTACGTTCCAGAAGGTTTTTTGTCTCACCGATCCATGATCAACAGAGTTTTCCTTCAGCCTAACCCTAAAGCCAGAATGAATTTTGTCATTAGAATCTTAGGGGAATCCTAGTGCGTTGATCTGCTGGATTATAGTTGTGTCACAGAACTGAGTGGTCTATGAGGGTCTATGTCAAATGGGTTTTCCCCCTTGAGATGTAAAATTGTAAAAGTCATAATGTAAAGTGTCTTGAGGGTTAGAAAATGTTTTAATCCCCTCATAAGTCCTAAGTCCTAGGTCCTAGGTGATTTTCATAAAGGCTAAGTTTGAGGATCCATTTAAAAAATAAAAAATAAAAAATTAAATAATAATAATAAATAAAAAATAAAAGATATAAATAATTAAAAATTTAAAAAATATAAAAAATAAATAAATAAAAATAATAATAAAATAACAATAAATAATAATAATAATAATAATAATAATTAAAAAATAATAAATAAAATAAAAACTTAAAAAATAATAAAATAATAATAGGTCAAATTTTTGAGTAAATAAATGCAAAATTTCAATTTTTTAATGCATTTAAAAATTCGACGGATGAGATTAAAAGATGTTTTGATCCTCATCGACGGTCGAGATTAGTTTGACATGGATCACTCGAACTAGCCGTTGGGAATTTTTCCTTTAAATTGGGTGCTGGGGGTCATTTGAGATCAGATTAGATCTGAGGGTCTGGTGCTAAAGAAAACTCTCTTGTAGTCATTTTTTGTGCAATAAAGAAAGACTTTGGGGTTAAAAATCTTGCGGTGTTACTCTTCTGAAAGTGTTGTAAGATGATTTATTTTTCTGCATAATTTTATTTTCAGCTATTGATTTTAGCTTGATGAAGATTGATTTAGGCACAGGTATCTTGTCTGATCTCTGGGGTTTGAATGATAGTTTAGATTCTGAAATATAATGGCAGCTATCTCCATTTGATCTAGGTTTCACTATTGTTTTCTCCCTCTATGTTAATGGTTGATTTTAAGCTGTGCAGAAAATCTTAGTTTTGAGTTTACCGGGCGTTAGGGGAAGTTCTCGGCTGAACCAGCCAACTCCCGGATTGTGTTTTTTAAAAGAGCCTAGCTAGATTTTAATCCCGGGCTTATCATCTGATTTTTTTTTATGAATGCATGCAGGGTTTTCTGAAGTATCTCACATTAAAATTAAATTCTGATATATTATTGTGATTATTAAGAAATCCGGCTGCTTAAGAGTCGAAAATCTGTAAATGTTGTAATTATTTAGTTAGGGTTTTCAGTTTCGTTTTTTGCACATATTATTTTGGGTTTTCTTTTCTTTTGGAGGTTACAGGTACAGATTTTGAAAAATATCTCAGGTTTTCCATTATGCAATCTGAAGGAGGAAGGGTTTAAAGTTTTCAGATTCTCTGTTGCTCAAGGAAATTTTATATTTTCTGACAGAAAAGCTCAAATTTTTTTTTATGTTGTCTCCCTATCTTCGGGTTGTCCACACGCAGCCCATTCTTTTTTTTTGGTTCCAGTTCCGCAGCAATTCAGCTCCACGCGATTTTGGCTCTCGTTACCTCTACGCTGCCGCAGTGAAGTTCTCACGCACAGGCCTGCAAACCAAACAAGCATTTGATTTCTTCTTTTTATTATCCGTGGCATCCATTATCTCTTGTCCATTGATCATCGTCGTGCTGGAGCTTCCCACGCTCAACTATTCTCCCCACGCAGCTCCATCTCTCCCCATGGCTCCTTATTGCACTCATTTCTCTGTTCGCCCTTCATCTTATCCGCAGCAAACTCCTGAACCTGCAAAGCCACAATCAAATCACCACGGCCAGAAATCCACGATTTTATTTTTTTTTGCCCGCTGCCATCGTGCATGCAATCCTTTCACGTTGCTGCTATACGGGCTCCCTCAGTTCATCGCACACGTGAGCTGCGTGGTCAAACTGAAAATCTGCGTCCTTGTCCTTGCAACCTTATTCACACCCCTGTGTCCTCCCTCCGTGTGTTTTTGTTGCCTATCTGCTGCTGATCTCAGAGCCTTGGATCTTCGTTTATCCGAAGCCTCCATTCCAGCTGAAACCTGCAAAAGAAACCCTCGACGTCGCCATTGCTTGCTCATCCGTGTACTTGCACTCAAAAAAAAAACTCATGCAAACAATTTCATGGTTAACGTAAGTTAGGGTAGCATATATTTTTTATATAGTTTCAGTTTTGATTTCATTTAAGTTTTAGTTAGGTTCTAGTTTTAGATATATTCGAATCATTTTATTTTTTTTAGATTTTTATTTGGTTTTTTTTATTTAGATTTAAAAGTTATATTTATTTAGATTTTAGACTTTATAAATTTCACTTCTCATATATTTTAGATTTTAGTTTTAAATTTAGAATTTTAAAATCATAAAATCATAAAAATTTTGAAAAAAAATAAAAATAAAAAATTGGTTTTCATTTTTAGGATTAGCTGTTAGTTTCAGGTTTAGTGGTGTTTAATTTTTTAATAATAAATCAATAATAATAATAATAATATTCTTAGTTTTAGTTAGGCTTCAGTTTTGATATTTTTTAGTTTAGTTTTGTTTTAACTTTAAAGTTAAAAATGTCATAAAAAAATCAATAAAAATAATAAAAAAAATAAAAATATAAAAATAAAATATAAAATAAAATAAAATAAAATATATATATATATATATATATATATATATTAAATTTTTTTGAAAAAGGCTGATTAAAAATTGGAAATTATTTTTAAAGTTTTTTTTCTGTTGTGGTGAAGTTAAATGTACTTAAAATGTTTATATCTGGAAATTAACTCCTTGAAATCTGGTCAGCATTTAAATTTCGTGGTTATTTCAAGCATTTAATCCTTCGAATTTTAATTGCTGGAATATCGTTATTGAGTTTTAATCGCTTGATCACTATTAAAGCATTGTGCATTTATCGAATATCTTGCATTGCTTGAGTTATCTGATGGTAAACGATTGTTAATGAGTTCATTTTTCCGCAACATTTGATAGATAATCATTCAGCGATTAACTCTATAAGGCACTAGTTTATTAACTTAATAAAATCAAATAATTGCTTGTTTTCTCTTGTGTCTCCCAACCCAACTGGTCCACAGTTGGTCTTCATCATCCCATAGGGTCTACCCCCCTTAGCCGCGGGAGACAGGCTTAAACGGAGAGATCGGGGATCAAGGTGATAGCCCCCGGTCTGAGCGTTGTCATAACAATCAGTGCGACAACATTTTTTGGTGCCGTTGCCGGGGATACTTTATTCTCAATGTTTCAATGACTTTTCATCATTCATCGTTCATCTTTCTATCATTTGTTTGAGCCGGCAACGACAACATTTTTTGGTGCCGTTGTCGGGGACAAAGTTTTTTCTATCCTTGGTTTATTCGACATTCATCATTATTTCTTCTTTCTTATTTTTCATTTGAGCTGGCAGAGTCAAAATTTTTTGGCATCATCTCATCTTTTACGCCATTCATTGGCCTGTCAAATGGCCAACATTCTTTGGCGTCTTTTGATCTTTTCATCACCTTATCTTTCGTCAAATCAACAACTTCTCTTCGGTTTGTTTCTTGTTTGGGTGGTGACTCCATTTTCTTATTTTTCCCAGACAAGAAACCTCCCTCATATCTTGTTGGTTGCTATTTGGATCCTAGAATTAGATTCATTGTTCAAGTGGCGACTCCACTTCTTTCATCTATTGATTTTCTTGAGCAGAGATCTCGTTCTATCATCCATTTAGTCCCTCGTTATTCAACATGGATTATTCGTTTAAACCATGTCATTTTACTGATGACCTCCATAATATTCCGGAAGTGGCCATTTCTAAATTACCTTTGTTCTCAAGTGGTGATTCAGTCGCTGTTAAAAGATATCTAGGCTTGTTGACTCGTATAATGATCATATATTGTAGACCCCCTCAGTATAATCATGAAGATGTCAAAATGCGTCTTTTTGTATTTTCTTTAGAGGGTGATGCTTTGAATTGGTTTAATAATTGTCCTGAAGATTCTTTCACTTCTTTACAAGACATTGTCAATGCTTTTAAAGATAGATATGGTTATCCAGATAGCTCGCCTTGTGCCCCTAAAACTGTGCAACATAATGAAAGTAATCTTATAAAAGGTCCAGCTGTCGGTGAAAGATTCCAAGACAATTCTTCATATCAGAATGTGCCATCCACCTGTGCCATTGCAGATCAAATCCATGATAGTGTAAAAACAGGGACAAATGACAATGAAAAGGAAGATCAAAAGCAAATTATACAAGAACTAATGCTGCTGGTAAAAAATATGGAGATCAATCAAACTAATTATGCTAATGATGTGAGAACTTTATGCACCCACTTGGAAAAATGTAATAGGGAGATGGAGATCATGCAAAATCAACATGCTAAGGAAATTGAGGCCATGAAGATTAATCATGACACAGAAATTAGTTTTATGCAAAGCAAGTTATCAGGCTTAGAGGAAAATATGACGACCATGAAAGCTAATCATGATAGGGAAATTAATTCTGTGCAAAACAAGTTATTAACTATGGATGAAGAAATGACTATCATGACGTTCGATCATAATAATCAGTTAGCTACCATGCAAGAAAATCATAAGGAAGAGATAAACTCTACGCAACACTGCTTGATGACCATAAAGGAAAAAGACGATAAAGTAATAAAAGATATGGAAGCTAATCAGATATGTCTTCAGAAAATTTTATTGACCATGGAAGAAGACCATGCCAGGGAAATCAATGCTATAAAGGTTGAACACTCTAGTCAGATAGATGTCATTAAAATATAGGTTCAGAAATTTCAACAATGATCAGAGGATGAAGGAAACCAGGGAACAACAATAGATCAGGAGCCTCCTTATCTGTTACGACAAGCTCCATCATATTATGAGGTCCTTTGTTCCATTGAAAAGTGGATAATTGAAGATGACTTGGATAAAAGGGAAATTAATAATCAGGTTAATGCTCACACGGTTAATCCACCAGTCATTGAAGATCAAGTTATAACTCATGGCACCTGTGAGATTGATCCATCATCCTTGACAGGGCAAATGCAGAATGAAGAAAGACATGTCACGCATATCTTACATACTTCATCTGATAGCTTCGAAGCAGAAAGTTCCACGTCATCGGTGGTACAGCCTGCCACGAAGAAAAAGCGCAAGAGAAAGAAAATGAGAAAAAGATTTGATGCACCAGACGACCGTGAGTAGCTTAATTTTCGGATACGAAAAAGTCCTACCATATGCAAAATTGGACATGGCACATCCAACAAGCAGCCGACAGATTTGCCTGAAAGTAGGCAAATGCTCAGTATTCACTATATTGAACACATCTGATGCCGTGGGGCATCCTTTGTATTGTATTTCTAACCCTACTCCTTGTTTTTTCAGCATTTTCATTTTTGTTTTAGGATTAGATTTACTTTTCACGTTACTAGATAGTTAATAAATGAAGAGCTTATATCTTTCCTGTGCTTAATATTATATGATGATTTTTGGATGGACGCTACTTATGTCATGTGTTGCGTGGATGCAGATTCTGGATTCTCACATTCCTACAATGCAGCAACGTGTCCCTAAGTAGAGCCAGATGTTGACCACTACGTGTCAACTACCCATAGCAGTACACCCTCTTTTTCGCAAAAGGGATAGAGCTTGATCGACATGTCCGTGCCATTCGACAGTCATCGTCGACCTGATCATGTTATGTTGTAAACCCAGTCTGCATGTGTAAATTGTAAATAATTTTAGCAAATATGAGTCATGTATGTAAATTGCCTAGGTGGACCTAATTTTTTAGTGATAATCTATGTTCCGAAAGGTTTTTTGTCTCACTGATCCATGATCGGCAGAGTTTTCCTTTAGCCTAACCCCAAAGCCAGAATGAATTTTGTCATTAGAATCTTAGGGGAATCCTAGTGCGTTGATCTGCTAGATTATAGTTGTGTCACAGAATTGGGTGGTCTATGAGGGTCTATGTGAAATGGGTTTTCCCCCTTGAGATGTAAAATTGTAAAAGTCATAATGTAAAGTGTCTTGAGGGTTAGAAAATGTTTTAATCCCCTCATAAGCCCTAAGTCCTAAGTCCTAGGTGATTTTCCCAAAGACTAAGTTCGAGGATCCATTTAAAAAATAAAAAATAAAAATTAAAAATAATAATAATAATAAAATTAAAAATAAAAGATATAAAAAATTAAAAATTTTAAAAATATAAAAAATTAAAAATAAATAAATAAATAAAAATAATAATAAAATAACAATAAATAATAATAATAATTAAAAAATAATAAAATAAAATAAAAACTTAAAAAATAATAAAATAATAATAGGTCAAATTTTTGAGTAAATAAATGCAGAATTTCAATTTTTTAATGCATTTAAAAATTCGACGGATGAGATTAAAAGATGTTTTGATCCTCATCGACGGTCGAGATTAGTTTGACATGGATCACTCGAACTAGCCGTTGGGAATTTTTCCTTTAAATAAGGTGCTAGGGGTCATTTGAGATCAGATTAGATCTGAGGGTCTGGTGCTAAAGAAAGCTTTCTTGTAGTCATTTTTTGTGCAATAAAGAAAGACTTTGGGGTTAAAAATCTTGCTGGTGTTACTCTTATGAAAGTGATGTAAGATGATTTATTTTTCTGCATAATTTTATTTTCAGCTATTGATTTTAGCTTGATGAAGATTGATTTAGGCACAGGTATCTTGTCTGATCTCTGAGGTTTGAATGATAATTTAGATTCTGAAATATAATGGCAGCTATCTCCATTTGATCTGGGTTTCACTATTGTTTTCTCCCTCTATGTTAATGGTTGATTTTAAGCTGTGCAGGAAATCTTAGTTTTGAGTTTACCGGGCGTTAGGGGAAGTTCTCGGCTGAACCAGCCAACTCTCGGATTGTGTTTTCTGAAAGAGCCTAGCTAGTTTTTAATCCCGGGCTTATCATCTGATTTTTTTTTATGAATGCATGCAGGGTTTTCTGAAGTATCTCACATTAAAATTAAATTCTGATAATATTACTGTGATTATTGACAAATTTGGCTGCTTAAGAGTCGAAAATCTGTAAATGTTGTAATTATTTAGTTAGGGTTTTCAGTTTCGTTTTTTGCACATATTATTTTGGGTTTTATTTTCTTTTGCAGGTTGCAGGTACAGGTTTTGAAAAATATCTCAGGGTTTCCATTATGCAATCTGAAGGAGGAAGGGTTTAAAGTTTTCAGATTCTCTGTTGGTCAAGGAAATTTTATATTTTCTAACAGAAAAGCTCAATTTTTTTTTTTTTTTTTTTTTTTTTTTTTTTTTTTTTTTTTTTATGTTGTCTCCCTATCTTCGGGTTGTCCACACGCAGCCCATTCTTTTTTTTTGGTTCCAGTTCCGCAGCAATTCAGCTCCACGCGATTTTGGCTCTCCTTACCTCTACGCTGCCGCAGTCAAGTTCTCACACACAGGACTGCAAACCAAACAAGCATTTGATTTCTTCTTTTTATTTTCCGTGGCATCCATTATCTCTTATCCATTGATCATCGTCGCGCTGGAGCTTCCCATGCTTAGCTATTCTCCCCACGCAACTCTAGCTCTCCCCGTGGCTCCTTATTGCACTCATTTCTCTGTTCGCCCTTCATCTTATCCGCAGCAAACTCCTGAACCTGCAAAGCCACAGTCAAATCACCACGGCCAGAAATCCACGGTTTTATTTTTTTCTGCCCGCTGCCATCGTGCATGCAATCCTTTCACGTTGCTGCTATACGGGCTCCCTCAGTTCATCGCACACGTGAGCTGCGTGGTCAAACTGCAAATCTGCATCCTTGTCCTTGCAACCTTATTCACACCCCTGTGTCCTCCCTCCGCACGTTTTTGTTACCTATCCGCTGCTCATCTCAGAGCCTTGGATCTCCGTCTATCCGAAGCCTCCATTCCAGCTGAAACCTGCAAAAGAAACCCTCGACGTCGCCATTGCTTGCTCATCCGCGTACCTGCACTCAAAAAAAAAATCACACAAATGATTTCATGGTTAACGTAAGTTAGGGTAGCATATATTTTTTATATAGTTTCAGTTTTGATTTCATTTAAGTTTTAGTTAGGTTCTAGTTTTAGATATATTCGAATCATTTTATTTTTTCTAGATTTTTATTTGGTTTTTTTATTTAGATTTAAAAGTTCTATTTATTTAGATTTTAGACTTTATAAATTTCACTTCTCATATATTTTAGATTTTAGTTTTAAATTTAGAATTTTAAAATCATAAAATCATAAAAATTTTGAAAAAAAAAAAATTGGTTTTCATTTTTAGGATTAGCTGTTAGTTTCAGGTTTAGTGGTGTTTTATTTTTTAATAATAAATAAAAAAAAAAAAGAAATAATATTCTTAGTTTTAGTTAGGCTTCAGTTTTGATATTTTTTAGTTTAGTTTTGTTTTAACTTTAAATTTAAAAATGTCATAAAAAATCAATAAAAATAATAAAAAATAATAAATAAAATAAAATAATAAAATATATATATATATATAAAATTTTGAAAAACGCTGATTAAAAATTGGAAATTCTTTTTAAAGTCTTTTTTCTGTTGTGGTGAAGTTAAATGTGCTTAAAATGTTTATATCTGGAAATTAACTCCTTGAAATCTGGTGAGCATTTAAATTTCGTGGTTATTTCAAGCATTTAATCCTTCGAATTTTAATTGCTAGAATATCATTATTGAGTTTTAATCGCTGGATCACTATTAAAGCACTGTGCATTTATCGAATATCTTGCATTGCTTGAGTTATATGATGGTAAATGATTGTTAATGAGTTCATCTTTCCGCAGCATTTGATAGATAATCATTCAACAATTAACTCTATAAGGCACTGGTTTATTAACTTAATAAAATCAAATAAGTGCTTGTTTTCTCTCGTGTCTCCCAACCCAACTGGTCCACAGTTGGTCTTCATCATCCCATAGGGTCTACCCCCCTTAGCCGCGGGAGACAGGCTTAAACAGAGAGATCGGGGATCAGGGTGACAGCCTCCGGTCTAAGCGTTGTCGTAACAATCTGTGCGACAACAAAGCACAAACAATTTTAATAAGGAGTTCACCCTATTCTCAAAAACTACGTCTCTAGTCCAGCTTTCAGTGGTGGCCTTGTTTTATTGTGCCTTTAAGCAGAGAAATTACAATACAGGGACTCAATGTGAGTTCTCCTGAAGCAGGTTTTGCTTGGCAGGGTGGTTTCTTGGATTCCCCAAGCCACTTGGAGTACACAAACTCTTCTTCTTCCTACCAGCTCTGTGACCCTTTGGTCTACAGTGGAAAGAGCCAAATGTGATGCTTAGTCTGGACAAATTCCTCTATGGGAAGGCTTGAATCTTCAAACTCTCTGGTGCTCGATGCTGCCTTTGGTCAGCTCGGCCCTCTGTCTCTTCTTCTTTTCTTTATTGTTCTTTGTATTCAGTCCTCCTCTCAGGGTTCACTGTTACACTTCGTCTCTCGACTTCCGTCTCTCTGTGTCTAACTTGACTTCCAACTGACTGTCTTCTTCCTCTGTTCATGGCTTTAGCCATTCGAATCCTATGCCTGTTTGGTTCCTCTTCCGCCTGTGCCGATTCACCTTTTTCAGCTGCGCTTAGAGTTCCTTGTGTTCGGTGTCATCATGAATGCTCGGGAAGTGGCCACTTGTCCTCCTCTAAACAACGCCAGCAATGCTTCGTCGGTTCGTTTCTTCAGTTACTCCGTGGATGTGTTCTTCCTCCACCGTGGTGGTCAAACGGATTCCAAATCCCTGTAAAACGCAGCTTAATTCCCTGTCGATTCCACTTCCTCCATCGGGCGCAATCTCAGCCATTCGATCTAGGCCCTCCATATCCGACGCTATATGCATGTTTCGCACAGTTGACTTGCTCGACTGATAGCGCACGATCAAAAGTGATTTTTCTCACCTCCGCTTGCCATGCGTTGATCAGTGGATGGAATCGCTATGCTTTCATCCAAAACCTCTTACCATTCAAGGGCGCCCCGATCAAAACTGTCGGTTTCCATAGCGCGGGTCCCGCCATTTGTGTTTAGAGTTTTTTTTTTCCTTTTTCCACCCGCGGTCCTCCGGTTCCCCCACGCGACTGAGTGCTCGGGCTTTTCCTTCATGGCCTTGTTTGCCTAGCGATGCGCGATTAGCGCTAATCGCACATAAAAAATCACTTCCTTTTCCCATTTCGGGGCTCCCAGGGGCTACTTTGGCCTCCTGCGCGGTCTCCATGGCCCTCGATCAGCGCGCTTTGACCGAGGTCCTCATCGTTCCACGTTGGCTGCCATTGCCACTGGTTCAAGGTGTTTTTGATCGTTGTTTTGGATTTGTTTAGAGATTTGTTCGACCTGATACATTCATGGTTCTTTGACAGTCTTTCATGGATCCGATTCGAATCACGGCCTTCCCACTGAAAAAAAGATTTTAGACCACCAAAAGTTGGTTTTCAAGCATCGACTAAGTGAGGATACTGTTTATTCACTTGTCCAATCTCAATCCACTTTGCGCTACTTGGCTTTGAACCTTTAGGCCCAATCCTGAAGTACTCAACTTCTCCCCTGCACGTTGCCCTCACCTTCCTGTTCAACACTGTGTCTTCCTGCAACTCATTGAGGTATTCGGGTAGCAGGTCATCAATAAAAGGTAATTGACTTTGTTCTTTAGGGTCCTCAATCATTGAAGGTTCAAACAATCTCAAGCACTCTGCATTTACGACTGAGTAGATGTGCATGTAAGCTAGTAAATCAAGGCGAAAAGCATTTTCACCAATCTTCTCAAGTATCCTAAGAGATCCATACCTAATGGGCTTTAGATTTTTACCTTCACCTTGCATCCGGTCTTTGCTGATGTACAGCCCGACTTGGTCTCCAACTTGAAAAATATGCTCCATCCGATGCTTATCATGCCTAGCCTTATACTTGGCCTGGCTCTTTTCCAGTTGTTCCTGTACTGCCTGATGGATCTCCTGGATCTGTTCAATGAACCTAGTTGACTTGTCCACATCACTGTGTCCATCAACCATGGTATCTTTACCAAAGACAAAATCCAAAGGAGACCTTGGTGTGAAACCAAAACAGGTCTCAAAAGGAGATCTCTGTATAGAAGAGTGTTTGGCTCTATTGTAAGCATGTTGCACATAACACAAGTGTTCATCCCAAAGCTTAGGATGTTTACTGCAATATCCTCTCAGTAACTGGATCACTATCCTATTTACTACTTCTGTCTGGCCATTTGTTTGTGGATGAAAAGTTGTGCTTTTCTTCAGTTTGGTGTCCGTCAGTTCCCACAGATTCGACCAAAACTTCCCCATAAATTGGGTGTCTCAATCAGATACAATGGAAGTGGGTAATCCAAAATGAACCCATACATGTTCGAAGAACAATTTTACAGTCTGTTCAGCTGTGATCTGTTTACTACAAGGTATCAAAATACACATTTTGTTGAACCTATCCACAACAACATATAGATAATCATGACCTTTCCTAGATTTAGGCAGTCCTCCAACAAAATCCATGGAAACAATTTCCCAAGGGTGAGAAGGAACTGGCAATGGAGTGTATAAGCCTAGTTTTCTATTGCTGGGCTTGCTTTTAGCACACATGGCACACCCTCTTACATATCTAGAAACTGTCTCATTCATTTTCGGCCAATAGCAGAATCTTTGCAGCTGTGCAACTGTTTTACTTACCCCAAAGTGACCTGATATCAGAGAAGTGTGTGCTTCCCTAATTATCTTTATCCTCTCAGTTTGTGGAATGCAGAGTTTCCCACAATGATATAAGAGTCGGTCCTTTATATGATAGTCCAATTCTTCTACTCTTTTGCCCTGACTCAAAGTTGCATATACATCTTTAAAGTCCATATCCTGAGCAAGAATTATGCTTAAGTATGGTAGATGCATTTATAATGGGTCTAGATAACATGTCTGCAACCTTGTTATGTATGCCCTTTTTATATCTGATGACTAAGTGAAACTGTTGTAGAAAACCCGTCCATCTGTAATTTCTTGATTGCTGCAACTTAGTTTGGGAGTGTAGATATTGAAGTGGCTGATGATCAGTATGTATTACTGTCTCTTTACCCATTAAGTAATGTTTCCACTTTTTCACACTCTGAACTAATGCATACAATTCTTTATCATATGTAGGATAGTTAACTACTGCAGGATTAAAAGTCTCAGAATGATAACATATGGGTTTGTCGTGCTCTGTCAACACTGCTCCCATGGAATAGTCACTGGCATCAGTTTGGATCTCAAATGGTCTTTGCAGATCTGGCAGTGCTAGTGCAGGTGCTGTACTTATTTTCTCCTTCAAGGTGTCGAAGGCTTTCTGATGTTTACCTCCCCACTGAAACACCTTATTCAATCTTGTTAAAGCATGTAAAGAAGCTGCAATCGAGGAGAAGTTAGAAATGAACTTCCTCCAATATTGTGTTGCTCCTAGGAAGCTTCTCACTTCTGTAGCAGACCTAGGTTTAGGCCAGTTCACAATGACTGCCACTTTAGAGGGATCTATTTTCAATTCACCTCCCCCTACTATATGACCCAAGTAGTTTAGAGATGTTTTTCCAAATTCACATTTTGAGAGTTTAACATAAAGTTTTTCTCTTTTCAAAACATCTAATGTCTGCTTAACATGCTTTAAATGTTCTTCCCATGTTTTACTAAAAATCAGAATGTCATCCAGATACACAATAACAAAATCATCAAGAAAAGGTCTGAGTACATCATTCATTAATCTCATGAAAGTGGCAGGAGCATTAGTTAAGCCAAAACGCATAACCAGCCATTCATACAACCCCTACTTTGTTTTGAAAGCAGTCTTCCATGCATCTTGTTCTGCAACTCTGACCTGATGGTATCCACTGTGCAAATCCAGCTTGGTGAAATAAACGATGTCTTTCAATTGATATAGAAGATCATCTATGCGAGGAAGGGGATAACGATTCTTGATTGTTATCTTATTCAGTGCTCAGTAGTCAATGCACATTCTCCACGAGCCATCTTTCTTTCTCACCAAAACGACTGGTGACCCACATGGTGATGTGCTAGGCCTGATGAAGCCCTTCTCGAGCAACTCCTGCACCTGCTTCTTGATTTCATCATTCTCTAAAGCAGACAACCTGTACATCCCAATGTTAGGCAATGGAACATCTTGCTGCAAAATAATATCATGTACTATTCCCTTTTTGGGTGGCAGACCTTTAGGTTCTTGAACAAGACATCATACTCTGAAACAACCTTTTCTATATCAACTTGTTGTTCAGCATTAGAGCCCTCAAATACATTGGTTTTATCATGTTTCTTTTCCTTTACAACCATCAGTAAGAATTGTTTACATGAATTTATCATTCTTTTCATCTGTCCTGAATTTATGAGATTATAATTATTCTTGAGCTTATGAGCTCTTACAAAATATTCGATTCCATCTTTAACAAGTAGATACTTGTTCTCAGCTCTATAGAAACTAGTCTTTCTATCATACAAGTAAGGACTTCCTAAAACAATTCCACATATATCCAAAGGAATTATGTCTAACTCAACCTCATCTACAAATGCTGACCCAAAAGAAAACTTGAGTTTGCACTGTCTAGTCACTTGTAGTTGTGCTTTATCATTCAACCATCCTAATGGGTATGGTTTCTTGTGAGGTGTAATTGCTAATCCCAATTTCTTTACAATTGCTTCAGAAATCAAATTTACTTGAGAGCCACTATCAAACAAAGTATCAATATTTTGATTTTTGGAAATAACTCGAATATGGAAAAGCTCATGTCTTTTTCTCTCATTTTCTTCATCAATATTAGATTGAGCAGAATTACTAGTAGATGCTTTAGAATTCTTACCTTTTATACCTGTGGCTTCTATAGTTTTTTCATCTCCCGAGTCTGACCCCAAATCTCTCTGAATAGTTGCAGCTATTTTCTTCTTCTTGCCCTCGGACTTCTTAGGTCTCAGCTCTGGATGCAGAATCCAACAATTCTCATCATCATGCCCCTCCTTTTTACAGTGAATGCATGAAGCTTTGGCTTTCTGTGCAGTGTTAGCCTTCCTTGCTTTCCACTTCTGTTTTCTTTTCTCCTTACTCTTGCTTACAGTGGGTTGGGATGGTCCCCCAACTTCTGGATTGCCATTCTTTCCTCTAGCCTCTAGATGAGTAGCTTGTACAGATACCTCATCTATACTAGTGGGATTAAACATGAGTATGGTATGCCTCACGTAGCTGTGTAGACCACCAATGTACTTCAAAAGAGTCTCTGGTGAGTCTAATGAAATACCCAACATCAATGCTCTCTTTCTGAATTCTTGAGTATACCCTTGCACACTTTGCCCTTTCAACTGTCGAAGAGTTTGCCAACTCATCATGGCTTGTTGCATGTAGGCCAATGGATAGAATTGCTTTTTGATTGCAGCAACAAATTCACTCCAGACAGAGTTGGTCTTTCCATGTCTTTTCATATCAGCTTGGGTTCTACCTTCCCACCAAACCAAGGTAGTGCCTCCTAGGCGTAGGCTTGCCAGCTGAATCTTACTCTTCTCTGAGTTTATGTTCTGTTGTGGTCTCCAACAACCCCCCCCCCCCCTTTGTTTGATATTAGCAATAACACCAAGAAAAGGGGGGACCCTGAATAAAAAATCCAAAAAATATTTTTGTTAAAGTTTTTGTGTTTTAGACTCCCTAAGGCTTGATCGCATCGCAAAGAGAGAGTGAAGCGTTTCCTAAGCGCAAAAAAACAAGCTACGAAGAAGCGACGCAAAGTTCATCGCGTCGCATACATTCAAAGCGCTCTTAAAAAAGAAAATCTTAAGGAATCACCAATCGCCGATATGCGACGTCGCATATCGCAACGTCGCTTGAAACAGCATAAGTAACTGAATGAAAATCTGCGATCTGCGATATCAACGATCTGCGATCTGCGATATTGGCAATTTGCGATAACACTTAATGACGTCGCAGTCCTCGATACTGTGATTCCAATCGCAGAAAGGACTCATCGCAAGAATTCTCCGACATAAACGGTAAACCCAAAATTGAGCGCGCACCTTAAGGGAAATTAATGATCGCATGCTTGAGTATCCAAGAATGATTGTATCGCGTTTTTCGAAGAGTCAAATCATGATGAGTGTCAGAATTACGCATTCATTAGAACTTAATGCTTTCATGTCAATCTTTTCGTCATTTCTCTTCTTCTTTGCGTAAACTGCAAGACATGTAACTGATATAAATCTATATGCAGGAAACATCTAAGGAAAAGAGGAAAGCGCCAATGGGGTAACAGAGAGAAGATGCCTCCGCAAATGGATGCCGCATGCAGCAGGACCACGGATTCCAGAGTATCACCCAACAGGCGCTGATGAAAATAGACTATCTAAGACTCAGAGTCAAAGGCGCACAAAAGCAGCGTGTTTGCAAAAGATCTTGAAGCTCAGACCGGGTAAAGCAAAAAGAGAAACGCAAAAGAAGGAGGACGCTCCAGAAAAGCCTGGAACAAAGAACGGAAGCAATTCTCGATACAGGGGATTGTCCAGACAATGCGACTCCTAACTCATTGAGTCATTCGCACGACCGGAAACCGAAATAGCAACAACAAAATCAGTTCGAAAGGAACCTGGGTTGTACTAAGTATACGCACAGCGAATACACCTAGCTAGAGAAAGGTTTTCGAAAATATCTTCTAGTCTGTCAGAAAGAGGTGCCAGCTCTTGTTGTTTCCACTTTTATCACTCAAACGAAAGAAGAAGACAGCCAACCGACTCTTCCCAGGCAAACGTTGCATTGCTTACAGCACTAAAGAGCAGATACAGAAATGGTTAGAAATTAGATTTCATTTTTAGAAATAAATTTGCTTTTAGTAAAAGGGCGGTCATTTGAAGCCGTTCCCTAAATTTGTGTAATTAAGATTAATTAGTTAGTAGTATTTAACCCTTCTCATGGCATTTGGAGAAGGGTCCGGAAATCTGTCAAAAAACTTGTCCTCAAAACATGCACTTTTGCACCCTTGGAGGGGGTTTTTGATGAATGGATGGATCGAGATTTATTTATGTTTGCATTTTAATGTCTGTTACTGATGTTGCACTTCTGTACTCTTAGCAGATATTAGAACAAGTAGAAATAAATCGTTATTGCTTGAAGTTTATTAGTGAAATCAGCCATAAATGGTACTTTTATCTCTTGACTAATTTCTGCTTATATTCCTAAAGTGATATGCAGCTGAGTTCTTTATATGTTAATGTATGAATGTGTGTATTACCATTTGGCACCTCTGTACGGTGGAGTCATTTATTTGTGCTTGACATATGAATAACTAATTATGCGATATGCTGTTCACAACTGTTTTGCCTAACTTTTTATGCAGAATGGTTTATCTTAATGGATTTCTATTCTTATGATAGTTGAATGATCTTTATTACCAGCTATTGTTCGAAATCTTTTTAGATCACATAATAGAAGAAAAATACCCCGGGTTAGCGTAGATTAGATGTATTGTTTTTCATTAGATTACAATAGCATAGAGTTAGTTTAGAAGTTAGAATTAAATTAGCTTAAAATACCCCTAGATCAATACCATCAAACTCTACACACACACACACCCCTCACATTGGGAAACTGGTCCCATTACCCCCAGTCGGACCCGCTACTCCAAACGGGCAAGGAGCCGCCAACCAGGTTCCGGACCGGGTGGGTATCCCCCTTGTTGTTGACCCGATTTCGGGGCCCCCAACATATTTGGCGCTAGAAGGAGGGCGCGAGCTATGAATGGCGCATAAATCAAAATCTAAATACCATTCTGAGAGCAAATCACCCTCACCAACTCCCCCGACTTCTCCGGTACGATTAAACTCGGAGCTAGAAGTCGCTCGGGCATCCACCGCTGCTACACACTCTAATATATCAGACCAACTTATCATTGATCCCCCTGAACTTCAAACTTTGATTCGTAAACTCCAGGGATTCTCTATTTTTACTCAGAGGTCTGATAAATCTAAAGGCAGCGTGACTTCGCAGTACAATCCTGCTCATCCCCTAACCAGATTGAAGAGTGAAAAGTTTGGCATCCAGCCAACTGACTTCGCAGTACAATCCTGCTCATCCCCTAACCAGATTGAAGAGTGAAAAGTTTGGCATCCAGCCAACTGAAATCCCTCTCCCCACTAGGAAAAGAGCAAGGAAAGCACTTCCAGAGTCTGACAGAGAGACTCTTTCATCTACCTCGTCCATTTCAACTCCCTCACTGCGAAGTCAGCCACCCACATCTTCACCCCAGATCACTCATCCATCTTCCGCAACCCTTCCTCCGTGATCATCGAAGATCATAATATCTCCATCTTCTCAGCATCAGAGATCATCTTCTGCACTTCTATTAACTAGCAGCTCAACGATGGCCCAGTCTCCATGGAACAACCCTGGGGCGGTTTTAGTGCCTCCACCCCTGAGTCCAATACCGGCCCATCCTGAGAAATGGCTACCTAAATTCAATCCAGAAACAGGCATGCTAGCTGAAGAACATATCAATAATTTCATGCTTTTTGTTAATCTCAACGGAGTTACCAACGAAGATGTTGTTGTTCGTCTTTTTCCCTATACAATGCAAGGAACAGCCAGGTCATGGTACTTTTCGTTACCTTCCGGATCTATCACGAGCTGGGACATTTTTCAAAGTTAATTTCTAACCAAGTTCGGTGATGATAGATCAACAGCGACATTCATCAATGACTTATCCAATCTTAAAGCTGAGGCTAGAGAACCCATTAAAGATTTCAATTTACGGTTCAATAAGATCCTCAACAAAATCCCCGCTGCTTCTCAACCTAGCGAGGAAGTAAGATGTGAATGGTATATTACGGCCTTACCATCAAACTTTGCCATCTTCGTAGATAGGGCAAGCAAGACAACCTTAGTTGAAAACTTAACAGAGGCGTTAGCAGTTGAAAAACCCGTAGTCCCTTGAAAAGAGATCTACAATTGAAGAACGTAAATCTAAGAAAATCTCTTTCAAAGAAGACACCAAGAAGAAACAAACGAAAGATCCTTTCGATATTGAAGGATTACAAAAAGTATTAAAGGCCATGTCCAATGAGATGATTGATATAAGAAAACAAGTAGCAGAAACATCTTCAAAAAAGCCTTTCAGGACTTTTAAAAGAAACCCTCCCATGGAGACCAAGCCACCCAACGTTGTCTCAAACGTTGAATCTGAAGAAGAAGAAGAAGAGAATACCATCGAAGCACAGACCGACGATGAAGAAGTGGTGGAACTACAAGGAATGTGGGATTTCATCCTCCCACAAGAAGAGGATCAAGAAGCATTTCCGGTTAGCACACGAAGCAAAAATCAACTTGATCCTCCCCAAACTACCCCTAAACAGAAGGGCGCAAGCCCTGCAGCAAAAGATAAGGTCGCAACAAAGAAAACAATCGCCAGAGCGGCCCAATTTAGCCCAGTCCAATCAGACCAATCGCCTCCATCAAGAACACGGATAGTGTCGGATGAAATGGAGTATAGCATCATTGATGACATGAAAAAGACTAGGGCTAATATCACCCTTTACGAGTTGAGCAAATTGAAACATCAACAGAAAATAATGATGAAAGAATTACATGCCGTGCCTACTACACCTTTACCTACGGTTGTAGCTTCCCACAATGTGGGAAGACCTCCAATCAACACGATCAATAAGATTGATCCAAACAACATCGCCTTAATTGGAGGAAGATCTAGATCTCATACTCCTCCTTTTCTCCTCACTTATGAAATTTTCAATAAAAACGTGCACAATTGCTTGGTTGATTCTGGTGCTTCAACCAATATTTTACCCAGGTCAATATGTGCCAAATTGAATGTTCAACCGCAAAAATCCGCAGTGCGCATAGTTCAACTTGATCGATCGCAAGTCGAAGTGATAGGTGAACTTAATCAAGTGACCATAAGACTGTCGTCTAACCCCAAGGTATGCCAGGTTATCGACATTCTAGTAGCTGATATCCCTGAATTCTATGGTTTGATTCTTAGCAGGGACTGGTCTGAAAAACTCCACGGATACTTTTCAACCGACTGGTCGCACATGTGGTTACGCTACAACAGTAAACCAAATCAAATAAAGGTTGAACGAGAGTTGCACCAAAAATACATAGTGACGGAATTAGAAGGAGAGAATGAAGCAATAGCATACAACAGCAGCATCATAGGCAACTACTCGGTAGATTCTTTCCTCGGAAATTTCAATGCTCATATATCACCTTATTTGGAAAATTCAGTTTTGTCCCAAGTAGAAAACTTTTCCCAAAATGATGATTCAAAATGTGTTAGTTTTTTAGATAACCCTGTAAATACATCTTTATTTTGGAAATTATATTTTGATGGCTCTAAGTCCAATGAGGGAGCAGGAGCAGGATGCGTTCTGATTAGCCCAGACGGAAATAAGACCATGCTTACATGCAGACTTGAGTTCGATTGTACAAACAATACAGCGGAATACGAGGCCTTGGTGCAAGGCCTATACAAAGCAATCGGATTGAACGTTAAGTACCTTCAAGTCTTTGGAGATTCTGAGATTGTCGTCAAACAGGTACGTAACACCATAAACTGCCTGTCAAGTCATTTGAAGCACTATCAATCTTTAGTACAAGATCTGACTGCACATTTCATAGCATTCAATATTTCGTCAATCCCGAGACTCCAAAATGCAAGCGCAGACCTGTTAGCTAACGTAGCCTCTAGACTTATTCCCTCCAAAGATTTCAGTCCAGATAGATTCTCAATAGAATTAATCTTTAGACCGTCCATCCCTGACAACATCACCAACTGGAGAGTATTCAACGACGATCCAGACATCGTAAGTTTCCTCACCTCTGAAGGATCCTACTCAAACCAGATAATCAACGAAGACTGTCATGATCACCAAATACAACAAAGTAGCACTGATAATGCTATACTCAAATCGGTGGTCAAGTTAGAAGACCTATATGATTTGAAAAGTCGTTTCAAAAGGTCAGCTAATGCCAAACTCTACAATTCAACTCTGAACTATGAATCGGTGAACCTAGGAACCGATGAGAAGCCACAAAACGTTAATCTAGGCCAGGGCCTAGCCCCTGAAGAAAAATCAGCATATATCCGTCTTCTGAGACAGTACAAAAACGTTTTTGCCTGGAATTATGATGAGCTGAAGACTCACAACACTTCTATCATTCAACACACTATCCCTATGATTGACAATAAAAAACCTGTCCAACAGAAGCTCAGGAAAATCCACCCCAACTTGGAAAATCAGATAAAGACTGAGCTGAACAAGTTGTTGAGAGCCAAAATAATTTTCCCGGTCAGACATTCCAAATGGGTATCCAATATGGTACCCGTTAGAAAGAAAAACAGAGATATTAGGATCTGTATCGACTTCCGGAATCTCAACAAAGCCTGCCAGAAAGACAATTTTCCCCTCCCACCTATGGAGCAAATATTACAGGCAGTAGCAGGCTCAGAGTTAATGTCTTTTCTGGATGGATTTTCAGGATACAATCAAGTGCTGGTACATCCCGATGATCAGTTAAAAACCACCTTCTGAACCAAATGGGGTACCTACGCGTATCGGAAGATGCCATTTGGTCTGATCAATGCCGACGCCACCTTTCAAAGAGCCATGGACATTGCATCTAAAGGTTTAGTCAATAAATCGGTAGTGATTTACCTGGACGATATAACAGTGTACTCCAAGAACCGAAGCGACCACCTCAAAGATTTGAAACAAATCTTTCAAAGATGTTTAAGGTATGGGATCTCACTTAACCCGAAGAAATCTTTTTTCGCATTAAGTGAAGGGAAATTGCTAGGATTCATAGTGTCAAAATCTGGTATTCACATTGAACCTGACAGAATCAAAGAAATTTCCGAGATATCCATGCCCCATAACAAAAAGACCATGCAATCTTTCCTAGGACAGATCAATTTTGTAAAAAGGTTTGTCCCGGATTTTTCACGTATTATTTCTCCTTTACAAAAAATGATAAAAAAGAATTCAAACTTTAAATGGGGTCTAAACGAGCATGAAGCATTCAACTTGATCAAACAAGCCATCATCAACGCTCCATCTTTAGCAACCCCAAATTTTTCAGAACCTTTTATCTTATACACGTTTGCCTCAGAGAAATCTTATGCTGCGATTTTAACTCAAGCGAATCAAGAAAAGGCAGAAGCTCCAATCGCATTTTTTAGCTCGAACTTACAAGGTGCTGAACTCAATTATTCAGACGTGGAGAAACAGGCATATGCTGTTTTCAAAGCAATCAAATATTTCAGACCTTTCTTGCTAAAAGCCCATACCAAAGTCATAGTACCGTTCCCAGCGGTAAGAAACCTCCTGATACAGAAGGATGTGGGCGAAAAGAGAGCGAATTGGATCACCGCCTTACAAGAATACGATCTTGAGATCAAGCCAGCACACATCGTGAGAGGTCAAGGCTTCTGCAAGATGTTAGCTGGAGCATCGCAAATTCCTGAGAACTCGTCTGAAGAGGTACACACGTATGAGGTAAGCCTAAACGACGCAGAATCATTATATGCTGACACCATTTATTTTCTTAAGAACGGGTATGCTCCATTTCACCTGGATCACACCAAGAAGAGAGCCCTGAGATTGAAAGCTAAACAATACCAGCTCATAAATGATGTTCTGTTTAAAAGAAATTACGATTCTGTGCTTCTTAGATGTCTTGAGAAAACTGAAGCCGAAAAGGTTTTGCAGGAACTTCACGATGGACCAGCAGGTGGACACTATGCTGGAGAAGCCACCGCACATAAAATCTTGCGTGCAGGATATTACTGGCCCACGCTGTTCAAAGACTCATACAATTACGTAAGGAAATGCCAAGTCTGCCAGACTGCTGCAAGGAAACAAAAGAAGTCATCCATGCCACTGCAGCCGGTTAACATTGAGCAACCATTCAGTCAATGGGGCCTGGACATAATAGGTGAGATCGTTCCTCACTCTTCTAAACAGCATAGGTATATCCTCATGGCAACTGACTATTTTACCAAATGGGTAGAAGCAGTTCCTCTCAAGACAGCTAATTCTGAAAACATTATTGAATTCATAGATCAGTTTATCATCACTAGGTTTGGATTGCCAACGGCCTTAATGTTTGATAATGCATCATATTTTTCTGGAAATGCAATGACAGAGTTTGCGCTCAAAAGAGGGTTCAAACTGAAGTATTCTACCAACTACTATCCGCAAGGTAACAGGTTGGCCGAATCAACAAACAAGAACCTAATCAGGATTATTAAAAAGACAGTCGACCAAAACCAAAAGAATTGGCACAAAGCGCTGGTAAATGCCTTATGGGCAGATAGAATTACAAAGAAAGCTTCTATCGGCACTTCTCCCTTTAATTTAGTTTATGGGAGAGAAGCGGTTCTTCCTACTCACTTAGTCATCCCCTTTTTGTCCTTAGTTCAATACATCGATACTTCCTCCTTACAATTAAGACAAATGGAAATAACCAAACTAGAAGAACGAAGAGAACAAGCTAAGAAAACCCACGCTCACCACCAAGCAATAATAAGATCCTCTTTTAACTCAAACATAATGACCAAAATTTTTTTTCAGATGGGAGATTTAGTTTTAAAATGGGATAAGGCTCATGAAGAAAAGGGCAAACATACGAAATTCCAGAAGCTGTGGCTTGGTCCTTTTCAGATTGTAGAGGTCATAGGCCCATCGACTTTTGTGTTGCAGGATTTAACAGGCAGGAGAGATTCTCTGCCTGTGAATGGACAAATTCTCAAAATGTATTTTCCATAGAAGATCATTCTTCTATTTTTTGTAGGATAGTTTTAGTTTTATTTTTGTTTTTCTTTTCTTATAAATAAGACTGGTTGTGAATGATCATAAATAGTATTCATGAAAGAGCACACCATTTCTCTATCAGATTTTATTTTCACTTGTATAAATAGCAAAACTTTTCGAAAAATCTGACTTTTATTATTGACAAATAGAGTTAACTTTAACCTGAATATGATGTTAGTTTCAACTTCGAAAATCTTGGAAGAAAGCAACTTTTGGTAAAATATTGTTTTATGCCAACACAATGAAAGGTATCATCAATAATAAAATAAATATTCTCTGTAAAACTGTTATTTTCAAACTCTATTATTGTCGTCCAGAGCTTTCTTAAGGAAAAACAATGACTTCCTCCCTGCTGAGGGAAATCGCAGCATCCAGAGAAACAATCCGAGAAAACACTATATCTCAAAGAATAAGAGGCCTCATCACGAGCCGGCTTATCATGATCACAGATATTATAACTTGCTGACTTTGCCAATACTGTCTATCAAAACAGGGCAACGACTCAAGATTGTTGCAATCAAAAGACAAGGGGTCTCATCACGAGCCAGCTTGTTCAGCAGAAGTGTAAATCAAGTGAATGACTGTGTCATAATTTGGCCACCAAACCAAGACATTGTTCTTTAGAGAATAAAAAAAAAAAAGTGTCAAAAGGATTTTTCTCTGGAATGTTGTAAATAACCTCAAGCAGGAAAAATGATCATTGCTGGATAACATGGTAACCCTGTCGAGGCTATGGACGCTTGCGGGCTGCAGAGGCTCTACCTACGACAAATGAGCATATTTTAGAAAGCCAGTACGTAGAGAAGACCTTATTTTATCTTTAAAAGGGACCCATTAATGTGTGGTATGAATGCAAGAACTAACCCAGAGGAAGCAGACAATCGGAATAAAAAGGTTGTGACGAAATATCATTGACAGGATAAGGGGTAATATACTCTATCTGTCCATAACAAAATTTAGACATACGAAAATTTTTCTGTTTTGGAAGTGAAAATGCAATAGAAAAGCAGAGATAACTGGTTCTTCACAGTGAATCGTCATTGTTGTGGTCACCAACAACCCCCCCCCCTTTGTTTGATATTAGCAATAACACCAAGCAAAGGGGGGACCCTGAATAAAAAATCCAAAAAATATTTTTATTAAAGTTTTTGTGTTTTAGACTCCCTAAGGCTTGATCGCATCGCAAAGAGAGAGTGAGGCATTTCCTAAGCGCAAAAAAACAAGCTACGAAGAAGCGACGCGAAGTTCATCGCGTCGCATACATTCAAAGCGCTCTTAAAAAAGAAAATCTTAAGGAATCGCCGATCGCCGATATGCGACGTCGCATATCGCAACGTCGCTTGAAACAGCATAAGTAACTGAATGAAAATCTGCGATCTGCGATCTGCGATATCAACGATCTGCGATATTGGCAATTTGCGATAACACTTAATGACGTCGCAGTCCTCGATACTACGATTCCAATCGCAGAAAGGACTCATCGCAAGAATTCTCCGACATAAACGGTAAACCCAAAATTGAGCGCGCACCTTAAGGGAAATTAATGATCGCATGCTTGAGTATCCAAGAATGATTGTATCGCGTTTTTCGAAGAGTCAAATCATGATGAGTGTCAGAATTACGCATTTATTAGAACTTAATGCTTTCATGTCAATATTTTCGTCATTTCTCTTCTTCTTTGCGTAAACTGCAAGACATGTAACTGATATAAATCTATATGCAGGAAACATCTAAGGAAAAGAGGAAAGCGCCAATGGGGTAACGGAGAGAAGATGCCTCCGCAAATGGATGCCGCATGCAGCAGGACCACGGATTCCAGAGTATCACCCAACAGGCGCTGATGAAAATAGACTATCTAAGACTCAGAGTCAAAGGCGCACAAAAGCAGCGTGTTTGCAAAAGATCTTGAAGCTCAGACTGGGTAAAGCAAAAAGAGAAACACAAAAGAAGGAGGACGCTCCAGAAAAGCTTGGAACAAAGAACGGAAGCAATTCTCGATACAGGGGATTGTCCAGACAACGCGACTCCTAACTCATTGAGTCATTCGCACGACCGGAAACCGAAATAGCAACAGCAAAATCAGTTCGAAAGGAACCTGGGTTGTACTAAGTATACGCACAGCGAATACACCCAGCTAGAGAAAGGTTTTCGAAAATATCTTCTAGTCTGTCAGAAAGAGGTGCCAGCTCTTGTTGTTTCCACTTTTATCACTCAAACGAAAGAAGAATACAACAAACCAACTCTTCCCAGGCAAACGTTGCATTGCTTACAGCACTAAAGAGCAGATACAGAAACGGTTAGAAATTAGATTTGATTTTTAGAAATAAATTTGCTTTTAGTAAAAGGGCGGTCATTTGAAGCCGTTCCCTAAATTTGTGTAATTAAGATTAATTAGTTAGTAGTATTTAACCCTTCTCATGGCATTTGGAGAAGGGTCTGGAAATCTGTCAAAAAACTTGTCCTCAGAACATGCACTTTTGCACCCTCGGAGGGGGTTTTTGATGAATGGATGGATCGAAATTTATTTATGTTTGCATTTTAATGTCTGTTACTGATGTTGCACTTCTGTACTCTTAGCAGATATTAGAACAAGTAGAAATAAATCGTTATTGCTTGAAGTTTATTAGTGAAATCAGTCATAAATGGTACTTTTATCTCTTGACTAATCTCTACTTATATTCCTAAAGTGATATGCAGCTGAGTTCTTTATATGTTAATGTATGAATGTGTGTATTACCATTTGGCACTTCTGTACGGTGGAGTCATTTATTTGTGCTTGACATATGAATAAGTAATTATGCGATACGCTGTTCACAACTGTTTTGCCTAACTTTTTATGCAGAATGGTTTATCTTAATGGATTTCTATTCTTATGATAGCTGAATGATCTTTATTACTAGCTATTGTTCGAAATCTTTTTAGATCGCATAATAGAAGAAAAATACCCCGGGTTAGCATAGATTAGATGTATTGTTTTTCATTAGATTACAATAGCATAGAGTTAGTTTAGAAGTTAGAATTAAATTAGATTAAAATACCCCTAGATCAATACCATCAAACTCTACACACACACACACCCCTCACATTGGGAAACTGGTCCCATTACCCCCAGTCATACCCGCTACTCCAAACGGGCAAGGAGCCGCCAACCAGGTTCCGGACCGGGTGGGTATCCCCCTTGTTGTTGACCCGATTTCGGGGCCCTCAACATGTTCTGTACCCTGCAATACACATCAATTTGTCTAATCCAGTTGCCCAACTTTTCAGCATTTAGCTCTCCATCATATATAGGCAAATCAAATTTAACATCTAGCTTAATCAAAGATGCTTTCTTATTATGCATAGGGCTATTAGGAGGTGTGATAAAGTTTTCCTCTTTCCCCTTTCCTTTGGAGTTGTCATGGAAGTGAGACTCATCTTCTTCTTTCTCTTTCTTAGAGCCTGATGCATCTTCCACCTTTTGCTTTCTAAAGTCTCTGTACATTTCTTCAACCATAGACTTTATAGCTAGGAAACTCTCTATGAATTGAGGGTCTGGCCCTATAGAACCTTCCTCTAACATAGTCTTTCGAGGATAGACTCTCCCAATTTCAGGATTAGTTTCCACCAAATCTCCTTCTGCTAATTTGAGCTTTGATCTTGTGAGCATTCACAGCTAAACCAACACAAGCTTGTCTAACCTTACAGCTTAGATCTCTGATACTACTTGATCTGATATTCACCCTATGAGTGACATCAATTAAAGAATTATTACACTAAGGTATTACAGATTCATGTGCTGGTGTGTGTTCAGTGTTATTGAAGCAACAGATCGATCAGACTGCCAATACACAGACATTAAAATGGAAAAGACAGCAGAGAAATACAGTAAGCAACATAAAGACACAAACAATTTTAATAAGGTGTTCACCCTATTCTCCAGGACTACGTCTCCGATCCAACTTTCAGTGGTGGCCTTGTTTTATTGTGCCTTTAAGCAGAGAAATTACAATACAAGGACTCAATGTGAGTTCTCCTGAAGCAGGTTTTGCTTGGCAAGGTGGTTTCTTGGATTCCCCAAGCCACTTGGAGTACACAAACTCTTCTTCTTCCTACCAGCTCTGTGACCCTTTGGTCTACAGTGGAAAGAGCCAAATGTGATGTTCAGTCCAGACAGATTCCTCTATGGGAAGGCTTGAATCTTCAAGCTCTCTGGTGCTAGATGCCGCCTTTGGTCAGCTCGGCCCTCTATCTCTTCTGCTTTGCTTTACTATTCTCTGTGTTCAGTCCTCCTCTCAGGGTTCACTGTTACACTTCGTCTCTTGACTTCTATCTCTCTGTGTCTAACTTGACTTCCAACTGACTGTCTTCTTCCTCTATTCATGGCTTTAGCCATTCGAATCCTATGCCTGTTCGATTCCTCTTCCGCTTGTGCTGATTCACCTTCTGCAGCTGCGCTTGGAGTTCCCTATGTTTGGCGTTATCATGAACGCTCGGGAAGTGGCCACTTGTCCTCCTCTAAACGGCGTCAGCAATGCTTCGTCAGTTTGTTTCTTCAGTTACTCCGTGGATGCGTTCTTCCTCCACCATGGCGGTCAAACGTGGCTTATTTCCCTGTCGATTTCGCTTCCTCCATCGGGCGCGATCTCAGCCGTCCGATCTGGGCCCTCCAGATCCGAAATCATATGCACATTTCGCGCGGTTGACTTGTTCAACCGATAACGCGCGATCAACGGTAGTTTTCTCTCACCTCCGCCTGCCACACGTCAATCGGTGTATGGAATCGCTCCGCTTTGTCCAAAACCTCTTACCGTTCAAGGGTGCCCCGATCAAAACCGCTAGTTTCCAGAGCGCGGGTCCCGCCATTTGTGTTTAGAGCTTTTTTTTCCTTTTTCCGCTCGCAGTCCTTCGGCTCCCCCACGCGACCGAGTGCTCGAGCTTTTCCTTCGTGGCCTTGTTCGCCTAGCGATGCACGATTAGCACTAATCGCGCATCAAAAATCACTTCCTTTTCCTATTCTGGGGCTCCCAGGGGCTATTTGGGCCTCCTGCGCAGTCTCCATGGGCCTCAATCAGCGCCCTTTGACCATGGTCCTCGTCGTTCCATGTTGGCTTCCATTGCCACTAGTTCAGGGTGTTTTTTATCACTGTTTTGGATTTCTTTAGAGATTTGTTCGACCTGATATAGTCATGGTTCTTTGACAGTCTTTCATGGATCCGATTCGGATCAGCTCTACCCCATACTCATAGCCATTACCCTTATTCTTATAGGTCCTAGATGAGCCTCCTTTATCATTTTGGAACCCATGATTGTCCCAACCCCTAGTGGGCAATGAACCGCCCTACCTTAAAAGGGATATCCACTATTATATCTTACACATCATGCTCTTATCTTTTGAGCCTAGAGGAGTTAATCAAAGAAAAATCATAAATGACAAAAGGCATATAAATAAGGGTGGAATAATCAAGGTCACGTTATCTCGTGCACCATGATTGCTCCCTCCTACACATTATATACCAAAGTGTGGGCTTCCCTTTGTTAGCTACCCTTGTACCCTATCATGTGGCCCAGGATTGCCCCTCTCATTCCCTATTCCATTCATCTCTTTATCACATGCCGTCACCATTTAAAGGATGTACCTTGGACATATTATCCCCTCTAAAGGTAGAAACCACCTAATAGGATACTTGGTTAACCCCCTTTGGAACTTTGAGACATTAGCACATGCCAAAGCCCACTATAAAAGGGCATGCCATTATGAAGTGGCCACATATTGGCCATGGTTTGTAAGCTCATTAAGTCAATTCCTTTAAATAAATGGTTATACTGGAAGGCTATGGGACACATTGAATCTTATGTATGATTGTAGATGGTCTCCATTTTGGATTTTGTCTCCCTATACGGGGTCCTAACCCTCCAGATGACTACATTGACACATGTAGGGTCTTTGTAGAGAGCCACGGGCCTCCACAGCAGTAAAAAACATTCCATGGATCCCCAGAGATGTTCATATATTGCTCAAGATTCACCTATTGGACGAGGAAGATGCACTTGGTTCACCATGCCCAGCTAACCCCATAGTTGTACCATGCACTTGACAGATGACCTACGACCTGTATGTTGATGTGGAATCACTTACACCATTATCTGAGCCCTTGTAGATGGTCTACAAGCATCGTTGATCTATTTGGAGACCCATGAGGTTACTTTTCTGCCCCCACACCCATTCAGAGCACCACAGGTTTATTATTTGGAGAACAAGGGGTCAACCCCTAGTCCACTACTTTTGGGAGTCCTATTCATCATTATGGCACTTGTGAACTTCACCAGGCTGCTTAGAAGGCCCAACGACATGTGTTACACAGTAATTTGTCACCATCACTGTTACTCCTCTTGTCGTACTTTGGAGGACTCATCCCGGGAGTTATAAGAAGTGACAAAGTCTAAAAACACTTGCATTATGTTCCCCTGAGTATGTACTTCATATTCCCTGAAGACACCTTCTACTGATTATCCCTGAAAAGTGCTCTTTTTCCATTGGTGCAAGTCCACAGTATCTTACCCGCGCCAATCATGGAGATCCTCAAAAGAGGGCGCGACCATTGGCGCTCTGTCTTAGAGCAGCAGTCGCGCCAACCAAGTTTGGTCATGCTTTTTGCCTTAACGCACGTCCGACTGTTGTTTCCTTCATTACATGGAGCTTTTTTGAGGATAAAAAATCAGTCTTATGTCGAGCTCTATCCTATCTCCATCTTTAATGGCTTTTGGGGATAATGTTAATCCACAATAGGTGTCCCGGTTCATCGTATCCTCCTCCCTTCTTCATCTATATAAGCTTGTCCTTATGCATTTGACAAGCTAGTGATAGAAGTGATAGTCATTAGTCATGGAGTGCTAGATGTTGAGTTCTTGAGTTCTTGGAGGAATGTTAGTGAATGCTAGAGAGGTTATGCTGCCAAAGAGGAGATGCGTTGCAAGACACATATAGTTACTCACCCAGCCAGGAGAGGTTCAACGTCAGAACCATGGTTGTAACTTTTCCTGTTTATTATTAATTAATGAGCGACTGCTATTATAGTTCCAATCTCATTGTCTATTATGGTGATGTGTTGATTTATTTCCTTTCTGACTGAAATATAGTTGTGCCTTGGTAGATTTTATGTTGGTATCTGTCTCTTCCTTTGCATGTGCAGGTGTTCGTTTATGATCTGCTGGAGCGAGGGAGCGGGAATATCAACTCTGCTTCAATCATAGCGTTAGATTCCAGGTTGGTCTTCTTGATTCACCTTTGATGCATAACTAGCAACTTGCGTAGCAGCGTGGTTTGATTGTGGCTAGTTCTGTTTTAGGCTAGTGGGATCGCCTTTGTCCGCAGAGGGGATTTACCTATCCAACAATTTGGCGACTCCGCTGGGGAGAAGCTATTTGGAATTTGTCTTGCATGTTAATTTTCTTCTTCTTGCTTGAGTGAATGAGCTTCCTGAGTCAGTTTTGAGTTTATTCTTTACTGTTTGACCCATCTGAGCATTTTCAACCCGACCTGAGGTCGTATCATTTATTTTTCTAGCCGGCAAGCTTAATTGGCGCGGTTATTACTCTGACAGTCGCGCCAGTTGGCGCATGTTGCTCAAAGGCAACTCGCGCCAATCCTGTGGTAGCGCAAGTTGCAGGCTGACAGTCGCGCCAGCCCTGTAAATTTTCCCTGTGTGTGGGTGGAAAGCTCTTTCAGTCTCTTTTTATATCTCTTATAGCCTCTGGAAGTGTGTTGAACCTCTGCTTGACTGGTCTTAGCCTTTATCCTTCAGTTGTTTGCTTATTTCTATTGATTTTCGTCTCAGCCCTAGAACATCTAGTGACTTTGCATGTCTAGTCTTCTGTGGGAAGTTTCGGTCTCTTGATTATCCAGTCAGCTTGTTGGTTGTGTTCTGCACCTATCCAGTGATTTGTTAAAGCTTGATCTTCTATACTCTGAGTGCTTCACTTCTAGCCTCTTTGGATTTCACTTGACTTCATTCGAACTTAGATTACATGGTTCAGTGAAAGTCTTTTGTGTTTTTCCTTGCTTGCATGGTTCATTTTGGTGTTTCAGAATTGGTTCTATTTCATTGAGTGAACTTGGATTGTGCATATCTCTTAAAATTTGTTTACATGCATCATGCCATCTTAAAGGAAAGAAAAACAAAAAAATCTTTTGCATCATATTAGTTAGCGTTTATTGTTGTTTGTTGCTATTAAAAAGAAAAAGAAAAAATTTCATTTCTTGTTATTAGCTGCATTAAGATCTTTGTTGTTGGTTGAGTGATCATTTCGTTTGTAAAAATCTCAACCCTCCTGTAGATAGAATTCATCGAATCAAATGATATAATTTTGGCATATAGTTTGCATTTAAGAAGTTTTTGAGATATCACATACGGTAGGACCAAAAAAACTGAAACATAATCGAAGATAAACTTTAAAATGAACTCAATGAACATAACAACGCATTGGAACATAACGCAAATACTCTAGAGGTCTAGGTTAGAGACGTGTTCCGGCGTCTTTAAACCTGGTAGTTTATCGTCGAGTGGTTGGGTGATTCCTCCACGGTGAAACGATAGGTGCCAATATGGACTGTGCTCCCACGTACCGTCGAGTATATATTGGGAGACCCCTATAGGAATAAAGCCTTTATCCCTAGGAAGCCGTGTCAGCCGCCCTACGATTCGCAATGCAGTGAACACAGCATTCACGAAGACTGACCACCCGTACCCTAAAAAGTATTCTGTGGTTTTGCGAAAAGTTTGGCACACCCTCTACCTAGAATTCCAGAGCAGTCACTTTTGATCCTTTTCGGGCTCCTTAAACGAAAAGGTGCCTGTGAGCGTCTTGTCACTTCGTGCTCATTAAATATTCGAAGGAGACTAGAGTCATCTTTTATCCTTTTCTCGACTCTTAAAAAATGAAAAGGTTAAGTTCAGTGTCTTAAAATTTATTGGCCACGATAACATCTACCCAATTAGATTTTGTTTGCGTTAGCTTGAGTAGGATTATTTCTCGTTCAATGGCAGCCTTTCCGGCGCCCACCGGCCAAGGTGTTCCTCCTGATGGGAACCCTCGTCCATTTCCTTCTATTGGAAATGTCGGTGTTCAGTATATCGCAACATTGTCTTTGCCTGGGTTGACCATTGGTTTACCCGTATGGTTGTTTTCAAACTCGGTGGTCTCAAGTGTGATGACTTCTGTTCCGCCACCACCTCCTCCACCCGAACAACATCATGTTGATTCTAAGGTGGACCCCTTCCCTTCTTCGCCCATTGCCGCGTCCTCATCTTCTACTTCGCCTGGTGACACCTTGGATTTCAGTAACCAGGTGGCTAAGAAAAAGAAGAAGAAGACCAAAAAGAAGAAGTCTCCCAAGGGAAAGGTCGCATCTACCACGAGACTATCTGAAGTGGAACCACCTTCTGCTCCTCCGCGGAAGGCTAAGTCTCCTTGTCGATTATGCAAGGCGGACCATTTTCTTTCTGATTGTCCTGGTATTCCCAGGATCCTAGATATATGGTCCCGTGACCCGACTCGCCCCTTGTCGTCGCAGATCGACGATACCTTATTAGTTGGTAAGAGAAAAGGGAAGGTTCGTTTCCCTTGTCGACTTTGTGAAGGTAATCATCTCCTTCGCCTTTGTCCACTTATGGATGAAGCTTCCCGTCTGTTGGCAAGTCTGTCAACTCCCTTACCCCAACTACCCGCTGGATATCAGCGTCTTTTTGCAACTGCAGATCATCTTTCCACTAACCAAGTGATCAAACATGATTCCTCTTTAGTCCAACCTTCTCTTCCTGAACCTACCTGTGCTCCGCCTGCTCCAGACCAGTCCCTGGTCAGAACGAGTGTTGATTTATATTCATCATCTACGCACCACTCTATCATCAAAGATGAACCGCCTGAGTCCAAACCAAACGAAAGTCCACAGTTCCAGATTACAGTTGACCCGGTCTTTCAAAAGGTCCAGATTACAAGTGACCCGGTTTTGCCTACAGAAGTTCCATTCTTAGATGATCTTACACCTGAATCTAAACCAGGCAAAAGTCAAAAGGTCCAGATTACAAGTGACCTGGTTTTGCCTTCAGAAGTTCCAGCCTTCGATGATCTTACATCTGAATCCAAACCAGACAAAAGTCAAAAGGTCCGGATTACAAGTGACCCGGTTTTGCCTTCAGAAGTTACCTCCTCAAATGATGTTATCACTGCAAAGAATGAAGATCCCCCCGTCCACATTCTATTCATCAACATAGACTCTAATGATCAAGTGAGCATCCCTCTCATTCCTTCGCACCAGGAAGAAAGTCCATCAGAATCATATCCGGCTGTCTATCCAGTCCCACCTCCAAGCAACCTAGTTGTTTCCTTCAATTGGGATCAACTAGTCAATCCTCGGTTACCAGCCTCCATACCATTTCGAATTATAGTCCAAGTCTACCGCATGGTTATGGCCGGTACAATTATTGATGAGGGATCTCCTGTGAGTATCCTTTCTTCAACAGCTTGGGAAGCACTTGGTTCCCCACTGCTTCTGCCTGAGATGAGAAACCTTACAGCTTTCCATCGAGAAATCACTCAACCTTTAGGAATTCTTCCCAATGTACCTATCACGTTAGAAGGGAAGACTATTCAAATGGGTGTCATGGTAGTCCAAGGTCCGTTAGATTACAATTTACTCCTTGGACGAGACTATATTTATCGCATACGTGCTATTGTGTCCTCACTCTTCAGAGTGATGTGTTTTCCGCATGAAGGAAGGACGATCAAAGTCGTAGACCAACTTTCCTTCCCCGGTTCACACTTCACATATAGTCATCTACCATTCCTAAATGGTCTTATTTCCACAGGAACTGCCCCAGCATCCACCCCGTCATTTTGATGACGGCAGCTGACCCGGGTGCGTGACTGAAGCCCGGGGGGGGCATGCATCCTCCTTCAAAATCGAGTCTTTCCAAGTAAACCTTCATTCCATCCACTCCCTGAATTCCATGAAGCTTGGGGGGCATGTACCTCGATTTTGCATTATCATGCTGGGGGCATGCAACAAAAAAATTTAACAAGCAAAGTTCTCCATGGTCCAAGCTTGTGTAAAAATGAACCCATACCTGATTTACATCCCGTGATTGCCTTTTATCTGCTAAATTCTGCTAGATGAGCCTTGGTTGTTTCATTCCATCGCCACCATCTCTTTGGCCGATCATATGCTTTCACTTGGTTGTTTCTCCTTTCCGAGGAACCGCAGCGATGAGTGGTTGTATTAGCCAGCCTCTTAACCTTTACATGTTTCGAGTAAGTTCCACCATTACCGGAACCAGTTGCTATCCTTTATACCACTCGTTCCTTCAGGACGAGTCGCCTTTACGCTCTTTTCTGACTCGTAAAATATGAAAAGATTGCCGAGTATTTTTTCCTTTTTGACTCGTTAAAGAAAATAAAAATGGAGGTCCGCTTTCAGCTCTTTTCTGACCATTTAAAGAGGAAAAGATTGCCGAGTCGCTCCTCTTGACTCGATAAATGGTAATAAGGGGCGGTCGTTTTAAGTTCTTTTTGTCGACCGTTAAAACATAAAAAGATTACCGGGTTTTTGTCGTTCCAAACTCGTTAATGGTTACGAAACGACGTGGTTTTGACCACTTTTTTACTTTTTCAGGTCAAAATCACTAATTATGAAAAGTACTCCTCGATCGTAATGATCGGGCGGTTCTTTCGGGTATTATTTTATACTTTTTCGGGCTCGGGAGACACAACTTTACGAAAAAGGACATCCCTAGAGTTTCCTTTTCTGCTATCTTTTCAAACTCTCTAAACATGAAAAGACGCCGAGTTCTTCCTTTGTCAAACTCGTTAAAACTTACTGACATCGGATTTTGTCACAACACAAGCATATGCTATCCCCATCAAGCTTGTTAAAAATAACTGGGGTACTCGCCAGAAATGGCGGGGGGAAAAGAAAATTTTTGAACCATAATTATTACCGTAACGGCAGTATGTCGCTCTTGAACATGGCACTTTTTGCTTTCGTGTCCGGGGTGGGGATATCTCATCTCATATCTTTCACTTGCTTCCATGGACTTGGGTACCTTATTTGACCTCTCATCCACTCATTGCCTCGTCATTATGACCTTTGATATATTGATGTCAAATACTGCCGATTCCATTAATGTGCCGCCGATATGTTCAAGAGAAGTTGACCTCTGCAAAGAAACGATCTCCCTCTGATAGTTCGCACAATCTTGATTCACAACATTATCTTTCTGTCTCGTGTCGATGATATGGGAAACATTATGGCCCACCTTCGATCACGGTCACTTCCTGTCGACTTCAACTCATTATCCAGGAAGTTGATCTAGAGACTCCTTTCCGGTGCCTTGGAGCCTGCATGCCTCAATGGCAGGTTCTTCGTGTTCGACGAGAGGTTTTCATCATTGGCCTCCGATCGAATGATTCTACGGGCGTTCGACTTCAGATCATTAATTCACGCGCCGTAGATTGTACCTATAGCACCTTGAGGACCATTGTCATTATTGGTGGTACCTCTCGTGTCTGTTAACAGTTTCCACTATTGACTGGTAATCAGACGATGTTCATGCATGTTCGACTCCAGCTCATATATTCACATGCTTGAACTTGTACTCTTGTTCGGGTCGAGATGGAGCGCAAGACCCTGGATTGTGTCTGTTGTAATCCAGGCGTGATTCTTGATACTTGACTCATTCACTGGATGGCTGCGACCATACCTGAGTCAGTTCATTGATCCTAACCAGATGGCTGCGTCCATACTATGGATCTAGATTATTTATGTACTCTCTTATGGATGGCTGCGACCATACCAAGTACATTATGTAATTGAACTATCAGTCATGTCTCTTAACACAGAATCCTTGGCGGCAGTAACTATATGTGTTCTTGTAAAGCATTTCACCCCTCTCCACCTCTCGGACTTCATGCTTTAGGGGGCATCTGTTACACAGTAATTTGTCACCATCCCTGTTACTCCTCTTGTCGTACTTTGGAGGACTCATCCCGGGAGTTATAAGAAGTGACAAAGTCTAAAAACACTTGCATTATGTTCCCCTGAGTATGTACTTCATATTCCCTGAAGACACCTTCTACTGATTATCCTTGAAAAGTGCTCTTTTTCCATTGGCGCAAGTCCACAGTATCTTACCTGCGCCAATCATGGAGATCCTCAAAAGAGGGCGCGACCATTGGCGCTCTGTCTTAGAGCAGCAGTCGCGCCAACCAAGTTTGGTCATGCTTTTTGCCTTAACGCACGTCCGACTGTTGTTTCCTTCATTACATGGAGCTTTTTTTAGGATAAAAAATCAGTCTTATGTCGAGCTCTATCCTATCTCCATCTTTAATGGCTTTTGGGGATAATGTTAATCCACAATAGGTGTCCCGGTTCATCGTATCCTCCTCCCTTCTTCATCTATATAAGCTTGTCCTTATGCATTTGACAAGCTAGTGATAGAAGTGATAGTCATTAGTCATGGAGTGCTAGATGTTGAGTTCTTGAGTTCTTGGAGGAATGTTAGTGAATGCTAGAGAGGTTATGCTGCCAGAGAGGAGATGCGTTGCAAGACACATATAGTTACTCACCCAGCCAGGAGAGGTTCAACGTCAGAACCATGGTTGTAACTTTTCCTGTTTATTATTAATTAATGAGCGACTGCTATTATAGTTCCAATCTCATTGTCTATTATGGTGATGTGTTGATTTATTTCCTTTCTGACTGAAATATAGTTGTGCCTTGGTAGATTTTATGTTGGTATCTGTCTCTTCCTTTGCATGTGCAGGTGTTCGTTTATGATCTGCTGGAGCGAGGGAGCAGGAATATCAACTCTGCTTCAATCATAGCGTTGGATTCCAGGTTGGTCTTCTTGATTCACCTTTGATGCATAACTAGCAACTTGCGTAGCAGCGTGGTTTGATTGTGGCTAGTTCTGTTTTAGGCTAGTGGGATCGCCTCTGTCCGCAGAGGGGATTTACCTATCCAACAACATGTCTTATTGATTATTCGACCTCTTGAGAGGCTTATTCTTTTGTTAATGAGCTAGTTTGGCAGGTTGTCACCGAAAGTTAGTTATTTTGAACATTATGTTATTTTAGGGGCTAATGTAGGCCTAATTAACTAAATCAAACTCGTTAGAAGTGCATAAATACAAGTGATGTGAATTAATTTTAGCATCATCACTTGGATTGGATTTGTATCTCTCTTGAGAATTTCACTATCCTTCTTGGAGGATGAATTTTGGAGCATGGAATGAATTTTGATGTTTGGATTATTTTCTCTTGTCTTGGAGCTTCTTGACTGGAAAGTTCATGATGGTTGGATGCACTCTTAATATATGTAAGTGCAATTTAGTGTTATTTTCTTTTCTATTTTTTTCACATACATTGTTGCTGGGATTTCACTATATTAGGGATAATTTACTACATCCATTTATGCAAAGTTGTGGAAATTCGGTTTCTAAAGAGTGATGCTTCATGTCTGGGCCATGTATTATGAATTAACGTTCCTAGAGATGCTTCTTCATTGAAATTCATCTTCCTAAGCCATCAAGTTTGTAAAATGAAGTATAAAATTTTTGAAGTTTCCTTTGTTATTGCCCTAATGCTATGCAAAGTTGTCTTTGAGGCCTCCTTGACATCGAAAATTCAATGTCCATAGTTATAATTACTCTTGACTCCAAATCTCCCCAAAGGATTAGGCACTGGTCCACCATAAGGTGAGCACCTTAAACCCTATTTCTTCTCCTCCCTCTTCTTTTCTAGGCCTAGCTCATTAGGTCACCTAAGGCATCACCTATCTCACAATATAGCCATCGAAATACTTCGATTTTTGGTCCACAACTGTGTTGGAGTTTTCTCTAGAGGTCCTCCAAATTTCAAGAAAATCTGACGGTGGGATATCAATATATTGCAAGCCCTAGCTCAAGGACTATTCATTATCCCAAGTTTCCCTTGGTTAGAAACCTCACTGGGATCATTGCATTACCTTTCATTGAAAATTTCTTCCTCGATCCTCTTCTCTTCCCTGATTAGGTCAAGCACATCATTGGTTTCTCAACCCCATTCCCTTGACCTAACCTCGAGTCTACTTGGTCTCGTGTGGTCCCACAACTTATTGAAGCCAATTTCACACAAACCTCTTGGAAGCCAAGTTTCTTACAAGGATTTTATGAGATAATAATCTTCTTGACAAGTCATATGCTCAAACCCTAGCCCAAGAATTCCCTTAAGCCCTTCCTAGAGAGCCTTTCATCTTGCTTTTAATGCGAGCAAGCCTTATATCTGAGGCTCTCTTGTGAATAGCATTTTAGGATCACCTCTCATCCTATCATTGATCCATTCAATTTTATGATCCTTATTATAACAGGTCTCCTCCCATCGGTGAAATTCTGTAAAGAATAGGGAGCCTTAGCTAAGGTGACAATGGGCTATTGCTCTATTGCTACCCTTAACCTAGTGATAGCCGTTCAAGGATCCCCTTTTAGGACCCCTACTAGTTTGAGCAATAATAGGATGCATGGCACAAGTCTAAAAATTTGACATAACTTAGTAGTGGTTTCTCATATGGATGTTTGTTTCATTTGCAAAATTTGTTGATGCTCTCCTAAACAAAATCTAATATTAACATATTCAACACTACATAACTAAATCAACAAGCATTATCTTGATGTTTATTTCAGGATTAATGGTTTTGGAAACATTTGGTAGCATTTCAAATTTGGGTTAATTCACTAGAGAGCATTGCTTTCCCTATGTAATGTCATAATACATGTTTGTGTTGATTCATAATTCACTCTCATTCTTGGCACAAGTTTCTACTAGAAGCATCTACAGTGATTCAAGTTCAATGATTTTCTTTTAAATGCATATTGTTTAACAATTCTTGATAATATATCATTTGGTAAATGATATAAAGGCAACCTACTAATTTGTTGAGTTAATGTACTCCCTCCAAATAGAAAGTTCTACCTTTTACTTGTCATCTATGGATTATTATTATTATGGAATATAAACATGGCATATGGTATTAAAGAATCAATCTTTCTTTGGTAATTTTCTTAACAAATTATAAGGGTGTTCTTCACATATTCATGCTCTCTTAACAAGTAACCCATTTTGCTAGACTTTCATTGGGATCTAGATAATTTATTGTTGTAGCATATCATACTTGTACACTTAGATTGCACTCGTGCGCTTCATTTCTAATTTCATAATACTATAAGTTGGTACTTTGAATAATCTATGTGGTTGATTTTGTTTACAAACATCATCTTAAGGTATGGCATAATGATATAAATACAACTGATTTTCATGTAAGCCATAATTGCAAATCCCGCGAACTTTGATATCCATTTGGGAATTTGTGTTCATGATTCTTAACTAAACTTGCACCAATATTCACAATTACCATGTGTTTGGGGGGGCACCTTTGGGACATTTCCTTGCCCTATAAACTTAAAGAGTTGCACCCTCTAATCGAGTCCGTTGTCTAAGTAAGTTAAACCTAGACTAAGTATCCCCCCACTTTACAATCAATTAAGCTTATGTTTTGCTCAAGCATTTCCCCCTTGGTTATAGTCCCGTTAACCTAAAGAGTGGAACAAATCACTCGAGTAATAGATAGTAATAGTGTACGTACGCTCTCTCATTATAAGGTTGAGAGTGTTTGAGACATAATGGTGAATTAATGCTTAATAGCTCCTTTGCAATTAGTTTGCTTGTAGAGCTTCTATTGTCTATCTATTTTGTCTATATATAGCCCTAACCCTATTAAAGAATTCTATATTGCATTCATAACTCCATATCCCAAGCAATAAGGCATTGGAACCCTTTCATCCATCATCCCCGACTCTTATAAACTTCCCATTTGCGTTGTTTTATTTGTTATTAAACACCCTTTACTCCACTCCATGCTATAAGAAGTGAGCCTAACAATCATAGGGAACCCCATATGACTTAGGTCCTATTACCACTCAAACTGGCAAGGGGGTCCTAAAGGGGCACTTGCTAGGTCAAGAGCAACAATGAAGCTAAAACCCATTGTCACCACAGCTAAAGATTTCTATTCTTGACATATTTTCACCAATGGGAGGAGACCTAATGTATAGAGAATCACTTGTGAAAGATAAATAAACTAAAATGGATATGAAGTGATCTTCATGGCCTTTTCCTAGGAGAGACTCAAGAGTGGGACTTGCTTTCCTTTTAAGCAAGATGCAAGGTTCTCTTGGATAGGGGAATAGGGATTTGAAGGCTTGGCTTAGGGGATGTGACTTGTAAAGGAGCTTCCTAATCCCTAAAATCCTTATGGAACTTGGTTTCCCAAGTGGTTTTTGGAGAACTGACATTGACAAGATATGGGACAACATAGGACCAAGTGGACCCAGGTTAGGTCAAGAGGAATGAGTTCAACAAATGATAGACTTAACCTAAACAAGGAGGAGAAGGGGATCAAAGAAGTGATTTTCACTTAAACATGCAAAATGATCCCTATGAGGAACTAGCCTAGGGAAACTTATGGAAAAAACCAATCTCGAGGCTAGGGCTTTGGATATCTCACAACCCCACTATCGGAATTTCCTCAAATTTGGAGGAGGCCTTGGAGAAACACCAACGCATTAGAGGCCAAGAAATCAAAGTTTTTCGATGGGTGATTTGTCAGGAAAATGATTCCCTAGGAGCCCTAATGTGGTTAGACCTAGAATAAAGGAGAGGTGAAAAAAATGGTTCTTTAAGTGATCACCTTATGGTAGAATAGTGTCTAATCCTTTGGGGAGATTGGAGTCAAGAAGAATATGAAGATGGACATTGTTTCTAGGTCAAGGAGGCTTCAAGGACAACTTCGCTTGTCATATAAGGAAAATGAGAGTGATCTTAAAGCTTCTACACTTCGTTTTGTAAGGTAAGATGGCTTGTCAAAATAAATTCAACCATATAATTATCCCTAGGAGAATTTTTTCAACATACATGGCCCATACATAGGGATATGTTATATAGAAACATAATTCCACAATTTTGCAGTAAATGCATGCAGCAAGTATCCCTAGAATAGCAAAAATCTCATCATCAATGTATGTGATAAAGTAAAAGAATAAATAGCATTAAATTTGTACTTACATGAACAAAATATATCCAACCACCAATAAACTTGCCAATCAAAAAGCTCTAAGATAAGAAAAGGCAATCCATGCATCAAAATTCATCTATGCTCCAAAATTTTGTCAACCAAGAAAGAATAGTGAAAATCTCAAGAGAGATATAAGTCCAAACCAATTGATGGTGAGAAATGAACTCTCATCATTTGTATTTATACACTCCTAATGAGTTTGATTTAGCTACTTGAGCCTACATTAGCCCCTACAATAAAATAATGTGCAAATAACTAACTTTTGGTAACAAACCCACCAAACTAGCTCATAAACAAAATAACAAGCCTCTCAAGAGATTGAATGACCAATAATACATGTTTTTGGGCCTTTTAAGAAGTCTGTTGAAGTCCATAAGTGCCATAATGATGAATAGGACCTCCAAAAGTAATGGACAAGGGATTAGCCTCTTGTTCTCCACATAATAAACCTGTGGTGCTCCCAATGGGTGTGAGGGCACACAAGTGACCTCATGTGTCTCCAAGTAAGTCGAAGATGCATGTAGACCATCTGTAAGGGCTCGGATGATGGTGTAAGTGATGCCACATCAGCATACAAGTCTTGAGTCATCTTCCAAGTGCATGGTACAACTGTGGAGCAAGTTGGGCATGGTGAATCAAGTGCATCTTCCTCGTCCAATAGGTGAATCTCAAGCAATCTCTGAACATATTTGGGGATCCATGGAGTATTGTCTACTTCTATGGAGGTCCATGGCTTTCAACACACACCCTATATGTGTCAATTGTTGGGCCTCGAATATGCCCATTTTTCCATCGTATAATATCACCATTCATAACCTAAATTTCTATACTTTTACACTCATTTCACATCATAATTCGACAACTTCGTGGCTGATTATCATTAGTTCTCTTAGCTTTTCTATGATTAAAGATGATTTTGTCATGATTTACTAATGACGGTTTTTGCTAATTTCATTTGACGTAGGGTTCTATTGCCGAAATTCTTCATGAGTCAATTAAGCTAAGTTGCTACAAGTTAAAATCTCAATTTGTGATCAAATGGTAAAGAATCTCAAGATTCTGAGACTTGGAGCTTGTTCAAAATACCCTTATTCATGTAACCCATAATCTGTTTGTCAAAATTCATCACCAACAAGAAGTTATGTTCAAAACAATTTTAAGTACAAAATCATTCCTGACGTAGGTACAAAATTGTTGAACGGTTTCGGTTCTGGGTCCACATGGAGGACCACGATTTGATGAATTTATTTACGCTAAACATGAAAACGATTCCTCCATCCATGCAATGATCAGGATGAACCCAACCATCACCCATTTGAAGGCTCTCCAAAAGATTGCATGCGGCCTCCTTTAGCCTGTTGTTGTATTTTCTTTTGATAGTCAAATAGTTATGCTTTGTTTTCATCGAAAACTCTATATAAAAGTTGATGCTCTACATGTAGCTAGGGTAGCTAGGAGTAAAGGTAGCAATGATAAGAATTGTATGTAATCTCGTTTATGTTATGAATACAATGGAAGCTTTGTTGAAGTTTGTTTAAATGCATGATTGCTAAACCATAACACAAAACTTTGATTTTGCACTCAATCCGTTGTAAGTATTAATGGGTTTTCTTTTATTTTTAAAAGAGTATTGTGTTAATTTAAACTTGCTCCGGGAGTGGCAAGGGCTCACCATTACCTGGAAGCAAGTTTTGTAAAACATCATAGGATAGATCTAGGCATAGGGATTTTGTTTTGAAAGCATTTGTTAATTAGATCTCATAATTATGATTTTGTACTCAAGACTGTAATTTGTTTTCTTGAAATCAAATAAATACTTCATCTTCAACTCATTTTAAACAAAGAATTGTCTCGATCAACGATTGTATTGCATAAATAATTCCTTTGTTACAGGTTTACAATTGGAATACTCAAAGTTTCTTCTTATTGGATAAACAAGAGATCGATAACTCTATTTCTTTTAGATATGAATTGAAATCGATTTCGTACATTACTGATTGCCAATAATTTCTTGTAACATTGTGTTTTGGCAACCAAGTATTTGAAAGCAATGCAACAAGACCATTAAATCATTGTTTGGAGTTGTAGTTTAGTTTTGAAATTCATTATAATTCTAAATAGTTATTGGTAGAACCATTAGTCAATGTGCTTATGTTTGAATGATTTATTGAGTTTAATTAAAGTAATATAAGGATAAAATAGTTCTTATTTTGTAGTCATTTAGATCTAAAAGGATGTCAATTAGAATCTTGGCTTACTCAATTTCCTTTGAAGCAATTGCAGAGTGATGATAGAGGTTAGTTTGAATGCTTATTTGATTTGTTTTATGCATCCCGAGAATTAGATCAATTGCAATCTTGTTTTGAATTATTGCCTTAGTTTAACATTGTTTGAGTGAAAGTGAATTCTGTTGGATTAAGATTTAGCTTAATTTTGGTATCATTTTAAACTAATCTTGATTGATTTAAGATTCATGTTCTTATATTAAATAGATCTTATTATTTAGATTTAGATTTCCATTTAGATTAAAATCGTTTGAATGGGAATTTGTGTCGCTTGGGTTATGATTAATATTTCTTAAATGTTGATTAGAGTTAATTGCTTGAAAAATGATTGGTATTGCTTCAGCATGTTGTTATCAATGGATTAGTTTCAAAATAGGAATATGAGTTTTGTACTTAATTTAGGAATAGATTTCAGATTTCAGGATGTTAGTTTAGATTAGACATCTGACCCTGTGTTACTTTCGCTTGTGCCTCGCAGCTTACGAGCCTCGAATTGATAATTTAATGTTGGAATTATAACACATATAATTTCCCCAACACTAATGTACCCCTATGGAGAGTTAGGACCCCATATAAGGATACCAAACCCAAAATGGAGACCATCTACAATCTTGCATAAGATCCAATGCATCCCCTAGCCTTCCAGTACGAAAAGTCATCAAAGGAAATTGAATAAAAAGAGCTTACAAACCATGGAAAACAAGTGGGCACTTCATAATGGCATGCCCTTCCATAGTAAGCTTTGGAATGTGCTAATGTCTCCAAAATCCAAATGGGATTAACCAAGTATCCTATTAGGTGGTTTCTACTTCTAAGGGGATAGTAGGTCCAAGGTACATCATTTAAAGGGTGGTGGAATGTGATAAAGAGATGAATGGAGAAGGGAATGAAAAGGGAATCTTTGGGCCACATGCTGGGGTACAAGGGTAGCTAATACAATGGAATCCCGCACTTGGGTATATAGAGTATAGAAGGGAGTAAGCATGATACATGAGGTGCCCTAACCTTGATTTTTCCACCCTTCTTTATATGTCTTTTGCCTTTTATTATTTTTCTTTAATTGATTGCTTGAGGCTAAAGGGATAAGAGCATGATGTGTGTGATATAGTAGTGGATACCCCCTTTAAAGTAGAGTTGCTCATTTCCCATTAGGGGTTGGAACAATCATGGGTTCCTAAATGATAAAGGAGGCTCACCTAGGGCTTGTAGAAACCAAGGTGATGGCCATGATGATGGGGTAGAGCTCATGTATTGACTTTTTCCCACGTGTTAAATGTATTTGTCTTTGCCATCTTTTGCATTTTGTGGTACATCTTCCTATTGAATGTGGCCAATTATGATTTTATCTTTCTTTTCAGCTGCATCAACTTTTGAGGCAACATTCCAGGCCTAACCCAAGGTGTGGGCAAGGGGAAGGGGAAGGCTAACTCTATGTGGACTCAGTGGAGGAATGTGGACATAGGTGGGAAAAATGATGAACGGGGTTATAATGATTGGAAGGGGAGTAATATATGTTGATAAAAGAGCGGGACCACGCAACCAAAAGCAGGGTTTTCCTGTTGATTTTTAATGTACCTTGGACAAGTGGTTTCCCATGGGTTAGTCTCTACCTAGGGAAAAGTGTCCAAAATAATTCTTTCCATAAGTGTGACTTTATAAAGTGAAAGCAACTTTATAAGTGGTAAAGTCAATGTTAAATTATAAAGTGAAAAGTGGCTTTAGACATAAAGTACAATGTGGGTACTTTATTTAATGGGTGAGTTAAAAAATAGAAAGTGAGAATTAAATGCACATTTATTCTCATCCCTTGATCTAAATGAATTTGAGCCATTAGATCTTAGGGTTGCCCAAAAGTCATTTAGGGAAACAAAAGGGGAAGAGAAAGGAGAGACTGCGTTCATTTTTCATGGCAGATTGGAGAAAGGAGGCTGAGAGCTGGATAAAAGTTCTGAAGGAGAAATTTTTTGCAGCACGCTGAAGCAGTGATTACTGGGCAAAGCTGGGCATGGAAATCAAGACATAGATGACAACAAAAGGTACAGTACGAACAACATTGAATGTTGTGAGCTGCATGTTGTTCGAGGGAAGTTTTTGAAAAGAATAAAAAAATAAAAAATAAAAAATAAAAAATTGGAAAAATATCAGTACAGTCTGTACAATACAATACGTACAATCATATCCGTACAATACATATTTTCATCTTCATGTGGGCACAAAAATCGAGGCAAAGTGGGCACGATTTTCAAGGATTTTTGGGTTGAAGAGATAAGTTGTATTTTGTTGTTTTGTTTTTTCTACAAATGTATTTTTCCTGAACTTGAAAGATAAATAAATTTGAAGAGCTCTCTAACAGGTTTTTCCTAGAGAAGATTGAAGGGGTTTTGCCTGGGTCCAAGTTGACCAAAAATCTGTGTGTATTTTTGTGTGTTGCTGGTCTGGTTATGTCCATATTTATTTTCAGCATGTGTTGATAGTCCCATGTGTTTTAATCTAAAAATTTCATTTCCAAAATTTTATCTGTTGAACGTATGTTTATGGGAAAGGGCATTTAACTGAATGGGAGTGATAAGGTGAAATTAAAACCGGGTTGGGATTGCAGGAAACTTTTTTTTAGTCATCAAATTTCAACATGGTATCAGAGCTACAGGCTGAAAATTGTATTTTGAACAACAGACAATAGTTTGGGACAACAAATATCAGTTTGGACAACAAACTAAATGTTTGGACAACAAACTAAATGTTTGGACAACAAGCTAATATTTTGGGACAGCAAGGTGAAATTTCACAAAGACTGAACTTTTGGGACAACAAGGTGTGTTGGAAAGTTCATTTCTCCATTTTCTTGGTTTTGTAAATTTTGGACAACAGTCATGGCCATGTTCTTAAGGATAGAGGACAGACTGGATGGGATATCCAACTATGTCGTTTGGAAGGACATAATCCAGACAGTGTTTAAGGAGGTAGCAGTTTGGGACACAGTGCGGTAAGTGGTTGTACCTCCTACTGCTACAGATGAACTTGTTGAATTCACAAAAAATAATGCAAAAGCAAAAAGGATTTTGATAGACAGTCTGAAGGATCATGTGGTTCCTCAGGTGAGAGTAAACACATATGCATATCAGATGTGGACAACTCTAACCACTCTCTATCATAGTACCAATGAGAGCAGGAAGATGGTACTCAAAGAACAATTGAAGAACATCAAGATGACAAAGGCTAAAAGTGTAGTTCATTATCTTGGCAGCGTCAAACATGTATGTGATGATTTCACTGTTATTGGTGAGGCAGTTGCAGCTACAGAGTTAGTTAGGATAGTTGTAGCGGGACTTCCTAAGTCTTGGGAGGTCTTTGGAGATGTTGTGACCTCTAGGGAGAATCTTCCCAATTAGGACAAATTCTGGAATGATTTTGTGCAGCATGAGATACAGAAGACTGGCAATGGTGGGGTGAAGATAGAAGATGAGGAGGATGTAACCTTGACAGCCAGGGGGAAGAACAAAGGGAAGGCCAAGAAAGGGGCCTCATCAGATGGGGCTAAGGGAAAGGAGAAGAAGAAGAAGAAAGATACGGATATGTCCAAAGTCAAATGTTGGGCATGTCAGAAGATGGGACACTATGCTGCTACGTGTCCTGAGAGGAAGAACAAGGGGAAGAAGGGTACTGCAGCTTCAACAGAGGTGGAGTAGTTTGCTTCACAGTTTGACCAGGACTTTGCATTTATTACTTCCACATTTAGTAGGATTACATCATCCGATGTGTGGTACATAGACAGCGCGGCTTTCAGCCATATGACAGGTGCACGAGAGTACTTTTCAGAGCTTACAGAGAGGGAACTTGATATTGAGATTGTACTAGAAGATGACCGCACTATGAGAGTTGTTGGTGTGGAGACTTTGACCTTTGAGATGTTGTATTTTCCTCCTTTGAAGGTCATGGATGTTTTGTATGTTCTAGGGATGAAGAAGAACTTGATTTCAGTGTCTGTTATGGAGGAGAAGGGGTTTGACGTCAATTTCTCAGAAGGGCAGGTATTGATGCATCCCAGGGGAGCTTCCATCACTTCAGCGAAAGTGATTGGAGTCCGCTCTAGGAAACTATACAGGTTCAGTGTTCAGTAGGCAGGAGCATTGGTGGGTAGCACATCTGGTAGCACTCACAATAGTACCACCAACAGTAGATACTTGTGCGAGTTATGGCACCGGAGGATGATGCATATGCATCATGGAGCTTTGAGAATACTGAGGGAGATCACTACTGGAGTTCTTGATTTAAGTGTCGAGCATTATGAGGTCTGCAAAGGGTGTGCTTTGGGAAAGTACACCAAGTTCCCATTCCCAGCGAGCGACAACAGATCTACAAGTATACTAGACTTGATTCATACTGATGTTAGTGGTCGTATGTCTCATGTGTCTTTGGGTGGTTGTGAGTATTATGTTATATTCATTGATGACTACTCTAGGAGGACTTGGATATATTTCCTGAAGACCAAGGGTGAGGTCTTCAGTCGCATTAAAGAGTTCAAAGCTCTTGTGGAAAATCACACAGGTAGGAAGATTCAGGTCTTGAGGTCAGACAATGGTGGTGAGTACACCGATGGTGGGCTTTCTGACTTTTGTGCACAAGATAGCATTAGGAGAGAGTTTACGGTTCCTTACAACCCCCAGCAGAATGGAGTGCCTAAAAGGAAGAATAGAGCTATTGTTGGGGCTGCTAAAGCGATGATTCATGATTAGGGGTTGCCTTTATTTTTGTGGGCTGAGGCCTACAATGCTATTGTTTATCATCAGAACAGGAGTCCTCACAAAGTATTGGGGAATATGACTACGGAGGAGGCTTTCATTGGTGAGAAGCCTCATGTGGCAAATATTCGTATCTTTGGATGTCTCACATACTCTTATATCCCCAAAGAGTAGAGGACAAAGCTGGAACACATGGCAGAGAAGGGTATCTTTATGGGTTACAGCAAGATTTCGAAGGCCTATCAGATCTTCATTCCTTCTAAACGAAGAGTGGTGATTATGAGGGATGTAAAGTTCGCAGAGGAGAGGGCCTATCGGAGATCACGGGAATATGATGAGAGAGAGTCACAAACTTCTCCTCAGCAGGGAGGTCAGGTACAGGGAGCAGGACCTCAGGGTTCTAGATCGACTGGTACAGGAGGTACTTCAGTGTCAGTGACATCTGGGGCACCAGTGGCGAGTTCACCGAGCACTTCTTTAGGGAGTCCATTGGTACAAAGTTCACATGGCACTTCAACTGACACAGGCATAGGTGCCAGTACAAGTTCTTCGAGGACAGGTGCTGGTACAAGCACACCAGGGTCAGTTGGCAGACCTTCAAGTTCACCAGACTAGGGGGCAGAGGATGAGGTTCCCTATGGGGAAGCTTCTTCAAGGAAGAGGAGGCCCAAGTGGCTTCAAGACACCTTGAAGGAAGCAGAGTATGTTGGTCCTCCAAAGAGGGTGAACAGGGATAGTGTGCCACATGAACGGTTTAACAGTTAACTAGCCAAGGCTACCAGCATTGTTGACTCTGAGCCTACTAGCTATGAGGACGCTGCCAGCCAGGAGGTATGGAGAGAGTCTATGGTGGAGGAGTATGCCTCTTCATTAAGAACAATGTCTAGGAAGTGGTGCCTAGGCCTGAGGGCAATTCAGCTGTGACTTCCAGTTGGCTTTACAAGATCAAGCATGTTACGAATGGAATCATTGAGAAGTTGAAGACAAGGTTTGTGGCAAGAGGGTTCTCACAGATAGAAGGATTTGAGTATGATGAGACCTTCGCTCCCGTAGCTCGGTACACTTCAATCTGGTTCCTTATTTCTATTGTTGCAGAAATGGGTTGGCAGATCCATCAAATGGATGTGAAGACCACATTTTTGAATGGAGTTATAGAGGAGGAGGTGTATGTTGAGCAGCCACTGGGCTTTGAGGTACTTGGGCGGGATACCCATGTATGTCAGTTGAGGCGAGCACTATACAGACTTAAGCAAGCTCTGAGAGCTTGGTATTTGAGGATTGATACTTACTTGCAGCATATGGGTTTCACGAAGAGTGATGCAAATCCGAACCTATACTACATTGTTGTAGGGGATAATCTGTTCATTCTTGTTTTGTATGTTGATGACTTGTTCATTACTGGGGTAGAGAGATTGATTAGTGGTTGCAAGGAGGATATTTCTATGGAGTTTGAGATGAAGGGCATTGGGTTGATGGATTACTTTTTGGGGCTTGAGGTGTGGCAAGAGGAGGAGCATATCTTTCTGGGGTAGGGGCAGTATGTTGTGGATGTGTTGAGCAGATTTCACATGGAAGACAATAGACCCATGTCTACCCCTATGATCACCAACTGGAAGAAGATTCATGCTTCAGATTCTAGCTTGGTGGATCCCACATTGTATAGGCAGCTTATTGGGTCCTTGATGTATCTGGTCAACACTAGGTCAGATAGATGCTTTGCAGTGAACAGACTTAGCCAGTTCATGGTTGAGCCCAAGAGGGTGCACTGGGTAACTACAAAGCATATTATTCGCTACGTGCAGGGGACTATTGATTATGGTCTAGACTATAGGCGGGGAGATGGAGTGAAGTTTGCAGTGTTGGCATTATGATTCAGGTTTGGCGCTATGGCACAGGTGTTGTACTTGATGGCAACTCACTCAAGTGGCAAATCTCTGTTCAGGATCTCAAAATCATAGAAAAAGAGATACCCGCATGTGAGCTTAAGAAAAGCTATGGACCCGCAGGTGCCCCAAACAAGAAGTGCCTGCATACCCACAGATTCTCCAAACAAAAGGTGCGGGCGTTAAATTCACTCACTTCAATGTAGAGAAGTGCGCGCACGTGGGAATTTTTATGATTGGTCCATGGTATTTAGTCCGACGTACATGATCCTATGGTTTTGGTCCGTGGTATAGCATCTAAATTATCGAACCCCGGTTTTGGATCCCTTGTATTGGCTTTCGATGGTTTTGTTCCATGGTTTGAGTAAGGGCTTGCCTATAAAAAGGAAAGGAGATCTCTTGGCTAGTCACTTGTGAAATTTGAATATCTTAAGATCTGAAATTTTGGGTGATCGGTTTGAAAAGCTAGATCTAAATCAAGGTGAAAACTATAAATTGTAAGGCGGATCTATTGATAGGTCGTGATCTCTCTGGCGCATGATCAGATCTGTAGATCTGACTGTCTGTGGCACATTGGAGGACTGTTAATTTGGCTCTATTCGGAGGTCCGCAGGCGATCCACAGTGCAGGTGCGGAGGTACGCAGCGAAGTAGAAGGCGCAGTGCAGAGGTACGCAGCACAGCAGAAGGCTCAGTGCGGGGGTATGCAGCACAACAGAAGGCGCAGGTGCAGAGGTACGCAGCGCAGCAGAAGGTGTTGGTGCGGAGGTACGCAGTGCAGCAAAAGGCGCAGGTGCGGAGGTACGCAGTGCAGCAAAAGGCGCAGGTGCGGAGGTACGCTGTCAGGTAGACAGTGCAAGTGCGGAGGTACGCTGTAGGGTAGACAGTGTGGTTGCGGAGCTGCGGAGTCCAGACACAGAAGAACTGCGGATATTCGCAGGTTTCTATTGGTGAAGTTGCGGACTTTTCTTAAAATATTTGTTGGCTGCCTTTTATCTATTGCTGCAGAGTTCTGGGTGTAGATTACTGGTATTTCTTTTCTGGTTACTGCATTCTGAGAAGTTATTGGTTGATTGTAAAAGGAGATTGGTTGATTCACATGTACTTGATGATTATTTGATGTTCATGGATCCAGTTTGAAAATTTATGAAACGTGGTCTTTGGAAGAAAAGAAGTAGGTCAGCACCTACGTACTAGTAGTTCAGCTAGTACAAGAGCTAAGGGGGTTGTAGCTCCCTTCCAGGAGAGACTGGAAAACGTGAGAGGGTTGTAGCTCTCTGCAGGTTGCAGCCTGCGTACTGGTAAAGGATTGCACCAGTACAAAATCATTGTAAAAGAAGTTTCTAATTGAAAGAAGATAGAAACATATTGCAGCAGGTGGTTTTCACCCACATTGGGTTTCCACCTTATATCTGGTGTTCTTTGGTGTGACTATCTGTTTTTCTTGTTCTTGCTCATTATTATATGGTACTGACATACAAATTAATGATCAATACCTGAAGAATAAATTAAAGTAGAAATCTGGAAGATATATTGAAAAGAATTTGATAATACTGATTCACCCCCCCCCCTCTCAGTATTATTTCCAACAATTGGTATCAGAGCAGGTCCTTCTGAAGAAGCTTGATCGCTTGAAGGAAGATCCATCATCATGAGCAACTACGAGAGAGAAGCATCTATCAGGCCACCGATTTTTGATGGGACAAACTTCGTATATTGGAAGGTAAGAGTTACTGTCTATCTTCAATCTCTTGGCACAAAAGTCTGGGATATCATAGATACAGGGTACACTTTTCCATCAGCAACTCCTACAGATACGGCTGAGAAGAAGAAATATGAAACAAATGCAAAGGCTGTCAATACTCTATTAGGATGTTTATCTCAATCAGAATTCGTCAAGGTTATGCAGTATAAATCCGCAAAAGAAATATGGGACAAGATTGTTCTGAGCTATGAAGGAGATGAACAGGTAAAATGAGCAAAACTTCAAACCCTCAGAATTCAGTATGAAAATCTCAGAATGCACAATGATGAAAGTGTGGCTAACTATTTCCTTCGTGTAGATGAGATTGTTAATTGTATGAAAAACTTGGGTGAAGAAGTAAAAGAGGTTGTTGTGGTTGAAAAGGTTCTAAGATCCTTGTCCCCTAAATTTGAATCTAAAGTTTCTGCTATAGAAGAAAAGGAGAATCTACGAAACCTCACTATGTCACAGCTGCACGGAATTCTGACCGCTTACGAAATGAGGAAAGGAGGACCATCAGACAGAAGAGAAGCTGCATTCAAGGCTTCAGGCAAAGATTACTATGAGTCAGGACATCTATCAGAAGAAGACGAAGAATCAAATTTTGTCAAGAATCTTCAACGGGGGGCTGGAAGATTCAAAGGTAAGTTACCTTTCAAATGCTTTGCTTGTGGAAGAGTCGGTCACTATGCTGCAAAGTGTCCACATAAAGACAAGCTTGATAAAGGTAAGGAACCTGTCAGATGGAACAAGAAACAGAATGTAACTAAGAAAAGTTACTACACTCATTAAGACAGTGATGGACTTTCAAATAGTGACGAAGATGAACAAGGTAACAATTATAGACTCTTAATGGCTTTTGAAGATGATGATTTTGTGGACGCTATAGATGAAGAAGGTCTTTATGAAGAAATTTCTAGACTCAAAATATGTTTAGAAGAGAAGAACGTGATCATTGATACTCTTCAATTCCAACTTGTTGAAAAAGAAAAACTTCATGAAAAGTTAGAATGTGAAATTGTTGGTCTTAGAAAAGAGATTGAGAAAACAAAAGCTCTTAATCTTAAATTTGTTAAAGGATCTGAAACTCTGAATGAGATTATCAATGTGCAACATTCTCCACTAATCAAGACAGGTCTGGGATATAATGGAGAAGCATCTCAAACATCCACCTCCAAAAGTTATCTTGATGCAGCAAGGAGGAGCGAGCAAAGGCCTAATAGAAATCATCAGGTAAATCAGGGACAGTTTACCTCAAGAATGAACAAAGATTATCAGGTAAATCGGGGGCAATCTACTTTAAGGACAAACAAAAGCTACAACCAGCCTCAAGTAAAACCTTCTCAATTTGCCTCAAGAATGGATGTCAATAGAAATTACAATCATTTGGTTGATCACAGGAGTTTCTTCAATGGCCAATGTTTCTCTAGTCACAACTTTGGCCACAAAGCAGCTCAATGTGTTGCTTATAAGACAATCATGACTAGAGAAGCTCAAAAACAAAGGAGCATGACTGGGATTGTGAAAAGAACCTACAATAACTTTTCTGCTCTTGAAAATGAAATAGAATGCTCTATTTGTAACAACTTCGGTCATGAGGATTCTGAATGCAGGAGCAGGTTTCGACAGACAACTCAGAAGGAGCAAGCCTCAAGTGTCAAAACATGGAGAATGAAGGAACCACAACCAGAGATATGTGGTATAGCTTTATATGCAGAAGGGCAAGAAAATCAATGGTACATTGACAGTGGTTTTTCGAAACACATGACGGGTGATAAGGAAAAAATCCAATCATATAGTGCCTTAGAGAAGGAGAAGAAGGTCTCTTTTGGAAATGAAACCCCTGCGCTCATAAAAGGTAAAGGTTCTGTTCAGTTGAAAGAAAAGGTCAAAGCTGGAAATGTTATGTATGTTGATGGGTTAAATCATAATTTGTTGAGTGTCAGTCAGATGTGTGATCAAGGAACATAGGTAATATTTCGATCAAATGGATATAGTGTTCGTGATCTTGATACAGGAAAAACAGTGATCAAATGCATAAGGACTCCAAATAATTTATACATATTCAAAGAAAGACAACATCAATGCTATCTAAGCAAGAACGATGAACATTGGTTATGGCACAGAAGATTGGGGCATCTTAGCTTCTCACAGATAAGGAAAGCATGTAAATACCAGGCAGTTCGTGGTCTTCCAGACAATACAATTTGCAAATCATGTCAGTTTGGTAAGCAAACCAGAAATAACTTCCCTGAGAAGGAAGGATCAGCTAGCAGGCCACTTGAACTTGTCCATACTGATGTATGTGGCCCATCTAGAAAAAGGTCACCTCGAGGAGAAGAATATTTCATATTATTCATTAACAACTTTTCCAGGATGTGTTGGATAGGACTTATGAAGCACAAAGATGAAGCCTTTGAAAAGTTCAAATCATTCAAAGCCTTGGTGGAGAACGAATCAGATCACAAAATCAAATGCCTCAGGTCTGATAGAGGTGGGGAGTTTACCTCGAATGAATTTTTCAACTTCTGTGAAGAACATGGAATAAGAAGGGAATTCTTTATAGCTAGGACTCCTCAGCAAAATGGAGTGGTTGAAAGGATGAACAGAATGGTTCAACAAATGGCTCGTGCAATGCTTGATCAGTCTGGAACTCCCGCAACCTTCTGGGGTGAAGCCGCATTTGCTGCAATTGTTATTCTCAACAAGACAAATATTCGGGTGAACAACACTCAAACTCCTCATGAGCTCTGGTATGGTGAGACTCCTTCGGTAAAAAATTTCAAAATTTTTGGAAGCAAATTCTATATTAAAAATAATGATGAAAATCTTGGCAAATTTGAACCTAGAGCAGATGAAGGCATTCTCCTTGGTTATTCTCCTCACAGCAAAGCATACAAATGTTACAATAAAAGGCTTGGAAGAATTGTCGACAGCATTGATGTAGTGGTGGATGAAAAAGAAAACACTCCCAGGTAGGTAAGATCTGAAGACTTCGAAGATGATGAGGACTATCCATCAACATCAAATCAGATTCATGATGAATAAGAAACCCATGAGGCACCAAAAGAACAGATAAGGATAGAAGAAAAGACTCCATCCAGGTATGTTCAAAAGAATCATCCAGAATCTCAAATTTTGGGGCAAAAGGAGGCAGGCATACAAATAAGAAGAACAATTGCAGAAGCTTCAAGCTATTTGGCATTACTCTCCTCCACTGAACCACAAAATGTAGGAGAGGCATGCAAAGATGAATGCTAGGTCAAGGCAATGGATGAAGAACTTGAGCAGATCGAAAAGAACAACACTTGGGAGTTGGTTCCTAGACCAAAAGATAAGAATGTCATAGGGACAAAATGGATCTTCAAAAACAAGTTGAATGAAAATGGGGAAGTAATTAGAAACAAGGCCAGACTTGTTTGTAAAGGATATGCTCAACAAGAAGGAATAGACTTTGAAGAAACTTTTGCTCCCGTTGCAAGACTTGAGGCCATCAGAATGTTCCTTGCTCTCTCTAGCTTTCAGAAGTTCAAAGTATTTCAAATGGATGTGAAATCAGCCTTTCTGAATGGAGACTTAGAAGAAGAAGTGTACATTGAGCAACCAGATGGTTTCATCCTTGGGAATGATCAAAATCTTGTATGCAAACTAAAAAAGGCTCTCTATGGTCTCAAACAGGCTCCAAGGGCTTGGTACTATCAGTTGGACAAATACCTTCATCAACAAGGTTTTTCAAAAGGATCAGCAGATAGCAATCTTTATATAAAAATTGAAAATGACAAATTGCTAATACTTGTTGTGTATGTAGATGATATTATCTTTGGCAGTAATGAAGAAGCTATGAGTCAAAACTTTGCCTTGGTAACGAAGAAAGAATTCGAAATGTCTTTGCTTGGAAAGCTGACATATTTTCTTGGTCTACAAATCCAACAAAATGAAGGCGGTATCTTTTTATCTCAAACCAAGTACCTCAAGCAAATCTTGAAGAAATATGGCATGGAAGATTCAAAACCAGTATGTACCCCTATGGTTACAGGATGCATCCTCAGTGCAAATGATGAATCTGCAGCAGTACATCAACCAACCTATAGATCCATGATTGGAAGTCTGTTTTATTTGACAGATACCCGACCAGATATCATGCACGCAGTGGGAATAGTTGGAAGATTTCAGGCAAATCCAAAGGAAACTCATCTTCAGGCAGTTAAGAGAATCTTCAAGTACCTTCAAGGAACTCAAAACTATGGCTTATGGTATCCTAGAGATACAGATCTCACACTTCATGCTTATACAGATGCAGATTCCGCCGGAAGCGTGGATGACAGAAAAAGCACTAGTGGGGGTGCATTCTTCATGGGTTCCAGATTAGTATCTTGGTTCAGCAAGAAACAAAGTTCAATTGCTTTATCTACAGCTGAAGCAGAGTATGTGGCTGCTGCATCTTGTTGCACACAACTTCTTTGGATGATGCACACCTTGCAGGACTTTCAAATCACTTGTACTCCACCTATCTCCATCCTATGTGATAATACAAGTGCTATCAGCATTTCAAAGAACCCAGTCATGCATTCAAAGACCAAGCATATACCTATCAAATATCATTTTCTTCGGGAACAAGTGCTTGAACAAAAAGTCAAGTTGGAGTATGTTCCTTCTAAGGAACAAGTTGCTGATATACTCACCAAACCACTGCCCAGGGAGACCTTTGAATACATCAGGAAAAAGCTGGGGGTAGTTGATGCTTCATCTTGTTGTTGAATCTTATCTGTTTCAGAGATTGTTGGTTGTACGCGAGTTTCATATGGGGTATACGCGTACATTCGATGGTTTATGGATTGGTCAAAGACCATCTGGCACAGGTTCAGGGGGAGCATATATTCTTCTAATAATACATTGTTGGCATTATTGTAGAAGATCTTGGAGGAGAAAGTTCAGAAGGAGAACATGGATGCTGATTTGAATATTGCTGCTAATGTTTTGTCTCTATGTCTTATATCTCTTTTGTCAAGGCCATTTATGGTGTATGGTGAATTATGGTGAATTTATGGTGTATTTCTTTTACAGATCTGGCCTACTGTCAGGGGGAGCATGATCAGCACAACAGAGTAGAGTTTTCATCATGTTCTCAGGGGGAGCATAACCCTTTGCCCTTGATGACAAAGGGGGACAATGACTTTGAGGATCTTGGGGTTGCCATCAAGTCCAAAGGGGGAGATTGTTGGCATTATGATTCAGGTTTGGCACTATGGCACAGGTGTTGTACTTGATGGCAACTCACTCAAGTGGCAAATCTCTGTTCAGGCTCTCAAAATCATAGAAAAAGAGATACCCGCAGGTGAGCTTAAGAAAAGCTACGGACCCGCAGGTGCCCCGAATAAGAAGTGCGGGCATACTCGCAGGTTCTTCGAACAAAAGGTGCGGGTGTCAAATTCACTCACTTCAATGCAGAGAAGCGCGCGCACGTGGGAATTTTTATGATTGGTCCATGGTATTTAGTCTGACGTACATGATCCAATGGTTTTGGTCCATGGTATAGCATCTAAATTGAACCTCGGTTTTGGATCCCTTGTATTGGCTTTCGATGGTTTTGTTCCATGGTTTGAGTAAGGGCTTGCCTATAAAAAGAAAAGGAGATCTCTTGGCTAGTCACTTGTGAAATTTGAATATCTTAAGATCTGAAATTTTGGGTGATCAGTTTGAAAAGCTAGATCTAAATCAAGGTGAAAACTGTAAATTGTAAGGCGGATCTATTGATAGGTCGTGATCTCTCTGGCGCATGATCAGATCTGTAGATCTGATTGTCTGTGGCACATTGGAGGACTGTTAATTTGGCTCTATTTGGAGGTCCGCAGGTGATCCACAGCGCAGGTGCGGAGGTACGCAGCAAAGCAGAAGGCGCAGTGCGGAGGTACGCAACACAGCAGAAGGCGCAGTGCGGGGGTATGTAATGCAGCAGAAGGCGCAGGTGCGGAGGTACGCAGCACAGCAGAAGGCGTTGGTGCGGAGGTACGCAGCGCAGCAGAAGGTGTTGGTGCGGAGGTACGCAGTGCAGCAGAAGGCGCAGGTGCGGAGGTACGTTGTCGGGTAGACATCGCAGGTACGGAGGTACGCTGTCGGGTAGACAGTGCAGGTGCGGAGATGCACAGTCCAGACACAGAAGAACTGCGGATATTCGCAGGTTTCTATTGGTGAAGTTGCGGACTTTTCTTAAAATATTTGTTGGTTGCCTTTTATCTATTGCTGCAGAGTTCTGGGTTTAGATTACTGGTATTGCTTTTCTGGTTACTGCATTCTGAGAAGTTATTGATTGATTCATTGGGTGATTGTAAAAGGAGATTGGTTGATTCACATGTACTTGATGATTATTTGATGTTCATGGATCCAGTTTGAAAATTTATGAAACGTGGTCCTTGGAAGAAAAGAAGTAGGTCAGCACCTAAGTACTAGTAGTTCAGTTAGTACAAGAGCTAAGGGGGTTGTAGCTCCCTTCCAGGAGAGACTAGAAAACGAGAGAGGGTTGTAGCTCTCTGTAGGTTGCAGCCTGCGTACTGGTAAAGGACTGCACCAGTACAAAATCATTGTAAAAGAAGTTTCTAATTGAAAGAAGATAGAGACATATTGCAGTAGGTGGTTTTCACCCACATTGGGTTTCCACCTTATATTTGGTGTTCTTTGGTGTGACTATCTGTTTTTTTTGTTCTTGCTCATTATTATATGGTACTGACATACAAATTAATGATCAATATCTGAAGAATAAATTAAAGTAGAAATCTGGAAGATATATTGAAAAGAATTTGATAATACTGATTCACCCCCCTCTCAGTATTATTTCCAACATGCAGGTTACACAGATTCAGATTAGACAAGTTGTGCTTCTGACAGGAAAAGCACTTCAGGGTGTTGCTTCGGATTGGGTTCGGCAGTTGTGTCATTGTTCAATCGAAAGCAAAATTCAGTTTCTTTGAGCTCTTCTGACATTGAGTATATGGATGCTAGTCAGGCTAGTTGTGAGGCCATTTGGCTTCGCAAGTTGTTGTATGGCCTATTTGATCAAGAGTTGAAACCGACAGTTATTCACTGTGATAATCAGAGTTGCATTAAACTCACGGAGAATCCATTGTTTCATGACAGGTCAAAACACATTGACATTAGATATCATTTCATCAGGGACTATGTTCAGAAGGGGGGAGTGAAGCTGGAGTTTATATCAACAGATGAGTAGGTGGCTGATGTTCTCATGAAGTCCTTGCCAAGAGGCAAGCATGTCCATTTCAGCGACAAAATGGGTGTGGTGAGAAACACTTTCCTCGGTAAGAGGGAGTGTTGCATTTTAATGTAACTTGGACAAGTAGTTTCCCATGATTTAGTCTCTACCTAGGGAAAAGTGTCCAAAATAATTCTTTTCCTAAGTGTGATTTTATAAAGTGAAAGTGACTTTATAAGTGGTAAAGTCATTGTTAAATTATAAAGTGAAAAGTGACTTTAGACATAAAGTACTTTATTTAATGGATGAGTTAAAAAATAGAAAGTGATAATTAAATACACATTTATTCTCATCGATTGATCTAAATGAATCTAAGCCATTAGATCTTAGGGTTGCCCAAAAGTCATTTAGGGAAACAAAAGGGGGAAAAGAAAGGAGAGATTGCATTCATTCTTCATGAGCAGATTGGAGAAAGGAGGCTGAGAGCTGGAGCAAAGTTATGAAGGAGAAATTTGTTGCAGCAAGCTGAAGGAGTGATTTCTCGGCAAAGCTGGGCATGGAAATCAAGGCATAGAAGACAACAGAAGGTACAGTATGAAAAAACATTGAATGTTGTGAGTTGCACGCCATTCGAGAGAAGTTTTGAAAAAAAATTGGGAAAAAGTCCAGACAGTCGTATTTGAACAGTACATATTTTCAGCTTCAAGTGGGCACAGAAATAGAGGCAAAGTGGGTACGATTTTCAAGGAGTTTTGGGCTGAAGACATAAGTTGTATTTTGTTGTTTTGTTTTGTCTACAAATGTATTTTTCATGAACTTGAAAGATAAATAAATTTGAAGAGCTCTCTAACAGGTTTTCCCCAGAGAAAATTGAAGGGGTTTTGCCTGGGTCTAATTTGACCAAAAATCTGTGTGTATTTTTATGTGTGTTATTGGTCTGGTTATGTCCATATTTATTTTCAGCATGTGTTGATAGTCCCATGCATTTTAATCTGAAAATTTCATTTCCAGAATTCTATATGTTGAATGTATATTTATGGGAAAGGGTATTTAACTGAATGGGAGTGATAAGGTGAAATTAAAACCAGGTTGGGATTGTAGGAAACTTTTTTTTAGTCATTAAATTTCAACATTTCCCATGTATTACCATCCCTAAAGCCCAAAAGTCAGTAAAAGAGATCACACAAGACTAGGGTTCAAGGTTAACATCCAAAAGAGGTCTAGGGGACAAGAGCACAAACCTAGCCCACTCTTTTCACCGAATCCCCCCATTAATCTATGCCCAGAAGTGCCCATGATAAGAAAACTACAATACTCAATTACCAAATGACAGGGCATACCTTTAGGTTCGAGAGGCCCACCTTCAAACATATGATCATAAAATATGGGTAAGGGACCACATGACTGACTTAGGTGGCAAACAAATGGCACAACAAGCTAATTCGTGGCTACAAGGGGTTGTACGCTACCAATTGAGAACCATCTTGGAGAAAAAAAATCTCCAAGGGAAATCACCCACAAAATGGTGGGTAGCATCTGGCTCCAACTAGAACGTGATCTCTCGAAGAAGTGGACAAAGCTACTTGAACAGGAGGTCATGAGAACTCGAGCAATCTTGTGGTTACCATAGACCTGTTACTTGCACATATAATAGATGAAAAAACATGGGGCAACATGCTTTTGCGGTGTCTCATGATCGCACATGCCTGGATTAGACCGATAAAATTGACTCATAGAAGTAAACTTTCAAATGCAGTTATCTAAATGTAGCTAATCTATCATGAGAAATATCATATGACATCAATTTTAATGCAAACTCAACATGCAATCCATCCTACTCTACCATGCATATGGTACAATGTCAAGTCTCAAGGAAAGGGGTGATACGACTTAATTTGACCTGCTCAAGCCCATGTTCATCATTGAGTCTAGCAATGTAATATAGTCTTCCCCAACTTTTCCATGAATCTTGACGAGCATTGGGTCTCTATCAACCAAGACCAAGTCCGCGAACTTGTATTCCTTCTTAGGCTTCCACTTCTTACTTATCTTAGGATTTAGTTGTTTGAGAATGCAAACTTCTTGTGATGGGAGAATAGTAGAATGTTTCTCCATTTCATGTGTTTCATAGTATGGGACTAGTAAAGGCTTGATTACATTAGAAAGGTAGGTAAGCTCTCTATAGCGGACAAAAGGGATACCATCGATTTGTGGGATAGTTGCATATGAAGCGATATATCAGGTTTCCTAGCCCAAGAGACATTAAAGCCTTTTATGAGACCTTCCACCTCTACGGGCTTAGAGTTAAAACCACATACATTTTTGTATGGGTGAGTGATGTTGACACCCAATTGCTTCATAACTTTTAAAGGCATGATGTTTGCGGAAGCCCCCAGTCTAACATACAATTGCGTAAGAAGAGGTCATTGATAGCCAAAGTGAGCATAAATGGTTCATACCCAAGGTTTTGTTCAGGAATATGAATGTTTTGTAAGTCTTCGGGTAATTCTTCTTCTTGAATACCTAGGGACTTCTTGATTTGTTGTTGCTCGAGAAGTTTTGCAATTTCTTTCAAAGGAATGGGTATGGTTATTTTTCCTACAACAACCCCTATGTCAATGTCAAGCTTAGCCACATTTCCCTTCTCTTTCTTCTTGATGTTTTCCTTCCTTGGAGGATCTTTTTTTGGATTTGGCTTTGGTTGGGAGATCCTTATTGGGAGGAATCTCAGGGAGAGACTCCTTGGGAGGGGCTTGCTTGGGAAATGAGTCTTCTTCAGATGGTTCCTTAGAGGTTGTAGGGTCTTCGTTATTTTCCTTCCGTGAATATTGGACCCCTTTGAACCTTCCCTTATTATCAGAGTTAAGAATGGATTGTTCCTTAAGGGTGACCTCACTAAGTGGAGGATGTGTGTACGAGCCTCCCAGCGAAATATTGAAGATGTCGAATTCCACAAGGTTAGCTTGTTCATCAATTTCTTCATCCTCACTTTCTCCCTCCTCACTTCCCTCATCCTCAAAAGATGAGTTTGGTGCAATAACCTTAGCTGGAGCCAAAGTGTTTGGGAATTGAGACGAGCTTGGCCTATATCCTTCATTTTGATTTTTGGGAAAGAGTTTTCCTTTTGGAATATAACTAGAATTTTGGGCCCTTTCCAAGGCAGTGATTTTATTCTTGATAACCCTATCACGTGAGTTGGCTTCTTCAGTAAACTTCTCCATTTTCTTGAGGATGGCCAGGAGGTTTTCTTCATGTTGATCTTTGGATTTCTCCTACTTAACCTCGCTTTTAGCTCTAGGGTGGCCAGTGACATCTACCTTCGCGATTCGTAAGTTTTCCACAACTTCCATTGCTATCTCTTTCGCTTCAACCAGTGTGGAAGGTTTCTTGTCCCTTAATGCATAGGTCAAGTGGCCACCCACAACTTTTATGAATTTATCAAGGATATTAGCTTCAGAGGGTTTCAAACGATCGGGGATATCCTTGGCTACCCTATCAAATTTTTTAATGAATTTTCGTATGTCTTCCCTTCCCTTAGTTATTTGATAAAAAATCAATGTTAAAAGGATCCTTGAGAATTGCATGAACATCTCTTCATGAATAGGTCTTCGAAGTCATCAGAGTCTTTTATGCATGTTGGTGGAAGGCTAAGGTACCATTCTCTTGCTTGTTCTTCAAGCAATAGAGCAAAAAGCATCATGAGCCTATCTTCATCGAAGATCATCTTAGGGGACATTTGCCAATAGAATTCTTCAACAAAGTCACGAGCAGTGCAAGTAGCATCCCCTTTGAACTTGTGTAACCATCGGTTATACTTTTCAAGTAATGGTTTGGGATCATCACTTAATTGCAAAGGGGCAAAGACATTAACCAAGTGTCTTTCACTTTTGGTCATCTTGGGTTGGTCTTGTTTGGGTCAGTGTTAGAACTAGATGCCATCCTTGGGGAAGGATCATTGACCTTCTCAAATTCAGGGAGAAGGGTGGTTCTAACAGGTGATGGAGTTCGCTCTCCCCTTCTTGCAACAACCCTAGTTAAAAGAGGAATATTGTTGCCTTCAAGTAAACTAGGGGTTTGGACAATGAATGAGCCACTAAAGCAATGCTTATAGATGTCGTTAATGAATCAATTCCTCAATGATTCACTAGGGAGGTAGACCCTCTTCCTCCCCGACAACAATGCCAAAATGCTACCGCTCAAATTAGCAGGGGGGTCCTAAAGGGGCACTTGCTAGGTCAAGAGAAACAATGAAGTTAAAGCCCACAGTCACCACAGCTAAAGCTTCCTACTCTTTACGGATTTTCACCGATGGGAGGAGACCCGATGTATAGAGAATCACTTATGAAGGATAAATCAACTAAAATTTATATGAAGTGATCTTGATGACTCTTTCCTAAGAGAGACTCAAGAGTGGGACTTGCTTACCTTTTAAGCAAGGTGCAAGGTTCTCTAGGATAGGGGAATAAGGATTTTAGGGCTTGGCTTAGGGGATGTAACTTGTAAAGGATCTTCCTTATCCCTAAAATCTTTATGGAGCCTAGTTTCCCAAGTGGTTTATGGAGAATTGACTTTAACAAGATATGGGACCACAAGGGACCAAGTGAACCTAAGTTAGGTCAAGAGGAAGGAGTTCAACAACCAATGATAGACTTGACCTAAACAAGGAGAAGAAGGAGATTAAAGAAGTGATTTTCACTTAAAGGTGCAAAATGATCCCTATGAGGAACTAGCATAGGGAATCTTAGGGCAAAAACCAATCTAGAGGCTAGGGCTTGGGATATCTTGCAACCCCGCTATCGGAATTTCCTCAAATTTGGAAAAGGCCTAGGAGAAACACTAACGTAGTAGAGGCCAAGAGATCGAAGTTTTTCTATAGGTGGTTTGTCAAGAAAATGACGCCCTAGGAGCCCTAATGTGGCTAGACCTAGAATAAAGAAGGAGAGGTGAAGAAAAATGGTTCTTTAAGTGATCACCTTATGGTAGACCAGTGCCTAATCCTTTGGGGAGATTGGAGTCAAGAAGAATATGAAGATGGACTTCATTTCTAGGTCAAGGAAGTTTCAAGGACAACTTCGCTTCTCATTAAGGCAAAGGAGAGTGACCTTAAAGCTTTTACACTTTGTTTTTCAAGGTAAGATGACTTGTCAAGATAAATTCAGCCATAGAATTATCCCTGGGAGAATTCATTCAACATACATGACCCATACATAGAGATATGCTATATAGAAACACAGTTCCACAAGTATGCAGTAAATGCATGCAACAACTAGCCCTAGCGAAATCTCATCATCAATGTATATGACAAAGCAAAAGAATAAATAGCATTAAATTTGTACTTACATGTAAGAGAATATATCTAACCACCAATAAAATTTCCAATCAAGAAGCTCCAAGATAAGAAAAGACAATCCATACATCAGAATTCATCTATGCTCCAAAATTTCGTCCACCAAGAAGGAATAGCGAAAATGTCAAGAGAGATACAAGTCCAAACCAAGTGATGATGAGAAATGATCTCTCATCATTTGTATTTATACACTCCTAATGATTTCGATTTAGCTACTTGAGCCTACATTAACCCCTATAATAAATTAATGTGCAAATAACTTATTTTTTGTGACAAACCCACCAAACTAGTTCATAAACAAAATAGCAAGCCTCTTAAGAGGTCGAATGATCAATAATACATGTCGTTGGGCCTTCTAAGAAGCCAAATGAAGTCCATAAGTGCAATAATGATGAATAGGAATTTCAAAAGTAATGGACAAGGGGTTGGCCCCTTATTCTCCACACAATAAACCTGTGGTGCTCCCAATGGATGTGAGGGCACACAAGTGACCTCATGGGTCTCCAAGTAAGTTGAAGATGCCTATAGACCATCTATAAGGGCTCGGATGATGGTGTAAGTGATGCCACATCAACATATAGGTCTTGGGTCATCTACCAAGTGCATGGTACAACTGTGGGGCCAACTGGGCATGGTGAACCAGGTGCATCTTCCTTGTCCAATAGGTGAATCTCGAGCAATCTTTGAAAATATCTAGGGATCCATGGAGTGTTGTTTACTGCTATAGAGGCCCATGGCTCTCAACACACACCCTATATGTGCCAATGTACCCCTCTAGAGAATTAGGACCTCGTATAGGGAGACCAAACCCAAAATGGAAACCATCTGCAATCTTGCATAAGATCCAATGCATCTCCTAGCCTTCCAGTACAACAAGTCATCGAAGAAAATCAAGTGAAAAGAGCTTACAAACTATGGAAAAGAGGTGGGCACTTTATAATGGCATGCCCTTCCATAGTGGGCTTTGGCATGTGCTAATGTCTCCAAGCTCCAAATGGGGTTAACTAAGTATTCTATTAGGTGGTTTCTACTTCTAAGGGGATAGTTGTTGGAAAATGTAACTATGTTTGGTCTTCATAATTGTACTTGAAGTCAAAATGTAATGAAAAGAATTTTATTATTAAATTGAATTGACTTATTAAAGCATGGGTTTCATGCTTGGGTAAATTATAGGTCAAGCATTGTAGGCTTTAGGTTATTTATCAAAGTCATTTATTCTTTGAATTCTCCATCAATTCATCCTCTTCAACAAAGTAATCTACTCTGCCTCTTCAAAGTCCTCAAGAAAGTCTTCACCAAGTCAGCCTACCAGTCGGCCTAACTTAAAAACGAAACACAACCTGTCATGAAGACATGTCGGCTCATTTTCAATAGTCAAACCACTATATATACAAGTGAGGACTTCGCATAAAAGACAAAAGAGTAATTCGGATCTCTCTGAAATCAAGCTCGATTATCATAGAAAAATAAGTTCGGCCATCTCTAAAGAAGGCTCGGTATATATCTAAAAGGAAGTGTGGATATCTCTGACATGAAGCTCGAATTACCACAAACACTCTGTTTCGGTACCACATCAATGAAGAAAGACATATTTATAGTGATGATGATTCGGTCCAAGTTAAGGCTATAACCACAGTGATAAGGTTTGGTGTTACAATAGAGAAGATCTTGGTGAAATTGCTTAGTATTACAACAACGATGAGAGCGTACAAGAATGAGAAGGATTCGGTCTCTTCACAGTAAGAAGGAATGACGTCTCGATGTAGTGGCAAACTCAGTGACATGAAAGAAGCATGACTTAATGGAGGTAGTCTTGAGTCTGTGTTGTAAGGGTCTTGGTCATCTCATCTTGAATCTACTAAAGGAAGAATTTGTGACTAGGTTTTCCCCTTGAGGGGGGTTTTGCCTTGGTAGCGTGCCTATATATTGTGTTTTCTTTTTTTTTATTCTTGGCATTAATCTTAATGATAAGAAAAGATAATTAAGAAATTGAATATTAATAATAAAAATATCACAAGTTAATGTCATTAAGAGGAAAATCATTTAACTGCCACCTATATGGATTTTCCAACATGGTATCAGAGTTATGGTCAAAGGCGGTTTGAAGAAGGAAAGTTTGAAGATTACATTGATTATATTAAAGACACCTAAAATGAAGGAGAAAGAAGTTGGACATTCCAGAAAATGAGCTTTTAAATTTTTGGTGATATAACAAGTATGGATCTCTTCCGGGATGGATTCATGACATTTTAGGTAATGGCATAGTCTTAATATTTTTGGTGAAGATACAACTTCGCTATATATAACAAAGAGACATACTCTCGGTGCTATCATAGTTAAGAATGCGGATTGGGGTCAATCTACCACGGTCATGGTGCAATCATTATCTTAATAGTGATGAGGATTTGGTTTCTCCACCAAGAGAAGGTATTAATGCATAACAATACAGTGACTCAATGTTATTACAAAGGCAAGGACTTCACATCACCTTCACAGAAGTACGAACAAGGTATTTCAGAGTTCCACTACAAGGATAAGATCAAATGCTAACCACAACTTTAGTGATATTACAAGATGTCAACACAATGGTATTTCAGTACTACCAGAAAAAGGAAGTTTCAATACTCCTACAGGAGGAAAGATGATCCCTATGCTTCCACAGTTAGGCATTATGCTCCCATGCTCTCACAGTTTACTATTATGCTTCCACATCCAATAAGTATTCTCCCTTTGTTCAGTACTACTTCAATTCGGTATTATCATGGTGAAAAAAACTCAGGACTGAATATGGATAGTCATTGCTTGGGCTATATATACAACAAGGACCGGGTTACTATCTCTATGATGAAGAAGATAGGGATGACCCTACAAATACAACTTTGTCATAAGTTATCAAATAGAATCAAAGCATGGAGTTGTGTCATCTCATTCGAAGTCTGTCATATGGTCTTGAACAGGGTTGCGGGGGAGCACCCCCTCCCCTCTCGCTCCCGCTCCCAATTCGTGCTCCGAGCAGTAGCGGCTCCAGAGCGCGCTCACTAAAAAAAATGCCCCCTGCCTATTCGGGAGCGTTTAGCCCTTTTTGCAAAAACAAATTTGCAGTAATGTTCCAAATGCAATTTTTTTTCAATGAAACAAATAAGTTTTGAGTGGCGCAGCTTAATGATCAAGCCTATGGCCCTAGTATTGATATGTGATTCATGTTAATGTTAAATTCTTAAAGTAAAAGTGACATTTTTCTTAATCTTCATTTTCATCCTTTTACTTTAATTTTTAACATTACCATGAAATGACTCGAGATGTTTGAGAGTGGTTCCGACCTCATTAGATTTCATATGGAGAAAGTAGAATTTTAGATTTCATTCAGAATCTAGCAGACTTATCAGTTTTTCAGGATTTCAGGATTGGGGGATTGCAATGTTTCCATTGAATTTTGTCATGTATTAAGGTAAAGAACTCGTATTTAATCAAGAGCACCAATCCTTCTATGTACCTTGATGTTAGTAACATTGGTTGTCGAACTCCTTTATCATGACCCTCATAAAAATATACACACCACTCAAACAAAATCTTGACTTGACATGCTATGCTTTTTCTATCTTATGTTAATGCTTATAGGGTTATATTAATGACAAAGATCCCTATACAGATCTAGAGGTAATGAAAAAGATACCTCTGGATATTAATGCTTAGAGGGTGATATTAATGACAAAGATCTTGATTTTCCAACTAGACTAAAAAATTATACGTTTCTCATGGAGGTAAGAGGCCCAAGCATAAGCAATAGATAATATATTTACTTGTCATTTCTATTTTCTAGTAGTTTTTATAACTATTGACTCTTTCATATTTATTATGATATTTTTTTAAACAATATATGACAATTTAAGTTTGAAGTTTGCAGTTGGCAATTATAACTCATTTGTAATGAATTATGAATATGATGCTTCATGAAAGTTGAAAGTTGTTTCATTTAATTTCATGTTAGATATTATTTGTTGTAATGGTTACACTTAGCTTACAAGTACAACTTTGGTGATCAATGATGATAAATGTTATATATTGAATTTTGAAAGCTCAAAACTTTAAGATTGATGGAACATGAGACTCAATATGTTGTATGTTACTATGTTACTAACTTGTGGACGTGGTTGATGAAGATTATAACTTCTAGATGATTGTTGTTATATGGTTCAATCTATGTTTTTAATGTTTTTTATATCTAATTCATCATTTTACATGTTTTTGTTGACATATATGCATCAAAATATAAAAAATATATATTATATAAAAAATGCTCCAGGATTCGCTCCCAAATCGGGAGCTTCTGAAAATGTCGCTCATGCTCCCATTTTCGCTCCCCTCCCCATTTTCACTCCCTCTCCCAAGTAACCCTAGTCTTGAAGATCTTATTGGATAAGTCTGAAGCACAAGGTACCAGCCCAAGGAAATCAACTAAGTATTAAGATACACTTAAATTCAGGCGTATATAATTTTCACAGTATGTATGTGTTTAAATTTCTATTATCTTAAATGGTTGAATAAGGATAGTACTCTCTAGATATCATACGAAAAACCTCATATTAGAACCTTAATACTTGTTCTCTAGAGTTTACAAATAATCTAAGATGTCAAGTAAAAGGTCCTACTAATGATTGAAAAGATGAACAACTTATCATAGAATTCCATCCTCCATGATTATGTCAAATATCTAACTTAAGAAGTTAAATCATGTCCTTCGTATCACATGTTGTGCTTGTATGTACAATAGGTATGAGATATGATGGCTTAATACAAAATATTATGACACTTCAAGGAGTCCCTACAAGGTTTGTCAAGGAACAAAGGTATGTCTTAAACTACAAAACATTGATTTCCTTATAGTAAATATTTATTCATTTGATAATATACTAACATCATCATGACCAGCTATATTGAATCATAATGATTCTTGCTTTGGGTGATTCATCACTTGATAAATCTACCCCCTCATATTCTTAATTGACTTTAAAGAATCCTGGACTTGTTCTTTGGAAAACCCTAACCTAAGGGTATGCTAACAATGTGTGAATCCCTAACCTATTTAGGGTTATTGTGAAATACAATTTGAAGTTTTTGTTGATGATGTCATGTTTGGCATTTCAATATGATCATAAAATCTTAACTTGTTAGGGTTGAAATGATGTTGTCTAAAATCTCGAACCTTTGAAAGTTTTGGTATTTAGGGTTTGCTTTACTTTGCTATGAAACCCTAAATCCTTAGGGTTTGATGGGGTCTATAAGCAAAACACATGTTATGTATATAGAGTCCTAGGAATGAAACCCTAGGTATGAGTCCATTGGTTGAAACCCTAGCTTGATCTAGGATGGTATACGTCTAACATATTAATATTGCCTTAAATATGATGTGCTTATGATATGTTGATGAATTTCTAGATATATGCAAGTGTTAATGATCATGAGTCTTAGGGTTTGGAAACAAGCCCTAGTCAAAGTTTGATGGTCTAGGATGATGTTTTGGAAATCTAGGGTCTTGCAAATAAACCCTAGTAGTAGTTAAATTCTCTAAGTATATATCTATGAATTTATATAGTGATTGTTGAGAATTTGTAGATTGAAATCCAGGGTTTACATCAAACCCGAGTAGATCCTAATCATGATGCTAATTAAACTGTGATTGGTTTTGATTGATTGAAGCCCATATATGAAATCTAGGATATATATGAAATCTTAGTGAAGAGTCTAACATGTGAATTCTGAAAAAAGTTAGATTTATTGATTTGATTTGCTTCTAGGGTTTTCTATATGAAGGAACTTGTCGTTGAAGAATATCGAAACCCTAGATATAATGAACTTAATATCTTGATGAGTTGTGGATGTGATTTCGGACTTGTAACAAAACCTAGGCAATGTTAGCACTCCTCAGTGTCCCAACGCTGAGAAAGGAGACCAACGGAGGTAACCTCAAACCAATCTTTAGATCTGGTAGCTAGCCCTACCAAATCAAAGAGGGCTCTCTCAAGGATCTCACAACCAATGAAGTGACTAGAGAGGGAATCATATGTTAGGCTAGATATTAAGCTCAATGGTGTTTGATTTTTAGGGTTTGCTGGATGAAGCTCATAGATCTAGGAACTAGGCTAGGGTTTCAAATGATCAATTGCAGAGATATAATGGGGCAAGGTAGGTATGATCAGTGACAAAAGTAGGTTGTCATGGTGGTGCAGGGATGAAAAGGTAGAGGATCAGAATGAGCATGTAACCATGAATTCATTCATTAGAAGAAACAAAACACTAACATGAAAATCTCATCAAAACAGAGCATATAACTTATGAATTCTGCTTAAACACCTATGAGATGATCAAAAGAAAGCATAGATATGGTAGTAAGGAAAAATATATATTCAATTTAATGATAAACAGAGAAAAACACTGTCACAAAAGCATACCACAAGAATCCCAAGATAATAGCTGCAATTGCCTGTTGTATTACTGCAAAAAAGTGTACACTAGCTCATAGTTATGTTTCTCAAGCATCCAACCCCTCATTTCACTTGAAACCAACTACATATCGATGAAAAACTACTTTCCCCCTCTTAGGGGTCAAATCCATCATCATAGGAAATGTTTACATCAAAATCTCTAACCATACCTAAAACTAGGGAGGTTAGAAACCATCTCTCTGTTTAGCTTAAACTAACTAATTTGACTTTACAAGCATTAATTACAATGGATTTCACATGAAATGACTCTTACCATCACTATGACACTTAAATACATCATGAAAACTCATTAGAAAACAAATTACATTGACAAAAGTTGACTTTGACCAAGCAAAACTCGAAAATTGGCTTTCTTTCGCAGAAGCGCAACGTGCATTACAGAAGCACGGCGAAAAAATAGGGGTCAAAGATGAACGAATATCTTCTTAACCATAAAACTTTTTACAAACCTGGGAGAGGTTTTTGTAGATAAGCTTGTTGTGAAGGAAAAAATCTCTCAATTTTGTGAAATTCATTCCCATATTCTTAGAATCTGTGCCAAAGAAGTATGTCTAAAATAGGAAATTAAATTGGAGAACTTGATTTTCTAAAATAGGCCTCCAAGAAAGTTTGAATATCTGCCAATCCATGAAACTTGTGTAGAAACTGAAGGAAGTTATTATGATCAGGTTTGTCTTTAACAAAAACCTCCTTTGGTTTTTCAAAATTCATCTTCATTGGTCAAAAACCTCTTTTGAAAATGATGACCAAAAGAGAGTCAAAAGCACAGTGACTCTCCTGTAGCAACTTGTATTTTGGGCATATCTCCCAAATCATAAATTATATTAAAAAACTGAGAGAGGTTATTGTTTTTGGGTATGTTATGAACAAAAATATCCTTCAGTTTTCCAAAATACTTCCCCATTTGTTCAGAATCCAATCTTGAAGTTGGTGCAACAAGCAGTGGCTACGTTTCTGTAGGGCACTCTTGATTGTGTGCACAAAATTTCAAAATTTCAAAAATTTCAAAACTTTTTGTTTCCTCCTTTGCTATTTACCTTGTCTTCAAACTGCTCAACATCAATGGGAGCTTTTCCCTTTTGATCTACCTTTCTTGTTGATTGGGGGTCTTCTTGTTGTTTACCTTGTTGCATTAGGGTTAACTTTAAGTGCATGTTCTCTTGTTGTAGGAAAGCTACCATGAAGTTTGTTTTTTCTAGATGATCCTTCAACTCTTTAATATGTGCATCTTTGTCTTACATCATGTCATGACTCTGATTTTGATAAGAAACCCTAGTTTGATAGGAGGGAAGGTTAGGCTAGGATTGGGAAAACAAGGGAAAAAAGGGCAGCTAGTTTAGGAAAGGGAATGGAGGGGATAGGGATTAGGGAAATTTGTGGGAAAATTCTAGGGGGTAGGAGTAGCTGTTAGGGAGGCTAGGGAAGTGGAATTTCTTGAAATGGGTGAGGGAAAGAGGGGGAAAAGCCAAAAACATAGTCCACACTCAGAAATGAAGCAAAAGCATAGCATGGGCTAGGGTTTTTGGGAAAAATGATGGAAATGAAGGAGATGAGTGTCGGAAATGGTTGAGGGAGGTGTATGAAGTGTGTACAAGTGTGTTAGGGCAAGAAAACTAGGGTATTTCTTTCTGAACTAAAGCAAACACCAAGAAAACGAAAAGCACAACGAAAAACCCTAGGAGAGGGATTTCACCATTTATTGAAGGAAAATCATTGCATGAAGACTGATGAAAGGCTATACTTACTTGTTGAGAGTCTCTGGAAGCTATAATTTTCTGATTAAACCCTTTTGTGGCTTCCTCTAGGCTCCAAACTAAAAAATGCAACGTGCTGGTCAGAAGCGTAGCGTGCTTGCTGGCAAGGGCTTGGTGATGGAAAAATCAGAGTTTTGAAGGCTGAGGTGAAATTCAATGGTGGAGGAGAGCTTTGGGAAGATGAAATGAAGTGTTTGAATGCTTAGATGCTCTATTTATAGCTTGAAAGCCATTTTTTTCTTTTGGTGATGGTATGACATCACATGTCTTTTTTTGAAAAAATGATGTGATGTGGTAGTGTACTACAGCTTTATTGCTCTTTTCGGAAAAGTTACATCTCCATGTGGGGTAAATGTACCTTTGATACCTTTTTAACAAACTTATCTCTAATTACTAGCTCCCATGATGGTGACTATGGTGATGACATGACTTCCCACATGACTTTTGATGTCTTGACCTAATGATGACACCAAATGGATATCTAAGCCCATGATTAAATACCTTTGAAACCTTGCAGTATGCATGACAATGATATGATGACCTTTAATGATGACCAAGACACTCTTTTGGCGACCCATCATAGGAGTGATGACAAGACCATGACAGCGTTTTATGACTTTGAGTATGGAGGGAGTAGTAATGACCTAGAACTGACCAACGATCAAATTTTATTTGAAAATATAACAATTTGACCTAACAACCCTATCAACCACATGGAAAGAGTACATTTGATCATTGGTGACTCATAGATACTAACATTGGCTCCAACTGGGGATGGCAGCTCCTTTAGGAGGTGTTAAGAACATCGTAGACCAGATAGCCTCATCCATTGGGCGATGGAGTCAAAATAAAACACTTGACACTCAAAAGACTGACTGACTAAACTTAAGAAAAATTGAAACTGACTTGACTTGACTGAAAAACTTGACTACTAACTGAACTTACTTACACATGGCAATAGACCATCGAGATCTTAGGGCCTTCACCTTCAGGTTTCAAATCCTGATGATAACCAACCCCTGTTGAAGATATATATACAATCATGTGAAATGATCCCTCCAGTGTAACCAATCCAGCAAATGGCTACTTACTTGAATCCTGCTCACACTTTCCTTGAGCAGACAGAAAAAACAAAAGATAGGCAACTCAAAGTGTCCACTGAACATGTGCTCATGATCCATAAATACAAGAAAATTCATCTTCCCAGATGGCTGCAACAAATTGGCAATAGGGTCTTCAATAATCTGGAACATTACCATGTCTTGAAAGTCAGCAGAAATACAAGGACACCCTTCATTTTCCAATGCAAAATTTTTGTCAGGATGAAAGAAGAAAATATGTTCATCAAGTTTTTCATTCGCATCAGGAGAAAGGGAAGTTTGTTCTTGAAAATCTGCGTTTGAGGCAGCCATATTATCAATAGAAAAAATGTGCACATCCATAGGATCCAGGACAAACTGCTCTTCTTCAACAAACTCTTCATTTTCTAATCCTGGAGGAAGATCATCATGTGCAAGAGGCTCTAAAACAACTTCTTCTTTATCGTTGCTCTCTTCTTCACACATTGCTTGCAATGTTTGATGAATATTTTCTACCATAATTACATTGTCTGAAACCTCAACACATGTCAATTCAAAATTATAATTTGCACGAATCTACCCTTGAAATAGTGCTTTGGAAAATGGATGAGCTGGAGAGACATATGAGTGGTGAATGTCTAGAGATCCTTGTTCATGCATTTCATCAAAAACCTCATCTTGGTCTTCACAAACCTGATCTTGAAATAAAAACCCAGAGAAAGAACAATCTGATTGACTATCCTCATACCTTTGATCATCAAAAGATTGACAATTCTGCTGCAAAGATTCATCAAACTCATAAGATGGAACATGACTATCATACATAAGCACCATCTCTTCATTAAAACAGGGTTGAATGTTCCCTTGTTCTTCTGAAACGCCTACAGGATGTTTAATGTCATCATTGAGATCCTGCTCAGTTTGCCTTTCATCCAAGGGAGAAGACACCTGTTCTTCTTGGTGATGGAAAGGGTTCTCATACAAAGCCTCCAAGATCTCTTCATCCATGAACTCTTCATCACCATAATAATTCTCTAGATTTTGAATGAAAACCTCAAAATGTTCACAGCAATCCTCAACCAATGACAAAGAAGGATGAGATTCTCTATATTTTTCAAAAAATGTTGAATGAAAATCTTTAAGAGAATAAATACTAGCAGATGGTAGACCTTCATACCAAGATCGTGCTTTTCCTTCTAAGGTTGCCATGAACATCTTCATCATACAATCTTCAGGAAATTGAGCCCTCAACTTGTGTGCATGCATGTGAAATTTAACGAGATGTAGAGCAGCATCATCTCCTTTCTTGTCTTTGAACTTCGGCAAATAACTCTGCCAATCTACACAAGGCATGCGATTCGGAAAACCTGGAATGTGATCTCGTTTTAAAGGAGCATACCTTTTGGATATAGAACTCATCTCAATTTCTGGATCTTGCTGCCAGTGGAGTCTTTGGATCAAGTTGGAGTTGCCAGGTGAATTGTTCAGCCTTCATATGTGTTTGACCACTGTCTACCATCAGCAAATCAAATCTAAACTTTGATGATCTTTCCTGGGGAATATGAAATTGTTCGTGTCCCCAGTGTGGTTGCCAAAAATGTTAGCACTCCTCAGTGTCCCAAGGCTAAGAAAGGAGACCGACGAAGATAACCTAAAACCAATCTTCAGATATGGTAGCTAGCCCTACCAAATTAGAGAAGGCTCTCTCAAGGATCTCATAGCCAATTGAGCATCTGGAGAGGGAACCAGATGTTAGGCTAGATATTAAGCTCAATGGTGATTGATTTTTAGGGTTTGTTGGATGAAGCTCATAGATCTAGGAACTAGGCTAAGGTTTCAAATGATCAATTGCAGAGATATAATGGGGCAAGGTAGGTATGATCAGTGATAGAAGTAGGTTGTCATGGTAGTGCAGGGATGAAAAGGTAGAGGATCAAAATGAGCATGTAACCATGAATTCATTCATCAAAATAAATAGAACACTAACATGAAAATCTCATCAAAATAGAGCATATAACTTATAAATTATGCTTAAACACCTAAGAGATGATCACAAGAAAGCATAGATATAGTAGTAAGGAAAAATATATATTCAATTTGATGATAAACAGATAAAAACATTGTCACAAAAGCATACCACAAGAATCCCAAGATAATAGCTGCAATTGCAGGTTGTATTACTGCAAAAAAGTGTACACTAGCTCCAAGTTATGATTCTCAAGCATCCAACCCCTCATTTCACTTGAAACTAGCTACATATAGATGAAAAACTACTTTCCCCCTCTCAGGGGTCAAATCCATCATCATAGGAACTATTTACATCAAAATCTCTAACCACACCTAAAACTAGGGAGGTTAGAAACCAACTCCCTGTTTAGCTAAAGCTAACTAATTTGACTTTACAAGCATTAATTACAATGGCTTTCACATGAAATGAATCTTACCATCACTATGACACTTAATTGCATCATGTAAACTCATTAGAAAACAAATTACATTGACAAAAGTTGAATTTGACCAAGCAAAACTCAAAAATTGACTTTCTTCGACAGAGGCGCCGCATGCATTGAAGAAGCGCAGCGAAAAAATAGGGGTCAACAATGAATTGATTTCTTGTTAACCATAACACTTTTTACAAAACTAGAAGAGGTTGTTTTAGATAAGGTTGTTGTGAAGAAAAACCTCTCTCAATTTTGTGAAATTCATTCCCATGTTCTTGGAATCCGTGCCACAAAAGAATGACTAAAACAAGAAATTAAATTGGAGAATTTGATTTTCTGAAATAGGCCTCCAAGAAAGTTTGAATATCTCCCAATCCATGAAACTTGTGTAGAAATGGAAGGAGGTTATTGTGAATGGGTTTGTCCTTAACAAAAGTTTCATTTGGTTTTTCAAAATTCATCTTCATTTGGTTAGAAACCTCTTTTGAAAATGATGACCAAAAGCAGAGTCAAAAGCGTAGCGACTCTCTTGTAGCAATTTGTATTTTGGGCATATCTCCCAAATCATAAATTATATTCAAAAACTAAGAGAGGTTAAAAACCTCCTTCAATTTTCCAAAATACTTTCCCATTTGTTTAGAATCCAATCTGGAAGTTGGTGCAGCAAGCAGTTGCTGCGTTTCTATAGGACACCCTTGACTGTGTGCACAAAAATTCAAAATTTCAAAATTTTCAAAACTTTTTGTTTCCTCCTTTGTTGTTTACCTTGTCTTCAAACTGCTCAACATCAATGGGAGGCTTTCCCTTTTGATCTGCCTTGGTTGCTGATTGGGGTCTTCTTGTTGTTTACCTTGCTGCATTAGGGTTAACTTTAAGTGCCTGTTCTCTTGTTGTAGGAAAGCTACAATGAAGTTTGCTTTTGCTAGATGATCCTTCAACTCTTTAATATGTGCATCTTTGTCTTACATCATGTCATGACTTTGATTTTGATAAGAAACCCTAGTTTGATAGGAGGGAAGTGTAGGGCAGGATTGGGAAAACAAGGGAAAAAGGGGCAGCGAGTTTAGGAAAGGGAATGGAGGGGATAGGGATTAGGGAAATTTGTGGGAAAATTATAAGGGGTAGGGGTAGCTGTTAGGGAGGCTAGGAAAGTGGAATTTCTTGAAATGGGTGAGGGAAAGAGGGGAAAAGGCCAAAAACACAGTCCACACTAAAAAAAGAAGCAAAAGCATAGTATGGACTAGGGTTTTTGGGAAAAATGAGGGAAATGAAGGAGATGAGTGTGGGAAATGGTTAAAGGAGGTGTATAAAGTGTGTACAAGGGTGTTAGGGCAGGAAAACTAGGGTATTTCTTTCTAAACTAAATAAAACACCAAGAAAACCAAATGCGTAACGAAAAACCCTAGGAGAGGCATTTCACCATTCATTGAAGGAAAATCATTGCATGAAGACTGATGAAAGGCTATACTTGTTGGCTGTCTCTGGGAGTTGTAATTTGTTGATTGAACCCTTTTGTGGCTTCCTCTAAGCTCCAAACCCAAAAACGCAGAGTGTTCGTCAAAAGCGCAGCGTGCTAGGCAGAAACGCAACGTGTTTGCTAGCAATGGCTTGGTGATGGAAAAATTAGAGTTTGAAGGCTGATGTGAAACTCAATGGTGGAGAAGGTCTCTAGGAAGATGAAATGAAGTGTTTGAATGCTTAGATGGTCTCTTTATAGCTTGGAAGTCAATTTTTTCTTTTGGTGATGGTATGACATCACATGTCCTTTTTTGAAAAATGGTGTGATGAGGTAGTGTACTGCAGCTTTATTGCTCTTTTTGGAAAGGTTACATATCCATGTGGGGTAAATGTACCTTTGATACCTTTTTAACAAACTTATCTCTAATCACTAGCTCCCATGATGGTGACTATGGTGATGACATGACTTCCCACATGACTTTTAATGACTTGACCTAATGATGACACCAAATGGATATCTAAGACCATGATTAAAGACCTTTGAAACCTTGCAGTATGCATGACAATGATATGATGACCTTTAATGATGACCAAGACACTCTTTTGGTGACCCATCACAGGAGTGATGATAACACCATGACAACATTTTATGACCTTGAGTACGGAGGGAATAATAATGACCTAGAATTGACCAATGATCAATTTTTATTTGAAAATATAACAATTTGACCTAATAACCTTATCAACTACATGGAAAGAGTACATTTGATCACTAGTGACTCATAGACACTAACATGCAAGAAGCTGAAGTATAGTCTCTTGTTGATTATGTCTAACACTTTTGTTGTTATAAGATTTATGTTATGACTAACTTCATGCTTCTATAGTTTTTGTTGTACTTTCTATCTAAGTTATGCAAGTACATAATCTTCAAGGTGGTGAGGATGATCGAAAGAAAGGTTGATGTGATAAGCATGATATGCATAATGATGGTGACTCTGATAAAAAGGATGGAAGCCACTAAAGATTCTCCGATGACGAAAAGAAGTTGATCTCCCTAGGTTAAGAGGAAGCCTGGATAGAAGAGATGCTCCCTGGTTGAGAGGGGTGACATAGCTTGGTTTTGATTGAAGAATGAATTTCGAAGGATATGTTGTTGCATGAGAAGTAGGAAAGGAAAGTGTATGATTGAGGAATCTTCTGACAGAGATTCGGTTCATAGTCCTACTATGAAAAGTTAAGAAGTAACGTCAAGTTGTTTGGAAGACTCAGGAGGTTTGTATTTGATTATGTACATATGAAAGTATATTATTGATTGTGGTTGTATTTGTACATGTGAATATTTTTTGCAGCATGTTGGTTACCAATCAATTTGATTGGGAAAGATTGGTTATACTTGATCTACTGGATCAAGGAGCGTTGAGGCTTTGTGAGTGAAGCATTGCCTGGGAGGACATCTGGTTGGCACTTTGTCCCGAAGTTGGAAGGGCGACGTTGGTCATTAAGCTCTGACACGCACCTGGATCTTTGGGTTGATGGTTAGCAAGTAAGCCTGATGGTACCTAGAGGGGTTGAAACCTTGAGTCCACCTTATTCCCACCTGGATAGATTTCCCCGGTCAGGAATCTAGTTCGTGGCATTGCATTGCATGAATTGTTGAGAGACTAATGGAGGGATTTCCCTGGTCAGGAATCTAGTTCGTGGCATTATGGTGCCTAAATTGTTGAGAGACCAATGGATGGATTGCCCTGCTCGAGAATCTAGTCCATGGCATTGTGGTGCCTAAACTTCTTCATAGATGATGTGGTTTGAGATCTTCCACGTACCTCTTCGATTATATGTAAATATGAATACCTCCCTAGTTAAGAGGGAGTGTTGGAAAGTGTAACTAGGTTTGGTCTTCATAATTGTACTTGAAGTCAAAATGTAATGAAAAGAATTTTATTATTGAATTTAATTGACTTATTAAAGCATGGGTTTCATGCTTGGGTCAATTATAGGTCAAGCCTCCATTGTAGGCTTTAGGTTATTTGTCAAAATCATTTATTGTTTTACTTCTCCATCAAGTCATCCTCTTCAGCAAAGTAATCTACTTTGCCTCTTCAAAGTCCTCAAGAAAGTCTTCATCAAGTTAGCCTACCAGTCGACCTACATGTCGGCTCATTTGCAATAGTCAAACCACAATATATACAAGTGAGGACTTCGCATAAAAGACAAAAAAGTAATTCAGATCTCTCTGAAATCAAGTTCGGTTATCACAAAAAAATAAGTTCGGACATCTCTAAATAAGGCTCGGTATATATCTAAAAGGAAGTGCGGATATCTCTGACATGAAGCTCGAATTACCACAGATACTTCGTTTCGGTACCACAGCAATGAAGAAATATATATTTAGAGTGATGATGATCTGGTCCAAGTTAAGGGTATAACCACAGTGATAAGGTTCGGTGTCACAATAGAGAAGATCTCGGTGCAATCTCTCAGTATTACAATAGTGATGAGATTTTACAACAGCGAGAAGGATTCGGTCTCTTCACAGTAAGAAGGAATGATGTCTCGATGTAGTGGCAAACTCAACGAAAAGAATTTAGTGACATGAAAGAAGGATGAATTGATGGAGGTATTCTCAAGTATGTGTTGTAAGGGTCTTGGTCGTCTCATCTTGAATCAACTAAAGGAAGAATTTGTGATTGGGTTTTCCCCTCAAGGGGAGTTTTGCCTTGGTAGCGTGCTTATATTGTTGAAATTTCTAAGTATTACCCATTAGAAATTTTATCTGTATTATCTGGTTTATTTCTCGTACTTGTTAATTACAAACAAGTTATTTAACCATATAAATATCGAAATAAACACAATACAGTCCCAACTATCTACAAATCAATAGCTGAAAGAAATAGCAAACACACAAGTGACACCGTTATTTTTGGATAACTCGTCCCCGGAAAAACCCAACTTGGGAAAACCGTTGCAGCAATTCTAAGGGTTATTTTATTATGCAGTCTTTCCTTGAGTACAACTGGATGCCAAATCGGCTCACCCGACAGAGAAAATAATCCGGTAGTAATACTTCTCTATTCAGAAGCAGATATTCAGAAAATATGCCCCACGAAACCCTCTCCAGCAACCTCTGAAGCTCAGCGTCAACCCACCTGGCCTCAGCGTCAGCCCTCTGAAGCACTGCGCAACCTCTACGGCCCTCTACATCACTCCTACCGCCCTGTGTGGATGACGCAGGCCCTTCTAGCCTCTGCGCAGTCCCTTCTAGCTCTGTGTGGCTCCCCTTGGCTCAGCGTCTCCCTCTCTCTGCTTTTGTGCTAGTATCTCAGCACTATCTCTGCCTCTTTTTCCCGTACTCACTACCCCTCGTTGCAAACTGATCACTGATTCGACTTTTCTTAGCAAACCTCGCTCTAGAAAATCGAATGACTGATCACTCTGGTGTATCTTCCAACTGACCCTCAAGCCTCCTCTTATACTTTTCCTGTTGGTCCTTCAATGACCGAGATTAAATCTCTAATCAACGGCTAAGATTAGATTTGGCTTGATCCATGACTTTTGGAACCTTCTAATCCAATTTTATATTAATACGCGTTAGTATTTTATTTTTCCTATGTTTAGACTTAGGAACTCCATTAAAAATATTAATTAATTTAATATCTCCCAAACCGGTTAGAATTTGCCCAAACCATTTCTGGGTCTTGGAAATCTCATGTGCTTTAGTCTCTCCACCAATTTTCATGGCTAGAGCACATCCGATGCTATCCCAAATCAACACTCCTTCTTAGAAAGCACTGTGCTCTAGTAATACTCCTCATTGAGCATAACTCTGATTATCCGGCACTGGTACCTATGCTGACGCTAGGCCTCCCTGCCCAACATCCTCTGCACTTTTGCATCCTTTACTGCTGCCCATGGCTCTGCCACTGCCACTGCTGCATCCGTACAACAGCTCCCTTTGCATCCGTGCTACTACTAGTCCATCTTCCCAACACTACATTTGCACTGCCTCCCCCTCTCATCATGCTGCATCGTGCTACTGCACTGCAACTAGTTACTAAGAGGTAAGTAACTGATCCACCCAACTTCTAACATCTCTGTCAAGCTAGAAACACTCCTGATGTTGAAATTCCCTCTACTGCTAACAAGTGCTCCCTCTACTGACCTCTACTCTATTGCAACAACTCCCTGCATCTCGTACCGCTGCAAACCTCTATGTGCCATCCTACACTGTTGCAACACTCACTGTGCCTCTCGCATTGCTGCCACCTGCTAGCCTCGCGCTCCCAGGGACTCCTGCATTGTAACACTCTCTGTCGCTTCATCCACATCCATTCCTACCGACATCCGCCAGTCCTGCTACTTCTCACTTCGGGGCTCCCGTAGCAAGGTATAATCCAAGAGGTTGGGTACCTCAAGGATCCTGCCCCTCATCGCCTATAGTCCATCTGACTACAGCTCGATGTCTCCCCACCTCTTCTGTAGAAGTACATGAGCACTCATGGCACAGTCGTCATCCAGAATAGACAGGATCTTGGCCTTCCAAATGACAAAGTTGAATGCTCCATCCAACCTGTCCTGATCCCTCAGTCCATTCATGGCCATCTCTCTACTCTTCTTCTGGACTCCTCTGAGTCTATACTTCCCTCCTGAAAGTTTTCTCTTAGACTCTCGTTGAGTCTCTACTTGCCTCCTGGAAGTTCTCTGCTAGACTCCCTCTAAGTCTCGATTTCCCTCCTGGAAACCCGCCTGCCAACCATCGAGTCACACCTCTTTGATCTCCTATGCAACTGCAACACTAATATGGATTTCTTGGCTAGAAATCCGCCTAAGTAGCGAATCTTTCTACCTTGGTTTTGCCCTGTTAGGTACTGTTCTGTCTCGGCAGCAACAACACCCCACCAACTTCACTCTCTCAGATCTGCCCACAGCTTCCTATGCCCCAGCAGCTGAAGAAATGAGCCCCTAGGCTCTGCGCAATACTAGCAACGGCTGAATCTACACCTCCTGGCCACAGCGTCGATCCTTCATGGCTGAGAAAGATGATCGAGCACTACGTAAGTCTGATTTGTCCCTCTCTACCTCTACGTTGACCCTCCCCCTGGCTCGAACTGATGACGCAGACCCTCTGCATCAACACTTCTCTGCTATTTTCTGCTAGGAACAACTTTTGTTGCTCGAGACAGCTATTTCTACTGCAAATTCTCTAATTCAATTGGCGCCTTCAGCTCTCCTGTGATCTGCCTCGCTCTGATACCATGTTGAAATTTCTAAGTATTACCCGTTAGAAATTTTATCTGTATTCTCTAGTTTATTTCTCCTACTTGTTAATTACGAACAAGTTATTTAACCATATAAATATCGAAATAAACACAATACAGTCTCAATTATCTACAAATCAACAGCTAAAAGAAATAGCAAACACATAAGTGAAACCATTATTTTTGGACAACTCGTGCCCGGAAAAACCCAACTTGGGAAAACCGGTGCAACAATTCTGAGGTTTATTTTATTATGCAGTCTTTCCTTGAGTTCAATTGGGTGCCAAACTGGCTCACCCGACAGAGAAAATAATCCGACAGTAATACCTCTTTATTCGAAAGCAAATATTCAGAAAATTTGCCCCACGAAACCTTCTCCAACAACCTCTGAAGCTCAGCATCAGCCTAGAACCCTTTGCGTAGCCTCTACGACCCTTTGCATCAATCCTGTTGCCCTCTGTGTAGATAACGCAAGCCCTTTTGGCCTCTGCGCAGTCCCTTCTAGCTCTACGTGGCTCCCTCTGGCTCAATGTCTGCCTCTCTCTGCTTCTGTGCTGGTCTCTTGGCACTATCTCTGCCTCTCTGTCCCATACTCACTACCCCTCGCTGCAAACTGATCACTGATTCAACTTTTCTTAGCAAACCCTGCTCTAGAAAATCGAATGACTAATCACTCTGGTGTATCTTCCAACTGACTCTCAAGCCTCCTCTTATACTTTCCCTATTGGTCCTTCAACGGCCGAGATTAAATCTCTAATAAACGGCTAAGATTAGATTTGGCTTGATCCACGACTTTTGGAACCTTCTAACCCAGTTTTATATTAATACCCATTAATATTTTATTTTTCCTAAGTTTAGACGTAGGAACTCTATTAAAAATATTAATTATTTTAATATCTCCCAAACCGGTTAGAATCTACCCAAACCATTTCTGGGTCTTGAAGATCTCATGTGCTTTAGCCTCTCCACCAATTTTCATGGTTAGAGCACATCTGATGCTACCCCAAATCAACATATATCTTGTGTTCTCTTTTTTTTTATTGCTTGGCATTAATCTTGATGATAAGAAAAGATATTTACGAAATCGAATATTAATAATAAAAATATCACAAGTTAATGTCATTAAGAGGAAAATTGTTTAACTGCCACCTATATGGATTTTCCAACAATAGTATGTCCAAGGTACCTAACCCAGGTGGATATTGGTGGCCACCCGCCTATTCCACCTAGACCCCCTAGTCAGTTTCATCTGTTTCCTTGTTCATTTCAACATTTACTATTTTTAGCAATTTTTCAGGTCCTGAACTTCTGGAGCAGTTTTGACCCCCTAAAAAGCGTTTTTTGGGGGTTCGCAACAGGACCATAGCCATAGGCAGGTGCCTGTAACGAAACCTATAGTACTCAGAGACCTTTCCAACAAGGTATTGTACGCACCAAACAGAGATAATATGACCAAGTTACGACCCCGAGAAGTTGGTTGCCCAACTAACCTCAACGGGGCCCACAAACTCTTGGTGTTACATCTCCTAGGGTTAGGGTTTTGGTTGTTTAGGATTTTCTCATATTTTCCAATAATAAATAGGCCCTTGAGCCTCATTGTAACTGAGTTCAAAGGCATGTAGCTGCCACATCTCTTCTCAGAGATAAGCTACCATCGCCCGAACTATCTTATTTCCATTTTGTTTCTAAGCATAGTTCAATATTTTTCTATTAATGAAATGAAGTGTTTTTCTGCTGCATCTCTGTGTTTATGATTATATCTGTAAATTGTTGCGTTCCTATTTAAGTTCGGATCAATACCTCCTTTAAAGGGTGGTGACATGTGATAAAGAGATGAATGGAGTAGCAAACGAAAGGGGCAACACTAGGCCACATGTTGGGGTACAAGGGTAACTAATAAAAGGGAAGCCCACACTTGGGTATATAAAGTATAGGAGGGAGCAATCGTGGTACATGAGGTGCATTGGCCTTGATTTTTGCACACTTCTTTATATGCCTTTTGCCTTTTATGATTTTTCTTTAATTAACTACTTGAGGCTCAAGGGATAAGAGCATGATGTGTGTGATATAGCAATTGATAACCTCTTTAAAGTAGGGCGGTTCATTTCCCACCAGGGGTTGCGACAATCATGGGTTGTTAAATGATAAAGGAGGCTCATCTAGAGCCCATAGGAACCAGGGTGATAACCATGATGATGGGGTAGAGCTCATGTATTGGCTTTGCCCACGTACTAAATGTGTTTGTCCCGACCATCTTTTGCATTTTGTGGTACATCTTCCTATTGAATGTGGTCAATTATGCTTTCATCTTTCTTTTCAGCTACGTCAACCTCCGGGACATCATTCCAAGCCCAACCCAAAGTGTGGGCAAGGGGAAGGGGAAGGCTAACCCTATGTGGACCCAATGGAGGAATGTGGACCCAGGTGTGAGAAATGATGAATGGGGTTATAATTGATTGGAAGGGGAGTAATATATGTGGATGAAGGAGCGGGACCATGCAACCAAAATTAGGGTTTCCCATGTAGTACCATTCCTAAATCCAAAAGGCCAGTAAAAGAGATCCCACGGGACTAGGGTTCAAGGTTAACATCCAAAAGAGGTCTAGGGGACAAGAGCACAAACCTAGCCCACTCTTTCGCCGAATCCCCCTATTAATCCATGCCCAGAAGTGCCCATGATAAGCAAACTACAATACTCAATTACCAAATGACAAGGCATACCTTTAGGTTCGGGAGGTCCACCTTCAAACATACAATCATAACATATGGGTGAGGGACAACATGGTTGGCTTAGGTGGCGGAGAAATGGCACAACGAGCTAATTGGTGGCTACAAGGGGCTAGCAGGTTGTCAATTGAAGACCATCTTGGAGAAAAAAATTCTCCTAGGGATATCACCCACAAAAGAGTGGGTAACAGGTTCTTCCTTTGTTTAAAATGTAAAGTGATGGTGAGGTGATCGTGGTTATTCTCATATTTTCATGTCTCCATCTACATGTTAGGACTTTTCGTCTTTGGGTGTGAAATTGTGTGAAAACACCACACTTGGAGAATGTGCATGAAAAACCACTTTGCCCAGGAAATAATAAAATAATCTTAGAGTAGATGAGGTTAACTTAAACAATGTGACATGCAAACTTCTTTAACCAAGTCAAATAACCAACATAAAGAGTGTGCCCTAGTGAAATGTGACAAGTTCGTCATATCCATAATCATCTTCAAACCATGAGTTAACTTTCAAACTATGTGTTGTTTTTCCAAAACCATGAGCACTAGAGGAGGATGCCTTAGGGAAGTGTGAAAGGGAAATTACAATCCTCATCACATAATCATGTAATATTCTTCCATATACCAAATCATCACCAATAATGCAGAATCATGTAATATTCTTCCATATGCCAAATCGTCGCCCTAATACAAGGAGGTGCACCCTTGTTTTCAAGCCATAAACTAATATCATGTTGCATGCATGCCTCAAAATATGTGTTAGGAAGGACAACACCCAAGGCAAGCTATGGTTTACCTCAAATAACCCTTTGCCACATGTGAATGGAGTCAAATGAGCTAGGACACTCCAATACTAAGCCTCCATGTGGTCAAAACAATGTGAAACTCATTCCAAAGCATCCTTAGCATGTGTGTACAAAGCTAATGCTTCATTAAATATTGAGATGTTAAATATGACATAAGAAGGTGATAAGGTGGTACATGTATGCAAAACACCAATTTCTATTGGGGCACTCCACCATCATCATTCACAATTATTGACAACTGAAACCTAGGGAGACTTTAGTTGGGTTCCCACTACATGAAATGTAGTGAGGTTAAATAAATGTACCAATGCGAAGCCAAAACCATCCAAAGAGGTGGGGGTGCACTATATCAATAAAATATTGGGTATGCCAACTCATTAATCAAAATAACTCATCAATCAAAATACCATCAATACATGAAATACTATCAATACATGACGATGGCTCATCCAAAATTCACTAGCAGCAACCAAAGCATCGAATCAACCCAAAGATAGCAGCATCTCTAAAACCTAAAACCAAAACTCACATGTACCCCATGTGAGGGGTAAGAAAACCCATTGTATTGAATCAGAAAGAACAACCGAATATATTGATCATGTTTGCTTCTGATAGCATATCTGGTGTCACTCTTATGTACACTATGTGGAGTGGAGTTAATAATGTCGAAGACAACACCTAAAATTGTAGGATCCAATCCAATCAAATTCTGTATAAAATAATATATTACAATTATAAAAATTATTATAGAACAATCCCTTCAAGTCGAATTGTTTCGGTAATATTATACATCAATAAAATGTTGAACAAACAGAATGTTTTTTATATATTACAATATAAAAAATATTGTAAAACAATCCCTCCAATTCGAATTGCTTCAGTAATATTATACTTCAATAAATTGTTTAGTAAACATGAGAATGTTTATTTATTGGAAATTCCATTTCACTTTTGAAATTGTTACTAAGCAGCATAATTAAGAAAATGAAAATGCATGATTAGTCCTTACTCAGTGGTCTGCCATGGTCTAAATACATTTTTGCAATTGAAGCATGTAAAGCAGCTCCAAGAGGAAGCACATTTTCATCCACGAAGAAATGGGGGGAATGCCCTGAATGGATTGAGCCAATGCTCTCATTTCTCATACCAATCCAAAATAGCGTGCCTGGTATAATCTGTGAATAGAAGGCAAAATCCTCTGCTCCCATTTTCTGTCCCATATGCTTCACATTATGTGCCCCAAGCAATGTTTCTCCAACCTTTTGAACATGACTATGCAACCTTTCATTATTGACAGTAGGAGGATATTCAGGGCTTTCTTCTTCTTTAAAATCAATAAATGCTGTGCACCCATTTACATCAGCCTGCTTCTCTATAATCTGAAAGAAACCATACGCATGGTATTAGTAGATCATGTAGTCTTTCGTATCTTTATCAATCAACAGTTTCTTATAAAAGACACTGATTAGGTATGTAAGATAAAGGTTTATGTTATCCTGCAGAGAAGATAAACTTGCCTCTTTGATTCTTTTCCTTATCTTAGCAAGTCCTTCAGATGTAAGGCTTCGAAATGTGCCTCCAAATCTCACTTTGTTTGGAATGATATTGAATCCCTTACCACCATCTATGAATGCTACTGACACTACCTTCATTGACAAAGAAAAAGGTTTAGTGTTTCTGTTATGGTACTTATTCAGGTATCAGCAGTATGTCTTCCATTACTCACAATTCAACATTCAGATAGTGTAGTGTTGACATTACATATATATCGACAAGATTGGTAAACTCAAAGTCAAATTCTGTCAAAACCAAAGCCATGCAAAGAATATCGCCATACTACCGCATATTTTGGTTTCAAATTTAGTTGCACTCAAGCTATATGACTTAGTTGTGGGAGAAAAATAATATTCAAGCTGTCTTAGTACTTCAGATATTCAAGCAAATTTGATATTGAACCAGATAGTTTCCCGTAAAGTGGTGCCTTTTAAAGATCACAACTATTCAAACCAAATAAAAAGGTTAAACATTGAAGCTGAAAGAGTAAGAATCTTACTAGGTTTTCCACTGCGAATGCAGATGAGAACAGTAGCTCCAAATTTAAATTCAAATTCAATACTATGCATTCTAGTGTCAAATGTGGCCAGTGGGATAAATATAATCACTTCCACTGTCAGCAGGCAAGATGAATTCTTCTGACATCGACTTTGTTAGTTTTTGTAGATTAAACAGGTGTTCTAGTCTTAAGAGGTGTCATTGAGGCTAGAGACACAGAAGAGTTAATTATCTCCAAGACTGTAAGTCAATTAGTGATTTTTTAAATATTTCCTAAGTCTAACTTAGGAAAAGTGAATAATTAATTGATAATAATTGGGATAAGGTCAATTTTCCTCTAGAAACCCATAGAAAGTTTCTAAGAAGATCTTAGCCATCGATTAGATCAAGTGAACTTCTAATCGTGTCATTCATTCGTGAATAAGATATTATAAAGTAAATCGATGGGCAGCTTTGGAGATCATACAAATACTCAAATGGATGAATTTCAGAAGACACCAGAGGGTTTCAACAATATTGGTTGAGGAAAGATTTTTCAAAGATTCTTGCTATCAATATTCTTTGCAAGAGGCCAAGTTTTTCCCAGGAAGGTCATGAGCTTCAGGAGGAGGCCGAATTGCTTAGTGTATTCACAAGAGGAGACTGAGATTATTTTCTGGAAGGCAGTGCGAGTCTTCGAGAGGTCAAATCGAGTTTTCCAGTGCCAGTGCGAGTTCACCGAAAGCCATTGTGAATCTGTTGGAGGCCATTTGAGTCTTCCATAAGGCAAATCGAGTTTGCGAGAAGCCGATGTGAATTGCCAAAAAGAGCTAATCCAAATTGCTAGAGGCCAATGCATGTTGTTGGAGGCAATGCGAATAGCACAAAAGGGAAGCCATGGGGTTTTCCAGATTAGCACAAATAAAGAAATATATTTATGGAGCTTTGCCATTGAGAGGCAAGCAATGGTATTTCTCAATAGCAATTTATTTGTTGAAGATAATAATAAAAGCCCTCATATCTAAAAGTTGGTTTTCCCCACATTGGGGTTTTTCTAGGGACAATTTGTCCAAAAACATTAGTGTAAAATGTGTGATTGGTTTTGCATATTTTCCTGCACTTTCAGTTTGTAATTGGTGTTGTTTATGTTGTTATATGTTGCTTGTAGTAAATGAATTAATTTTCCATAAATAAGTGACCTTTTGGATAACCAGAATTTGACATGGTATTAAAGCAATGAAGTGTTGAGGTTATTTGTGATCTGAGTGCAAGGGTTTCGTAGGAGAAATCAAAAGTTTCACACAAGTTATTTTTCGCCAAAACTATTCAGATTTATTGGGGTTTATTGTTTGAGGGTTTCAAAAATGGCTTCAGTGGGAATAAGAGATCAACACAGACTTGATGGTGCATCGAACTTTGGTGTCTAGAAATCCAAAATCTCATTATTGTTGGAGGAGCATGGATTAAAGGAATATGTTATTGCAGTTGCAGCCTTACGAGAAAACCCGACGCAGTTAGTAGTTTATCGGAAGGAGGGTGCCAAAGTTAGGCGTATTCTCCAGGATGGGGTTAAAGATCACATCGTTCCCCATATTGCAGAATTGGATACAACCAAGAATATGTGGGATGCCATCCTGAAGTTGTTCCAGAATGCTATTGTAAACAGAAAGTTGATCCTCAAAGAGAAGCTAAGAAACACCAAGATGAACAAAGGAGAAGGCATAGTCAGTTACCTCACCAGGATCAGACTTGTCAAGGACGAGTTAGTAGTTGTCGGAGAGAAGATAAATGATGACAAGCTCGTGAGAACTGCCTTAAACGGGTTCTCAAAGCAATGGGATGTTGTCGTCCAAGTGATTAATGTACAACAGGACCTACCTAACTAGGATCGTTTGTGGGGCGATTTCACTCAGTAGGAGCTTAGGTTGAGTCTTGTTAGTGGCAACAGCAATAGAACCCAGAAATGTGAGGAGGACGAGAATGTTGCTCTAGTAGGAAAGGGAAAAGCTAAGAAGGGCTCAAGCAAAGGGCCTAACTCCAAAGGAGAGAAGAAGAAAAAGAACTTGAGTAAAATCAAGTGTTTTGGATGCAGTGAGCATGTTCACTATGTTAGTCAATGTCCGAATAGGAAGAAGGGTGACAAGAAGAAGAAGCAACATACAACAACTTCAACAAATATTGACGAGCTATCTCCAAGACTCGAAGATGAATTCTCTATCATAGCTTGCTTATCTATCTCTACCTCCACGAGGGTTTGGTATATTGATAGTGGGGCATCGCGTCATATGACAGGGGTTAGATAATATTTCTCTAGCTACAAGGAAGAGGAGATAGGCTTCCAAAATGCAAATGGGATATAAGTCCAATTGCACTCCAGTTGGGAGAGGACAGTTACCTTTCAGAGGGAGTCAAGAAAGAGTACTCATGTTACAAATGTGTTGCACATACCAGGTTTAGGAATGAACCTAATATCAATTTATACTCTTCAGGATAAGGGATATGAATTCTAATTTTGAGGACAAAAGGTGTACTTAAAACACCAGAACTGGGAGTCAGTGATTCAGATTGGGGTAAGAAGCAACAAGTTATACAGGTTACAGTTGGACGCTCCAAAGGAACTAGTCAAGAACAGTAGTAACAAAGATATGGGAGAATTATGACATAAGAGAATGGGACATATCCATCACAAAGCACTTAAGTTGCTCAAAGAGAATGTGGCAGGAGTTCCAGAAGTAAGCACGGAACATGATGACATGTGCAGAGGGTGCGTGCTTGGGAAGTTTGCGAAGGAAACATTTCCAAGGAGTGACAATAGTGCCAAGGGTGTAGTAGACTTGATACATTTTGATATTCGTGACCCATTGTCCACAAAGTTTCTCAGAGGTTACGAGTACTTTGTGACCTATTGACAACACTTTGTCAATAGTCCAAGGAAGTAGAGTGCAAAGATGTAAAGGAATATTTTCAAAGTTCAAAGTCATCTACCAACATTGTGTTATCATTATAAACCCAATTTCTACAAAGTTATATTGTAAATGATGCTAGTATGACCGTTTAATATTGTCAGGCCAGGCAGTAACTCCATTAGGCAGAAAATAATTGACTATATTATTCCATCAGGTAGGTCCTTATTATATACATGAGGGAGAGACTGTTCAGTTCGTCTCCCGATGACTGTTCATATTCCTATCTATCTATTTACAATAATTCACCCAATCACAAGGATTAGGTGTCAACATTCCCCCCCTTAATCTGAAGGGATGTTGGTGAGTCCAAGCATCATTCTGAATCGTTCAAGCTTTTCCCTTCCAAGCGCTTTGGTGAAGATGTCTGCAATTTGCTCATTTGTGGAACAATGACGGAGATGGATTGTTTTGGCCTCAACATGATGTCGAATCAGATGATATTTAGTATTGATGTGCTTCGTTCAATCATGGAACTTTGGGTTCTTGGCCAACTTTATTGCAGAGGTGTTGTCAATCATGAGTGGAGTTGATTGTACTTGTTTTACCTGTAAATCTTCAAGAATTTTCCTGAGCCACACAATTTCTTTTGTTGCTTCAGCTGCTGCCACGTATTCTACTTCTGTTGTGGAATCTGCTGGAACTGATTGTTTGTGTGATCTCCAGGAGACAGCTCCTGATCCAAGACTCATAGCATATCCTGAAGTAGATACTCCAGTTTCTTTGTCTCCATCGAAGTCTGAATCAGAGTATCCAATCAAGCTGAAGTCGTCCACCTGTGTATACTTGATTCCAAAGTCTTGAGTTCCCTTCAAGTACCTTAGAACTTTTTTTGCAGCAGACCAATGTCCCTCACAAGGCTTTTGCATAAACCTGGAGAGGATTCCAACAGCAAATGAAATGTCTGGTCTGGTAGTAGTTAGGTAGTTGAGACTTCCTACAAGTTGTCTATACTTTGTTGCATCCTCAAATTCCTTTCCTTCAATAGATGTGAGCTTTAAGTTTTGTTCCATTGGAGTAGTAAGAGGATTGCACTCTGTCATGCCAAACATGTTCAACAAATCTCCAATGTATTTCTTTTGAGAAAGAAATATGGACTTTGGATGTTGGGTTACTTCAATGCCAAGATAGTAATGAACATAGCCCAAATCAGTCATTTCAAAACTTTTCCCCAATTCCTTCTTTATGGATGCAATGTAGCTTTCATTGTTCCCTGTCATTAAAAGATCATCTACATATACCACAAGATATACAACTATTTTGCCAACTTTCTTGACAAATAAAGTTGCATCATCAAGATCAAAATGATTGAAATTGAGTTTCAGAATATGCTCAGTTAGTTTTTCATACCAGGATCGCAGTGCTTGTTTGAGGCCATACAAGGACTTCACAAGTTTGCATACTTTATGTTCATGTCCTTTCATAGCAAAACCTTCAGGCTGAGACATAAAAACATTCTCTTTTAGATCTCCATTCAAGAAAGCAGTTTTTACATCCATTTGATGGACTTTCCAACCGTTCTGAGCTGCTAGTGCAAAGAGAGTCCGGATGGTAGCCCATTTTGCCGTGGGGGCAAAAGTCTCCTCATAATCGACCCCTTCCCTCTGTGAAAAACCTTTTGCCACAAGCCTAGCTTTGTGCTTGTCAAGTGAGCCATCAGCTTTATACTTGTTCTAACTTCTTGTAGACCCACTTGCAGCCAATTGGTTTGCTTCCAAATGGAGGATCAACCAGCTTCCAAGTGTCGTTCTTTATGAGGGCATCATACTCCTTTTGCATCGCTTCTTTCCATTCATCATGAGAAGGAGCTTCTTTGAAGGAAGTTGGTTCATTGAAGGAAGTTGGTTCAAAATCTGTAGACAAGTTCAATTCACAATCATAAGAAACATCCATATCAACAGGTGAATTAGAGTCATCTACATCACCTCCATTTTGCCGGTTTGAATTTCTGGTTCCTGTTCCAACTTCATCAGGATGAACACTTTCAAGTGTCATTGTCAGCCACTTTGGGGGACCTTTCTCAGATGGTCCAGGCTGCTCCATTGATTGAGTTGGGACTGAGTCAAGATTGAGTCTCCCAATTCTATCAATTACATCACTTAAAGCATCATCCGTTGTTGGAGTTTCATGCGAGGGAGAGTGTTCTTCAGAAGAAGATTCCACATGTTGATCTAGTATAGGAATCCCCCCTTGAAGATGTGGAATCTAATTATCAAATTCTTGAAATGATTTTGCTTTTGCGAATCTATCCAAGCGATCAAGTTGCCGCTCAACAACATTGTCAATTTTGGATGATTCAAGAAAAATTACATCTCTAGATACAACAAACTTCTTATTTACTTCATCATAGAGGTGGTATGCTTTGGACATGTTTGAATACCCCAGGAAGATACACTCACGACTTCTAGCACCAAGTTTGTTTCTATGTACCTTTGGTATCAAGGCATAACAGGTGGAATCAAAGACCCTGAGATGCTTTACCGAAGGAACATGTCCATACCACATTTCATAAGGAGTCTTGTTTCTTATAGCATTATATGGACATCTATTCTTTGTATATGCAGCACATAGAACAGCATCAGCCCAAAACATTATCTTTACATTTTTGAAGAAAAGCATGGATCGTACCATATTTAAGATTGTTCTATTCATTCTTTCAGCTACACCATTCTGTTGGGGATTATAAGGCACAGTTGTTTGATGTTTGATCCCATGTTGGCGAAGATAGTTTTCAAATTCATTTGATGTGTATTCTTTTCCATTATCAGTGCAAATAGACCCAATATGAGATTGTGCATCATTTTCAATCCATTTATGAAAATTCTTGAATGTTTGAAAAGCATCAGATTTGTTCTTCAATAAATAAACCCAACACATTCTGGTGTAGTCATCAATAAATGTCATGATATATTTATTTCCATTTGCAGAAGGAACAGGCATTGGACCGCATAAATCTGAATGAATGAGTTCAAGCTTCCTATGCGCTCTTGAATGTGAATCATGAAAAGACTATTTGATATGCTTTCCTAGAATGCAAGCATCACATTGTTTAAGTTTCCTAGGAATTGTAGGCAAACCAGCAACACCATTTTTCTTTAATAAGCGGAGACTGTCATAGTTCAAATGTACAAATCTACCATGCCATAATAAACTTGATGGAAGTGTACCTTCTTCATGATGAGAATTGTATGAGAAATGTTGTGCATGAGCAAAGGTTCCTTGCAGTTTGAGAAGCCTTTCTTCTTCTATTCCCCTCATGACAAGTGAGTGATCAGATGCTTTTCTTACCTCAAGCTTGCCATCAAACATATGAATGGAGTGACCTTGCTGGCGGATGTGGACCAAGGACAACAAGTTTCTCTTGAGCTGTGGGAGATATAGAACATGATGCAGAAGAAAGTCTGGAAGACCAGGCAGTTTAAGCCTGATTATGCCAAGCCCTGATGGTTTGATTTTTGATTGATTTGCAAAGTATACTGCTCCATCAACATTATCAGTAAAATCTTCAAAAAAATCTTTTCTATGAGTCATGTGGCAGGTTGCTCCTGAATCAAGCAACCAATCATTTTTCCAAGAATCAAGTGAAGCATTAAATAGATCTTCATTTACTCCAATGTTACATTGTGCCACAACATAGTGAGCGGATTCAGGTGCTTTACCTTTGTCTGTATCATCAGCTTTACCTTTCTGTTGGTTTCTTTTCTGCTCAATTTTGTCCCATGGTAGCTTGCATGTAGAGGCATCATGTGATCCATTTCTTTTGCAGCGAATCCAGTGCAAATCTGCCTTTTCTCCTTGAGAATGTCTGCCCCTCTGCCTCTGAAATATCTTCCTCTTCCTCTTCGTCCACCTCTTCCTCTTATAGAATCTTGAGCAAGATACTTTTCTTTGTGAGCAAGGCACACAGTCTCTTCAGAAGATTCAGGGGTTGTCTTCTTTCCAAAAGCTTTCTCTCTTTCAGCAAACTTTTTCACAAGAGAGTCAAAGGTTATATCTTTGAGATTTCCATTAGCTTGCAATGACTCAAGATAATTGGACTAAGTAGGATAAAGTTCCTTGAGAAAAGCGATAAGAGGAATATCCAATTCAACCTTAGTAGATTTGATATCATGCATTATAGACTTTACTTCAGATGCAAGAGCAAGAGGATCATTATTTTGCAGTTCAAGAGTGAAGAGTTTAATCATGAGTTGAACAACTTCAAGTGCAGAATGTGAGTCATAGAGTTCTTTCAGCTTTTGTAAGGCTTCATAGGCAGTTGAATATGACGAAATATGGCGACTCACCTCTTCATTTACAGATGCTGCGATTAATGCATAAGCTTTGTTGTTCTTGTTTTCCCACATGACGAGCTCTTTGTATGAGGTAGGCTGTACTGGGTCATTGTCTCCTTCTCCGACACACACTCCTTTCCACAGCTCATTGAAAATGAGGGTGTGTTTTATCATCTGGGACCATTCAGGATAGTTCTCCTTGCCAGTGAGAACTATTCCCACCATGGATATGATTGAATGCATTCTGTAAAAAAAATACTTCTGCTGATAGAAAAATACTTCTGCTATTACTATATAAAATTGTACTTCTTATGGAGAAAAAAGTGCAGCTCTGGTGTAAAAAGATTGCACTCTTATATATAGGACAAAGGTATTACCAACTCCTATATGGTGGAGATGATATCACTCACAACACAAAGCTTTAGAGAACCACATAACCTCGAGCTAGAAAACTCGTGCAACGTACCAAATAATACAATGTTCAAACAATACATATGGCTGCGTTAAAAATAACATATGGCTGCGTTCAACAAAATACATATGGCTGCGTTCAAAACATATCTAACGCAGAGGTATCATACTGTTATAACACCATTCAAAAGTACCATTCAAGGGAAGCGGCTTCCTATACAAAAATCCCCAATGCCCTCTCTTTTCTGTACATCACGAGGACATGAAATCAGTAAATTACACTTTCATATGCACGCCAACCCGAGATCGCAAACCAAACCAAAATATAACTTCAGCCACACTTTCCAGCTCTTACTTCACCTTACTTTCTTACTTTCATCGGTCTTTGGATTCTCCACGCATCAGCAGCATACCATGTCATTCCAAAAGCAGTCAGCACATTTCCACGCATCAGCAGCATACACATGAAAAGTTCACAATCCAAAAGCAGTCAGCACATTTCCACGCATCTCAGGTATTATAACCACAATAACCACGCATATCAGGTGTTATAACCACAATAATATGCGTATAACAGCGTTCAGGTATTATAATAATATGCGTATAACAGTGTTCAAATACCAAAACGATTTCTAATGCATACTCCAGCAATCACGAGACAGGATTTGAATGTTTAGTGGTGAGGATTCCACGCTCACCGCACCAAGCGCCTCGCCCAAACTCAGAGATACAAACTAAAGACAACATCGCACGAAGAACAGGCAGAGGAACGTTTCAACTTGGACCAGCGATTCATTCAGGTGAATGCACAGTGATTCTGAATGGGGCAGCTTGGACAGCGCTGGCAGTGTTAGGCAGAGGAGCATGTCAGGTGCAGGTCTGTATAAAAAGAATATGGCAGACAGGCAGAGGAGTTACAAGGTGCATGAGAGCTAAAAAAGGAGCTGGCTCTGACACCATGTCAGGCCAGGCAGTAACTGCATTAGGCAGAAAATAATTGACTATATTATTCCATCAGGTAGGTCCTTATTATATACATGAGGGAGAGACTGTTCAAGGTGAATGCACAGTGATTCTGAATGGGGCAGCTTGGACAGCGCTGGCAGTGTTAGGCAGAGGAGCATGTCAGGTGCAGGTCTGTATAAAAAGAATATGGCAGACAGGCAGAGGAGTTACAAGGTGCATGAGAGCTAAAAAAGGAGCTGGCTCTGACACCATGTCAGGCCAGGCAGTAACTGCATTAGGCAGAAAATAATTGACTATATTATTCCATCAGGTAGGTCCTTATTATATACATGAGGGAGAGACTGTTCAGTTCGTCTCCCGATGACTATTCATATTCCTATCTATCTATTTACAATAATTCACCCAATCACAAGGATTAGGTGTCAACAATTATGTAACAACACCTAGATAAGCCTTCGATTTTGGCGACGAATTTCATCCTAGGAAGTTTTTTAACCTCCCTGAATTATGTGTGTTTCTAAACACAAATATTCAACAAAAATTTTCTTCCAACTTAAACCCCAAAGCTAGGGTGGAATTCATTGACAAGGTCTTAGGTGAGTCCTAGCGTTATATCAAGTCTTTGTAAAATTGGTTTGATAATTATTTAGGCACATTTGGCCAAATTATTTTATTACAAACTACTTGGTCTATACTAGATCATATTGAGTCGCAGAATTGAGCAATGTCATAAGGATCTATATGTAAAGGGGTATTCCCCCTTCGAGGGTTGAATTAATTGTAATCTCTGATGTAAGAAATATTTTGGTGCATGGTCCCTCATACTTAGACACCATGGCTAAAATATTTGAGGGCGGAAAAAATATTAATCCCCTATAGTGTCAATTAATTAATTTTTCTAGCAAAAGTAAATAAAAGTCCTAATCCAGAAAATTGATTATTTTTTAATCAAAAATAGAGATTAATATTTATCCAAGTGAAAAATAATAAAAAATTCGTAGGTCAAAGGAAATTCAATTTTTGGAGATCCCCCATCAAGGCAAAAATGGATTTTTTAAGAAAAATTGAGCCCTTGGACTTTGGTGGTTAAGTCAAAGTCAAATTTTTGAGGATATTAATTCTTGGATTAATTAAAAGTGGGTTTTAAGAAAAATTCGAATTTTTCCTCAAAATTAAAAATTCGAATTTTTCCTCAAAATTAAAAATTCGACTGTGGAGATTTAAAAATCATCAAGATATTTTCAACGGTCGAGATTATTTTGGCAGGGATCAAGCCAACGAGCCGTTATTTTCCACTTTGATGTATTTCTCTATAAATATAAGTCAGTTTGCTTCTATTTGATATATTTGGATGTTGTAAATTTTGTAAAGTTGGTATTGAGTCATTGCTCTGCTAGGAACATTTTTGTACTATAATAGAAAGATTTTGGGGTTCAATTCATGGTTTTTTTCTTCCATTGATCTGTGGTATGTGTTAGTTATGTGCTTTCATATATTGTGCTAAATTTTTTATGAATTGTTATTTCATTTGTCGGTGATAACATTCTATTGGTAAATATTTTTTATATTAGGTGATCTGATTCACCATATGATCTGACAATTCTACTTGAAGAAAAGTATAGAGATTGGCAGGTACACTGGCCCTTGGGCTCCAAGTTCACAGACTATGGGCTCTAAGATTTCTATATGGTACTTTAATTTTGTAGGAGGGTTTTTGGCCAATATTCAAATTTTTCAAAAAATACATTCATCCATTGCTATTACTCAAAAAATATTTCTCCAAAATTTTAAAATTGCAAACATTGTATATTTGTAAATAATTTGCAAACTATCTCTAACTCATTTGTTTTGTAGCAATTGGGGTTTTATTATTTTTTGGGTTTTTTTTTTATATTTTGTATGTATTTGGGGTTTTGGGATTTTTTATTCAATTGTGTAGGTGAACTTCAAGTGGCTCAAGGAGATTTTTGTTGGGGTTTTGAGGTAGATCTAGGCCTAGGAAGGCAATATCTAGCCTACATTCATCCTCCAATGCTAGCGTCAAGCAATTTGGCAGTGATTATTCGGCATTTTGGTATTTTGCAACATTTGAAAAAAAAATGGCCCTAAGGCCTAGCCGTCCAGCCCTAGTCATGAGCCTAAAAAGGCCTTGCCCTCCCCTTTAAGGGAGTCATCCAGCCTCATGGAGGCCTCGGGCCCCTCCTTTAGCCCCTGCCGCAAACCTTTTAGGGCCTTTTTCCCTAGCGGCAGGCCGCAGCCCCTAAGGGGCTTTCCCTCCTAGCCACAGGCCTATTTGGGCTAGTGATTTCCCTTCTAGGGCTTTTCTGCCCTAGTCGCAGGCCTTGGTGGCCTTTTCTTCCGTAGCTGCAGGCCTTAGAGGCATTGCAGCCCTGACCGTTAGTCCTTTTCAGCCTTGCTCTTCCTCAGTTGGGGTTTTTGTGGGGTTTTGCAGTCATTTCAGCCAAGTTGTGGTGTTTTGCAGTCATTTCAGCCAAGTTGTGGGGTTTTGCAGCAAAGTTTCAGCTAAATTTTTGTGGTTGCAAGTTTGGGGTATCATTGAAAATTATTTGGCATTGGTTTATGGTAATTTGCATTGAGAATTTTGAGTTTATTGGGCTAACAATTGATTTTGCAGATTAACTAGCCTCTTGGGTTAGGGTTTCAAGGGCCAAAGTTGCCAAGCAAGGCTTCAACCAACCATCGGTGCCCTAATTGTGGTCATAATAGGGTTGATCCATTTACTTTCAGTTGACAATTTGTGTTGCAGGTCATTGGTCCAAGTCTCAAGTCTCAAGTCATTTGAAGGACAACTAGTCATCAAACTAGGCCATTAGGCCTAAGGGTATGTCTCTTACCCTCTTATTTTTTCTCTCTGTTTTGCTACAGCCATTTAATGCAGTCATATAACTCAAATTAACTCATTAAAGTTGATTAAAAATCACTTGATAATCACTCATCCTAATTAGCTAATCATTCAAGCTATTGTGGCATCAATAATTTGGCACTTTGTGGGTTTATTAAGGATTGAATAACTGATTTTATGAGTTATTCTAAGTCTGATATACATCATTTTGAGGTCTGATTTGAATATAATAGGTTTGATCTATAACTTCTAAGCAATCTCATAATCATTGGTAATCAATGGAATGTTGAATGCATAAATTTTCTAGCTTATTTTGGGCATTGAACATTGTCTTTTGACTGCTGATATAAAATTGCAGACATCTGAATACAAGGTTGCAGCAATGATAAAACACACAAGTCTCTGAATTGGCTAATAGACTCTTGTAATTCATAATCACTTTTTGGTTGAAGTGATTTGGGCTGAATTTTGTTCATTGGCATCTAGTTTCACTCTTGCATCTTCACACACAAGTGCTCTAATCAAGTTAATAAGTGTTTGATTTAATTGGCAAAGTTGCTCTAAGTTGTTGAAAAATGTGTAACTAGGTGCAGTCTTCATAAATATGAAATGTGCTTTTGATTCTTGTATATTGTAAAATGAAAGAAAAATTATTATTGTTATTTTTGGAGTATGGGTTTCATGCCCAAGGTCTTTTATTTTAGAGCTCAAACACCCATTGAGTGCTTCTAGGACTTTTCCTAGGTCAAGAAGTCAAAAGAGTCATTGTCATATGTTGAAGATCTCATCGGGCACATTGTCATATGTCATATGAGATCTCTTCAGATTGAGAATGTACATGTACTATTTATGAATACCTCCTTAGTTAAGAGGGAGTGTTGAAAAATGTGAAACTAGGGTCAATCTTCATAAATATGAAATGTACTCTTGATTCTTGTATATTGTAAGATGAAAGAAAAATTATTATTATTATTTTTGGAGCATGGGTTTCATGCTCAAGGTATTTTATTTTAGAGGTCAAGCACCCATTGAGTGCTTCTAGGGTTTGTCCTAGGTCAAGAAGTCAAAAGATTCATTGCCATATGTTGAAGACCCCATCGGACACATTGTAACTTGTAAAAAAAAATATTCTTGTATTTAAAAGTGTTAAAATACCCTCCAAGACCAAGTCTATTTTGAGGAGCCACATCCACCTTAGAAGCCTATATAAAGGAGAGAACTCGACCTCCTTTCGACATGAATTCACTTCTCATCATTTAAGCATAGGAGAACCACAAGAAGGCTAGCAAAGAAGGAGAAGGATGAAGAAGGAGAAGGAAAAAGAAGGAAGGTTTTTGGGCTACTTCTCTCTCACATGTGCGAAGAAGGAAGGCTAGGGTTTACTGCTTCAAGGTTGAAATTCTCAAGTTGCAGGAAGAGGATCAAAGTTGTTGGAAGAGGAGCCTAATAGGTCACCTACTAGCCCTAGACAAGGAAGCAAGCCAAGTGAAGTTACTGGAAGGCCTTGGAAGGCTAAATTTCACTCACACGTATGGATGCAGTAGCAGTTGCAGGGGCCAAAATTTTCAGACCTGCAGTAGAGAGCGAAATTTTGAAGCTGGGGGTGAAAATTGTGTTGCTAGAAGAGATTTGACTGGGTTTGACTTGGACAAAGAAAGCACATCATCAAGGAGGTCGAACTTGGACTTGGAAGGGTATTGGTCTTGGTTAAAGGTCTTGGAATTCGTCAATTGAAGAATCTATAAGAAGAGAAGAGCTTTATGGGTTTTCCTCTCAAGTAGAGGGGTTTTGGCCTTGGCTTGCAACCTATATTTTGTGTTCTTGTGTATTATTGTTCTTGTTTTGATAGTTGTTTAATGATAAGAACAAACATAATAATAATAAGAAGAAGTTAATAAGTAAGAAAAGTAAAAAGACATCACAAGCAGTTATCAAGAAAAGAGAAATCATCCTAACTACTGCCCTATAGATTTCTCAACATACGTGACATTGTAGATTAATGCTCTTAGCTTCTCAATGCTATTATGATCATTGGTTAATTCATTGCTCATTGTTGAATTAGATATCTCTTGTGGATCTCATAATCAAGTTTAAATATAAGTGTGATAATAGAATCTAGTTGTGTATCTAATTGGCATATTGGTTGTTCATTGATCTTAAATCTTGAAGTTGCTACTTGTATCAAAGTAGCATTGATCTTGTCTATTGGTATTACTTGTCTCATTTTCTAGCACCATTAAGTTCAAGCACTTTTCTCTTGTGGTTGGGATTATGATTCATATATTTTTTAAGTACTCTATTTGTCATAATCAAAGATCATTTATAATTAAGTACTTAAGAACATTAAGCAATCTCACCTTAAGGGCACTCACCCATCTCTTGCACTTGCATACTACGACTAGTTCCTTGCATTAACCAATTTACTTCCAAGCATAAGCTTGTTCAATAGAGAATAGAACCACCTTTCTCATCTAGCCTGAAGAGCCTAGCACCTCTTCAGTGGTTAAGACGGTGACCTTGCAGTTGTTAGAGCCACAGTCTCTACAATGCCAAAGGCATCGGGTGATTAGAACCTAAGGGGAGGTATCGTTAACCAGGCCCTAGCCTGCTTCCCCTTGGCTTCACTCTCACAACCTACTCTAAAGACTAGCTTCAAAACAGTTAAGAGGAAGGATACATTTAGAGTAGGCACCTAACTAAAATAAACCAAAGTTTTGCATCTCACCCAGATTGTAGGATTTGCATATCATATAGGATAGCAGAGCATCTCCAAGCAGCAACTGTTCATCCGGTCATTTGGTTTATAATTGATATAAAGCAAGTAATTGACTCCATAAGGCATTGGTCTCACAATCTAATCTAATCTAATCTCTAAAACTTGTTAAATCCACCAAGTGGCTAGACCATTCAGTTGTGTCTCCTGGACTTGTTGGTTACCAACAGGTCTTGCACTTTCACATTCCATAGGGACTGTTACCGCTCAAACTAGAAGGGGACCCCTAAAGGGTAAATGACAGACGAAGGGCAACAAATGGAGACTTGGCCCACTGTTACCTCTGCTAAGGCTCCCTTCTATTTACGGATTTTCACCGATGGGAGGAGACCTTGTATATTATGGAGTCACCGATGAAGGATAAATCAATGAATGGATGCGGAGTGACCCAAATAATCCCTTTCTAGAAGAGTTTGAAAGATAGAGCTTGCTTGCTTTCTAAGAAAGGTATAATGTCTTCTAGGAGAAGGGAGGATTTGAGAGTTAGGTGTATGGGATAAGACTTGTGAAGGAGATTCCCAATCTCTAAATCCTTGTTGAAATTCATATCCTTCATGGTTCTTGAAGAATTTTCTTTTCAAAGGAACGGGGCCACATGGGACCAAGTGGGCCTAATCTAGGTCAGGAGGAAGTAGTTTAGTGACCAACGGTATCCTTAGCCTAAACAAGATCGGGGAAAGAATCAAAGAAAGAATATTCACTTAAAGGTGTTGAATTGATCCAATAAGGTGCTAGCCTTTGGGTATGTTAGGGCAAAGTTTGATCTTGGAGCTAGGTCTTGGCTTTTCTCACAACTCCACTGTCGGAATGGCCTTAGATTTGGAGTCGGTCTTGAGGAAACACTAGCGCAGGAGGGGCTAGGAGATCGAACATTTTGGAGGGCTAGTTCATCGGGAAAATGATGCCCTAGGTGACCCAACTTGGCTAAACCTAGGAAAAAGTGAAAGAAGTTGGTTTAAGGTGACCACCTTTTGGTAGATCAGTGCCTTAGGCTTGGGAGAATGGAGTCTATGATGAATATGAGTGAAGACCTTTCTTCTTGGTCAAGGAGGCCTCAAGACTACTTCGCTAGCCTTCTAGGTCAAAGAGAAGCAATCTTGCAGCTTTTTTACTTCGATGTGCAAAAGGTGATGTCTTATCAAGATCAATTCATCAATAGAATTACCCCTAGGATATTTCATTCACATTACACGGCCCATACATTGAGAGATGCTATAATAGAGACAAAATTCCACAATTTAAAGCAATAAATGCATGCAGCAATTAGACCTAAAAATAGCGAAAATCTCAGTTCAATGTATATGACAAAGTAAAACAAGAACAACATTAAAAGCATGTACTTACATGTAATAGAATATATCCAACCATCCACAACTTGACAAGAGAGAAGCTCCAAGATAAGATAGACCAAATACACACATCAAAATTCATCCATAAAGCTCCAATTCATCCACCAAGAAAAAGTGCGAAAATCTCAAGAGAGAGAAAAGATCCAATCCAAAGTAATGATCAGCAAATAAACTCATCTCACTTGTATTTATACACTAATGAGGAGTTTGAATTAGTCTCCTTGGCCTACATAATCCCCAAAAATATAATATTGTTCTAATAATCTAACTTTCGGTGACAAGCTCACCAAACTAGCTCACAAATGAAAGAATAAGCCTCTCAAGAGGTCAAATAATAATCTATGAATGTCGTAGGGCCTGTTGACCACTACGTGTCAACAACCCATAGCAGCACCCCCACTTTTTTTCGCAAAAGGGATAGCGCTTGATCGACGTGTCCATGCCATTCGACTATCATCATCAGCCTGATTTTGTAAACCCAGTCTGCATGTGTAAATTGTAAATAATCCTAACAGATCTGTGTCATGTATGTATTTGCCTAGGTAAACCTAATCTTCTAGTGATGATCTACGTTCTGTAAGGTTTTTTGTCTCACCGACCCATGGTCGGCAGAGTTTTCCTTCAGCCTAACCCCAAAGCTGGAATGGATTTTGTCATTAGAATCTTAGAGGAATCTTAGTGTGCTAGGTCGAGTCTATGTAAAAGTAATTTGGAAATAATTCTAACTATTTGGTTAGGTTATTACAAATTGCTTGATCTGCTAAATTATATTTGTGTCGCAAAATTGGGTGGTCTATGAGGATCTATGTCAAATGGGTTTTCCCCCCTTGAGATGTAAAAATGTAAAAAATCATGATGTAAAGTGTCTTGAGGGTTAGAAAATGTTTTATCCCCTCATAAGTCCTAGGTCCTAGGAGATTTTTCCAAAGGCTAAGTTCGAAGGTTCCTTTAAAAATTAAAAATTAAAAAATTAAAAAAAAATACAAAAATAATAATAAATAATAAATAATAAATTTAAAAATAATAAAATAATAATAAAATAAAATAATAATAAGTCAAAGTTTTGAGGAAATAAATGCAAAATTTCAATTTTTTAATATATTAAAATGCATTTGAAATTTAGACGGATGAGATTAAAAGAGATTTTGATCCTCATCGACGGTCGAGATCGCTTTGACATGGATCACTCGAACTAGCCATTGGAAAATTTTCCTTTAAATAGGGGGTCAGGGGTCATTTGAGATCATTCGATCTGTGAGACTTCTGCTAAAGAAAGCTCTCTTGTAATCGTTTTTTTGTGTGCAATAAAGAAAGACTTTAGGGTTGAAATCTTGCTGGTGTTACTCCCCTGGAAATGTTGTAAGATGTTTTATTTCTATGCATGATTTTAATTTCAGCCATTGATGATAGCTTTATGAAGAGTGATTTTAAACACAGGTACCTTGTTTAGTCGCTAGGGTTTGAATGGTAGTTAAATTTCTGAATATGATGGCAGGTATCTCCATTAGATCTGGATTTTAGTATCGTTTTCTCCCTCTTTGTTAATGGTTGAAGTAAACTGTGCAGGAAAATTTTGATTTCGAAGATCAACAGACGTTTGGGGAAGTTCTCGGCTGAACCAGCCAACTCCCGAAAAGGGCATTTTCTGAAGAGCCCAGCTAGTGTTGATCCTAGACTTATCATTTGAATTTTTATTGTGAATGCATGAAGGGTTTTCTGAAGCATCTCACACTAAAGTTACAATTCTAAAAATATTTTTGTGGCATACTGACAAATCTAGCTAGTTAGAGCCTCTAAACTGTGAATATTGTAATTATTTAGCTGGTCTTAGTTTTTTTAGGTTTTGTTTTTTGCATATTGTTTCTGAGTACTCTGTTTTTGCCATTGCAGGTTGCAGGGCTGAGAAATTTTTTTTGTTTGAAGCCAGATCTAGGCCCTGGAGGGTAAGATCTAGCCTCAAAACCAGCTTTTGTAGGCGCATCGTTTTGCAATCCAGGGTTTCAGATCTTGTCCAAATTTGGAGAATTTTTTTTGGGTTTATTAATAAATCCTGAAGCAGAATATAACATTTTAATCTGGAAATTTCAGGGTTTTATTTGGCAACGATTTTCCATTTTGTTTACTGTCCAGCAGAATTATTTTCAAAATTTATTAAGGGTTTTGCCGCTGTGTGTTTCATTTCGCACCTTGCGTTGCATTGTTGCACCTGCTGTCCCTTTTGCCCACACTTCCGTCACCTATCCAACCTGCGCAGCAAGCAAACACTCCTCTGCATATCCATCTCTTACACCCCACGATTTTGTTATTCATCATCGCACTCCACATCTGCAGCTTTTCTCCTACTCGTTGCGTCCTCCGCCATTTACCTCGCTTCTTCCTCTGCTATCTCCCTCAATCCCTGCGGCTTCCCATCAGCTTACTTCGCCGCGCCCATACTCCTCCACGATATCTCCTCTTCCTCACGCGTGACTGCCTCATTGCGTCAATCCAACTCCCTCACACAGCATCCATACCTTCATCTCCATGCCTTACCAACGAATCATCCAAACATTGCTCAACCTGCATTCCAGGTTTCTCCACGCTACATTTCTCCTTCCTATCTGTGCACCTGCATTCCTCGCGCAGCCTTCAACGTTGCCATTCCTCACCCTACACGCTGCCATTTTCCCACATCATCCATCACTTCTCCTCTACATGCAGCAATAAGCTCCCTCACCTGCCTACCCGTCCATCTGTGCTGCCTATCCTCTACCTATCGCTGCCTTCGACCTGCGTATTCCACCACGCCCTCCTCAGCAATCTGCCTGCGTCAAGCTCCCTCATATCCCTCTCCTCGCTATTGCCTACCCTCTATTGTCGAACATCCCTCCACACGCAGTCACTCCACACACCTGCAAACAAATCCGCCGTCAAACTTCTGTCGACCTGCATACGCATAGCTTATTCATTTCGATTTATTTAGCTTTTACGTCTTAGTTGGCAAGGGATAATCGTATGCACAATTTTATTTAGTCTCTTTTGATTCTAGACTTAGGGTTAATGTAATTAATTTTTTTAGAATTAGATTTTAATAGGCTTTAGTTTAAATATTTGATTTTAATTTTGTTCTATTTAAATTTTAAATTTAGAACTTTATATTATAAAAATCATTAAAAAATATAAAAATCCTAAAAAAGGGCAATCTTAGGGTTTTGATTTATTTTTGTTTAGATTTTCTATATAAATCAAAAAATAATAAAAATTGAAAAAATCATAAAAAGGTTTTTAGGTTTTGGTTTTATTTGGAATTTAGTTTTTATTTTATGATTTTAATCAATAAAAAATAAAATTTTAAATTTTAAAAATAAAAATAAGATAAAATAAAATTAAAAAATTGAAATATTTTGTCTTAGCATATGCATCTGAGGAATTGTCACCTATATTATTTTGGTGTATTTTTGTGCTATGGCTGAGCTTTGAAGGGAAAGATTTTTTCATTTTACCATAAGTTAAAAGTGCTTAAATTTTTATCTGGAGTTTAACTATTGGAAAACGATAGATTTTCCTAAGTCTGGAATTTCAAGCATAATCATTTTTCTAGGTGGTTACCTTTTAAGTTTCGTGGTTATTTAAAGCATTCGATCTTTTGAAATTTAATTGCTGAAACATTGTTAAAGCATTGTGAATTTATTGAATATCTTGTACTTGGTGAAATTAATCATTGCTTGGGTTATTTGATGATAAATGATTGTTAGCCGTGGAATTACAAATTTCATATTTCTGCAGCAGTTGATAAACAATTATTTAATCACTAACTCCATAAGGCACTGATCCTAAGCATTTAAAGGCAAATTAATTTTTAAGTGTCGCTAAACTTCAATCAAGCGCTTCTCTGCCTTGCTGTGTCTCCCAAGCCAGCTGCTTCCCAGTTGGTTTTCCTTTATCCCATAGGGTCTACCCCCCTTAGCCTAGGGAGACAGCTTAAACGGACAGATCGGGGATCAGGGTGACAGCCCCCGGTCTAAGCGTTGTCGCGGTACTTAGACACTTTGCGCGACAACAATGCCCTCTAAAAGCCCTGATGAGGTCCATGGGTGCCATAATGAAGAGTAGGACCCTCAAAAGTGATGGACAAGGGGTTTGCCCCTTGTTCTCCAAACAATAAACCTGTGGTGCTCCCAATGGGTGTGGGGGCACAATAATAACCTCATGGGTCTCCAAATGAGTTGAGAATCCTTGTAGATCGTCTGCAAGGGCTTGATTATGGTGTAGGGGATGCCACATCGTCCTACAAGTCCTGGTCAATTTCCAAGTGCATGGTACATATGTGGGGTCGATTGGGCAAAGGTGAACCAGGTGCATCTTCCTCGTTCAATGGGAGTATCTCGAGCATCTCTGACCATCCTCAAGGGTCTATCACGTGTTGTCTAATGTTGTGGAGGCCTATGGCTCTCAACACACACCCTATATGTGCCAATGTATCCCTCTGGAGGATTAGGACCCCGTATAAGGAGACCAAACCCAATATGGAAACCATCTGCGATCCTACATAAGATCCAATGCGTCCCCTAGCCTTCCAGTACAACAAGTCATTAGGGAAATCGAGTAAATGAGCTTACCAACCATGGACCACAGGTGGGGACTTCATAATGGCTTGCCCTTCCATAATGGGCTTCGGAATGTGCCATTGTCTCCTAAACTCCAAATGGGATTAACCAAGTGTCCTATTAAGTGGTTTCTACTTCTAAAGGGGACAATATGTTCAAGGTACATCCTTCAAAAGGTGGTGGCATTGGACAGATAGGTGAATGATGTAGAGGATGAGAAGGGGCAGCCCTGGGTCATATGTCAGGGTACAAGGGTAGTTAATAAGAGGGAAGCCCACACTTGGGTTTATAATGTATAGGAGGGAGCAAGCATGGTACATGAGGTGCCCCGACCTTGATTTTTCCACCCTTCTTTATGTGCCTTTTGCCTTCTTATGATTTTCTTTGATTAACTGCTCGTGGCTTAAGAGGTAAAAGCATGATGCATAAGATATAGCAGTGAATACCCCCTTTTAAGGTAGGGTGGTTCATTGCCCAGTAGGGGTTGGGACAATCATGGGTTCTTATATGATGATGGAGGCTCATAGAACTTGTAGGAACCAGGGTGATGGCCATGGTGATGGCATAGAGCTCATGTATTGGCTTTTACCCACGTGCTAAATGTGTTTGTTCCGACCATCTTTTGCATTTTATGGTACATCTTTCTATTGAATGTGGTCAAATATGCTTGTCTTTCTTTTTAGTTGCATCAACCTCCGAGCATCATTCCAGGCCTTACCCAAGCTGTGGGCAAGGGGAGCGAGAAAGCTAACCCTATGTGGACCTAGTGGAGGAATGTGGACCCAGGTGGGAGAAATGATGAATGGTGTAATGAGTGGAAAGAGAGTAATATAAGCGGATAAGGGAGCAGGACCACGCAACCAAAATCAAGGTTTCCCGTGAAATACCATCCCTAAAGCCAAATGGTCAATAAAAGAGATCCCACAGGACTAGAATCGAAGGTTAATATCCAAAAGGGGTATAGGGGACAAGAGCATAGACCTCACCCATTCTTTTTGCGGAATCCCCCCATTAATCCATGCCCAGAAGTGTTCATGATAAGCAAACTACAATACTCAATTACCAAATGACAAGGCATACCTTTAAGTTCAGAAGGCTCACCTTCAAACATACGATTATGGCAGATGGGCGAGGGACCACATGGCTAGCTCAGGTGGCGAAGAAATAGCACAATGAGCTAGCTAGTGGTTGCAAGGCACTGTTGGCTACCGACAGAGGACCATCTTGGAGAAAAAAATTCTCCCAGGGATATCACCTACAAAATGTTGGGTAAGAGGGACACCTCCCGATAGCCTATTGTTGGGACGCAGCTGGAACGGAGAGGCCAAGGATCAGAGTGATAGACCTCGCCCTAAGTCGTTGTCGCACCATGCCTGTACAATTTGAGCGACAACATGACCTTCGTTGATGACTTTTGCAGGAAGACCTAGATCTGCTTCTTGAAGACACGAGACGAAGTCTTCAGTCGATTCTAAGAATTCAAGGCTCTTGTGGAGAAATTGACAGGCAGGAAGATAAAGGCTCTTCAGACATATAATGGAGACAAGTACATCGAGAAATCCTTCAAGGAACTCTGTGCGAAGGAGGGCATTAAGAGAATGGACAACTCCATATAACCCATAGCAAAATGGGGTGGCAGAGAGAAAGAATAGGACAATAGTTGGAGCAGCGAGGGCAATGCTATATGACCAAGACATGCCTAGATATCTTTGGGCAAAGGCGGGTAGTACAATCGTGTAAATTTAGAACAAAGTCGTGTTGTCTCTTAGATTGTATAGGAACGGTGCGACAACGACTCAAGTCGGGGGCCGTCACTCTAATCCCTAACCTCTTCGTTCTAGTTGTTTCCCAACAACAGGCTATGGGGGGTAGTCCCTATGGAAGATAGAAAGGCAAGACTTGTTGAAAACCAAGAAGTTCGAGAGACACGATTGAATGGCCTAGCCACTTGGTTGGTTTAGCAAGATTTATAGATTAGATTAGATTCAGATGTGAGACCAGTGCCTTATGGAGTCAATTTCTTGCTTTATATCGATTAAATACCAAGTAACTGAATGAATAACTACTACTTGAATGCTTAACTATCCTATATGCTATGCAAATCCTAAGACTTAGGTCTGATGCAGGAATCTTGGTTACTTTTAATTAGATGTCTATTCTAGGTGTATTCTTCCTCTTAACTATTTTGAAGCTAGTCTCTAGAGTAGGTTGTGAAAAAGAGGCCAAGGGGAAGCAAACAAAGGCTTGATTAGCAATACCTCCCCTTAGGTATTGTTGACCCTACCACCTGCACCTACCTAAAAGTCAGCAAGAAAAGCCTTCAACCCCATAAGGTGTGGTTGGTGGCAGGGAACTCAGAGAAGGGGCTGTCACACTAAATCCCTTCTCTCTCTATTTAAGTTATCTCCTAGGTTAGCTAAGGGGGGTGGTCCCTAATGAAAAGTTAAGTTAAAAAGAGATGTGAGTTTCTAGGAGAATTGTTAGAGTTAAATAGATTATTTCTTTAAGATTTATAAGCAAAAACTAATATGAGCAATAACCATCATAAAATAAGCATGAAATACATAAACAACCAGTGCCTTTCAAGTATTTTCTCTTTAAGAAATGAAATTGTATTTTGCTTAAAACAAAAGTAGAATGCTTCAAAAATTGAAAGCAAAGCAATCCTAAAATGGAGACAAAGATGACATGAAATAGTCAAAATGATAATCTACAATTAGTGTACAAGAACTAGATCAAGACATGCAAGTAGAACTCCATACTTGTCTAGTTAAAACAATGCTCTAGGTAGCAAATAAAATCCTTGAAAGCACAAGATATTGATCAAGAAAAAATTTTAATTTAAATTTATGTGATCTTAGTAGGCTAGAGGAAAGGAAACTCCCTCTTTCAAAATCATTTGATGAGATCCTTGAGGCAAACCGATTGGGTCCTCCTATTCTTGATCTTGGGAGTTAGTTCGTCTATCGAAGAGCTACCCCATGCCTAAGTAAATCCTTCAACCAAATCTAAAGATCTCTACACACTTGGAAAAAGATGTCAGCAATCATAAGGGATTAGATTATACAATGGAGGAGAAGGCTAGAGATTTCACAAAAAATCTTTTAGTGCTCCTCTTCTTAGAGTATTTATCTAACCCAAAAACCATACAAAATAGCTTGTATATGTTAATCCAAACAAGTGGCAAAATGATAACTAGCATAATTCAACATACATATAAAATGTAAAGCACAACAATTAAAATAACATCACCTCAAGAAATGGAAGGAGAACACCAACACAATAGTACTCGAAAGCAGTGTTGTGAAAATCGCGATAAAATGAAATTATCGCGATTTTTTGGATATGCCGATTTTATCATGATTATTATAGGAAATTATCGCCGGAAATTTTTTTTAGCCAATTTTTATGAAATTATCGCGATAAATTCAAATTTATCGTGATAACAATCGAAATTATCGAGGGGGTCTCCAGTAGCGAGGTTTTATAATGTTTTTTTTGGTTTTTTAAGGGATGCTAAATGTTTGAAATGCAATTTTTTTTTAAAGAAACAAATAATTTTTGAGTGGGGCAGCTTAATGATCAAGTCTAGGCCCTAGTATTGATATGTTATTCATGGTAATGTTAAATTCTTAAAGTGAAAGTGACATTCTCCTTAATCTTCATTTTCATCCTTTTACTTAAATTTTTAACATTACCATGAAATGACTCAGGATGTTTGAGAGTGGTTCCGGCCTCATTGGATTTCATATGGAGAAAGTAGAATTTTAGATTTCATTCAAAATCCAGCAGACTTATCAGTTTTTCAGGATTTCAGGATTGGGAGATTGTAATGTTTCCAGGTGACACCACCTGCCCGGGCTACCCCTGCCACCAGTAGAGGACGTGGTCTACCTCCTATAGCTCCTACTTCTAGTTCTTCAGCTTCTAGAGCATAGCAGACTCCACTGCCAACTCCACTAGCGCCAGCATCTACATCTAGAGGGAAAGGGAAAGCTGTGGTATTTTCTCACAAAAGGGACAGAGGAAATCAATAGGATTAGACTTTAGTTATTTTCTTCATTTTATTGTATATGACATTATGACATGATGAGATACATTATTATATTTTTTGTTGATATTTTGAGGCTGAGTTGGGACTCAGGAGTCAGGACTTACTATTCAGGACATGATTCAATGTTATGTGTGATTTTAGCACTAAAAATGATATTAAACATCTTATATATTAGTTCTTTTATCATATTTATGTGCCAATGTATTTATTTTATGTTGTGGATGGTTTAGATATTAAAAAAATTGAAAAAAATGAAAAAAAAAATGAATATTTTTGTACCAAACGATTTTTTCCCGATTATTTCCCGATAATTACGATTTTTTCCGATTTTTTCCTCGCACCGATATTATCCCGATAACGATTAATACAACATTGCTCGAAAGTTTCTTTTATTATATGAAAGATGAATACAAAATTCAGCAGTGTCTCCGCAAGCCCAACATCGCATTCTATGATACAAATGAGAGCTCAAGGCTCATTTAAATAGGCAAATGGGAGCCAATCCCAATGTGAGTGCAAGTGACAAGTGGAAGGGTGAAAATCCTAAAGCAAAAATGAATTTGCAAGTAGTTGCAAGAACTGACCAAGTGCTAGAGATCACTGTTGTAAACTGCTCCTTAACTGGCAGTGTATATCTCCCTTGAGAAACAACGTATCCTCTTGTTGGCCATGTGTAGAAAGGACTACAAACAAAGGGGGACAAGTCTCTTAAATAACTTACGTAAATTCACAGTCAACATGCCAACAAAATAATGAGTAAACCATCCTCTGCGTATCCTCCAAATCAGGGCACGTATACACTGAAAAATCTGCCAGCGTTGATGCTCTGTATATCTTCTTGTGATTGGTTGTTAGTGGGAGACAAGAATTGTCCCATGTGGCAGTTCTGTCCCCACTCAAACTTTAACAAAACCGTGAGTTAAAACTCTTGCTGCGTGGAATTCTTTAGTGGCATGTGCATAAATCTGTGTTATCATCAACATATAACTGCCTGTGGAGTGCTGTAATAAACTGCATGTGGCTGCCTGCGTGTAACCTTAATTGTTGTGCATATATCCTCATGTGGGCTGGCAGCGTTGACTGCTGACTTGGCCTTAATGATTTTCCAATGCAGCTGCCATGTCATTGCTTGTCCCCCACTAACTTTAATGTGCACCAACATGTTGAAATAAATCAAAATATTTAAACTTTAGCCATATGTAATACTTCAACGTTGCCTCTTTAACTCAACATTGACCCTTTTGACTCCCTTTGACTTGCATTTGGAACTTTGACTTTGACTTTCCTCCATGTGGTGGGCCTCACATGGCTGCAACATAACCCTTGATATTCCCTTATATTTCCATGTCAAAATTCGACTTATTTTGACTTTGGAAAAATTTAGAAATTTTTTCACTCGTTGAATTTTTTTAAGTTTTTTTCATCTTTTGCCACTGTTACTAGGAAAATCGGCTTTTGAGGGACTATAAGTCATTTTTTGACCCTTAAAGTGCGTCTTAAGATAATGCTGGGTCTCTGAAGATGAATTTCGAGTAGTCACACACCCCAGACATTTCCTAAGGCCACTTATTTACACTATTACATAGAAAATAATTAAAAAATCTCGTTTTGCGGGAAATTTTTAATTATTAAAAAATCCTACTTAGACCTAGCCAAATTCCACAAAATGTTTTGTGTGATCTAGTATGGTATTATACATCGACTCTAGACACTAAGATGTGTTAGAGGCTCAACTTTCAAACCGTCACCCCGGCTCTGGGGTAAAAATTGAGTGGAAAAACCCAGAAAATTATCCAGCTCTGAAAAAGAAGAGATAATTAACCGGATAAAAAAACACTCCAAGGTGTACTCGTTTGCTGATCGAGTCCCAACATCCTAGGCCTGTTACAGACTCAAAAACTCATCATTACTAGTATCACTTATTACAATTCCCCGCATGGTGTGGAAACTGAGTACAAGAAAGATGATGAGAAGATAGAAATAGAGTTAAAAAACTCTGTTGACTGATGATATCTAATGGTACAAGTGTCCTCTAGATCATCCTTGGTCATGGAGTCTTCATATAATCATCAGGTGTCACTCCAGTGGTCAACGGTACTAACCACCCTGTAACTCCAGCGCTGCAGAGACTATGGTTCTAACGACTACAAGGTCACCATGTTAACCACTAAAGAGGTGCTAGGGTCCTCAAGCTAGATGGGAAAAGTGGTCATATTCTTCTACCAATCAAGCTTATGCTTAGAGGTAAGTTATTAAATGCAAGACTAGCTTAGGATGCTTAATGCAAGATTATGAGTGTTTTCTTGAGTTAGGTTTGTTTATGTTAAGCATTTTAGTTATAATTAATCTTCAATTATGACAATCAATACTTATCAATGGAAATTAAGAGACAATCTTTAACCACAAGAGAATGTGCCAATTTAACAAGTGCCAACAAGATACAATAGATATCCATGAAACAATATAAATCACCAATATGCTCAAGATAAAATTATCATCCACAAGAAGATATTAATCATGAAATAATGATGACAAGTAAATGAGAAATAGAGCACTTATCCAACGTGTTATTCAGAATGAGGATCAAATGACAATTACTTCAACAAAATGCCTTTTAAAAGATGATGCCAATATTGTGATTAGATTCCTTATTGCTAACAAGAGATGCCAATGACAATTATGCTTAGATCAATATGTAAGAGACACCAATATCCAATAGAATCTTAGATTTACTTACTTAGGCAACCATTCAATTGGATTATGAGATTTGGGTGATTTAGAGAGTGAGCTTATGTGCACACCTAAGATTATGGATCTTCACAAGACAACAAACGTTAGTGTTCTTATCCGATAGCACTTTAAACAATGAAACAAATATTTTCCACAATGAACAATTAGAGCACGCACAATAGAAAGTTTATGTTACTTGTGTTCCAATGTTACCCAAATGAGCAATAAATGAGATTATGACAGCAGTAGATTACTTTATTTGTTAGAGCTCTTTTAGTCGCAAAATGAGATGCAAATGCTTGCCAAATGTGAGCAATAGAGAATCCAAATGTTAAGTACACTTTGCTAAGACTAAATTTATGAATGAGCTAGCCCTCTTTATGATGCTAAATGCCACTGTCATATATCAGACTTCAGTATGCAGTGTGACAATCATCAATAAATCATGAAGTAAACCAAATGATAGATGCCCAACTCATGCAATTAATTTTATAATGTGTCAAGCAACTTATGTATGATTTTTAGGGCATTCATGTGAGATTATTTACCACTGTTATGAATTTATATCTTGTTGTAGCAACAGTGAAGAAAGAGGAGGGTTTAGAGATCAAACCCTTAAGCTCTAGGCCTAGAAGAGGGCTAGTCCCCTTCCCCAAAATTCTTCTAGTGAATAGAACACCTGCAAACATAAAATTATCTACAATGCCTCTGCAAAACTCAACAAGAATCAGAACAGAAATAGAAAAATGACCCAAACAATGAGGTAGAAGGATGCCTGGAAGGTAAAGATGGGACTGAAATGGAGGACAGCAAAGGAGGAAGACCTAAAAGGCCTGCGTTAACGTAGAGAGAGACCTTTAGAGGCTAGGGCAAGGCAAGGAGGAGACCCTAAGGGTCTGCGGCAAGGGGACTAAGGCCTTAGAGGTCTGTGGTTCAAAGGAGGAGGGCTGTCAAGCCCCACAGCAGGCCTCAGAAAGGCTGCCAAGGCTCACGGCAGGGATAACCAAGGGCAGGAGGAAGGGAGACGGAGGGAGAAGAGGCCACGGGAGAAGGAGAAAAGGGCAGCAAAAGGGGTGAAGGGCCCTAACAGACCTGCAGCAGGCCTAAAAGAGGAGGCCGGGGGATAGGGAGGCCCAAAGGGCCTGCCGCTAGGCCTTAGAGGCCAAGGGAAAAAGAGACTAGGGCTAACCGGCTAGGTTTCAAGGGCCAAAAATGACCAGCGGCTAGGGCTTAGAGGTAGACGTTTGGCCTATAGGCCCAAAAAAAATTACAAACCCTTGCCAAAAGGTGAAATAGCTTCAAATCTTCAGTTTCACTACAAAATTACTCGATGTTGGCCCTGTAAAAATTCTAGAGACTAGATCTTACCCTCAAGGGCCTAGATCTAGCTCAAAACCCAACAAATCTTCTTCAAAGCTTGAATCTCACTTGCACAAATGAAAATAAAAATACCCAAAACCCCCTATATACAAATTTGAAAAATAAATTCCCAAACCCCAATTAGCTACAAAACAAGGGTTAGAAAAATTTATATACAAAAATTAATTTACAAATAAAAAATATTTACAAAATATATACAAGTATACAATGCTTGAAAGACTTTTTGGAGAATAACTTTTTATGATAATGACAGTAGCTTGATGTATTTCGAAAGATAGATGTTAATCACAGCCTTAGCGAAGTAAGAAAATCACATAAATTTGCTAAAGCCCAAACAAGGTCGAGTTGTGCCCACAGTCTGTGAACTTGGAGCCCAAGGGCCGGGGAACCTACAAACTCTATATATTTCTTAAGAGAAGATTGTTAGATCATACAATGAATCGGATCACCTAAGATAAGCCCAAAACTTACCAATAGAATGTTCCTATCATTTACAAATGAAATAACAATTCATATAATATTGAAGCACAATATAGGAAAGCACATACCCAGCACGTACCACAGATCAATGAGACAAAGACACCATGAACTGAACCCCAAAGTCTTTTATTATGAATTTCAAACATTCCCAACAGAATAGTGGCTTCACACCAGTGTTACAAAATTATATTTAGACCAGAGTCACTATCATTGTCACTTGAGAAGCAAATGGCTTCTAATTTATAGATAAATTCTCCAAGTGGAAAATAACGGCTAGTTGGCTTGATCTTTGTCAAAATAATCTCGACTGTCGATAAATCTTTAATCAACTTTTAATCTTTGCCGTCAAAAATATTTATTTTCGAATTTCTCATTAAAACCATTTTTTATTAATCCAAAAATAATTATTTTGGATTAATTTCCTCAAAAAAGTGACTTTGACTTAACCACCAAGGTCTAAGAGCTTAATTTTTCTTAAAAAATCAATTTTTGCCTTGGCAGGGGATCTCCAAAAATTGACTTCTTCATGACCCACGAATTTTTTGGTCATTTTCCACTTGGAGAAATTGATTTCTCTAAAAAAAAAATTCGACTCTAAATTAATTAATTTTTTGGCTTAGGATTTAATTTTATTTTTGCCAGAAAAATTAATTAATTGACACAAGAGGGGATTAATTATTTTTCCACCCTCAAATACTTTAGCCATGGTGTCTGATTACAAGGGGCCATGCACTAGAATATTTTTACATCAGATAATTACACATTGAACCCTCAAAGGGGGAATACCCGTTCATTATAAACCCTCATAATTTTTATCCAATTCTGCGACACAATATGATCTAGTAGACCAAGTGATCTAAAAATAAAATAGTTTAGACAAAAAGCTTAAATTATTTCCAAATCACTTTTACAATAGACTTGACTAAGAACACTAGGACTCACCTAAGACTTTGACAATAAATTCCACCCTAGCTATAGAGTTAAGCTGGAGGAAAAACTATGCTGATTATCCGAGTTTAGAAACACGCATAGATCAGTAAGATGAAAAACCTCCTAGGATGAAATCCGTTGCCAAAATCATGTTGATTTTGGGTAGCATCGGATATGCTTTAGCTCCGAAATTTTGTGGAGGGGCTAGAATACATGAGATCTCCAAGGCCCAGAAATCGTTTGGAGAAATTCCACCCAGATTGTGCGTTATTAAAATAATTAATATTTTTAATGGGGTTCCTAAGTCTAAACTTTGGAAAATAAAAATATTAATGGGTATTAATAAAAATATGGGTGAGAAGCTTCTAAGAGATGAGGATCAAGTCTGTTTTAATCTTAGCCGTTGATTAGGGACTTAATCTCGGTCGTTGATTCATCAACAGGAAAAGTATAAGAGGAGGCTTGAGGGATAGTTGGAGACACACCAAATTGATTAGTCAGTTCGATTTTTCTAGGGCGAGGTTTGCTAAGAAAATCGAACAAGTGATCTGAGTTGCAGTAAGAGGGGCAGAAGCAAAGATTTGGATCGGAGAGGAAGTTTTGAGCCAAAGAGTATGTGGCAGAGAGACAACCTGAGCATCAGAGAGACAGCGTAGAGGCCTACGCAGCCCAAGAGGGGCTCATGCAGAGCTGACGCAGGCCAAGAGGGTCTGTTGTAGTGGCAGTGCAGAGTATTCGTCAGAAGTCCGAGATTTTGCTGGAGAAGCAAGGTTCTGAGCCAAGAGGGCTGAACAACAGTCTTCCTCCAGCGAATAGATCCAATAGAAGGGGTGATGCAGTCTTCTGAAGGCAAGACACTGGCCCACGCAATGATTGCACAGAGACTTTGCAGTATCTGCCAGGAGGAGCTAGATCGCTCATTGGATCAATTGTGACTTGAGGAACGACGTAAACCTTCATATGTATTTCTTGCTGCCATGATTTCTCTGAAATGTTAGCCAGTGTGAGAGGCAACCTGTTGTACTCGGATTCTTCTTGCTTAATAATACAAACCTTCTATTTTCTGCACTGATTTTCCCGCAGTGGGTTTTTCCGGGGACGTGTTGTCCAAAAATAACGGTGTCCCTTGTGTGTTTGTCTCATCTATTGTTTCAGTTTATGATCTGTATGTCAATGTAGTCTGTAGTAGTGTTTTTCATCACTGTTTATAAATTAAATAACTTGTTGAATAAAATAACAAGTAGGAGATGCTAAACCAGTAACTGTAGTAGGATTTATGTGTCTAGATTCAGAAATTTTCACATGGTATCAGGGATTGCAGATCATAGGATACTAAAGCCATCAGCCAGAAGATCCAACAAATCTGCTGCAAAGACGCAGTTGTCCTGAGTGACAACGTTGTTTTAGAGCCAGAGATGCAGAGGGAGAGTGACACAGTGCAGAAGAGGTGACACAGAGGCTCACGCAATGTCTATGTCAGCTTTCTGAGCCAAGAGGAGGAGACGCAGTAGCCGAGAGGAGCTCACGCAGTGACTGCGCTCTTTGGGCCAACGCAGACCCTAAGGGGCTTAGATCAGTCAGTTGTCAGGGCAGTAGAAGCAGTGAAGATTCAGTCTGTGGTGCTGGTGGGACGATGTTGTTGTTGTTGTGGAACAGTGCCTATGGAAATCAAACCGAGGTAGAGGGAGTCACTTCCTTAACGGATTTATTGCCAAAGAAATCTAGGTCTGGGTTGGTGAGCAGCAGCAAAGGAGGATTGGAGAAGGGGTGATTCGACATTATTTGGTGGGAAGATTTCCGTGAAGGAAATCAGGACTTAGAGGGAGTCTAGAAAGAACTTGTTTCTTAGAGGATTTCTAGTGCCAAAGAAATCTAGATCTTAGTCTTACTGGGGCAGCAGTGAGAGAGGGAGAAGAGAACCTATTCTATACTTGTTTAAGTAGAGGTGGTAGTTAATAGACTGAGGGATCAAGACAGATTGGATGGAGCATCCAACTTTGTCATCTGGAAGGCCAGGATCCTAACAGTCTTGGACAAGAATAGCATCAAGGATTATGCCTTGAAAGTAGTTGTTGTTCCGGTCGATGCTGATCCTCTCAAGAAATACAAGGAGGCTCAAGTGAAGGTGGAGTGCATGATTTTGGACAGGGTCAAAGATCATGTGGTCCCACATATTGTTGAAAATGACACAACAAGGGAGATGTGGGAGGCCTTGACCACCTTGTATGAGGGAACATCTCTTCAACAGAAGATGTTGCTTGAGAACCAACTGAGACAATATCAGATGCAAAAGGGAGAAGAAATTGATCCCTTCCTTCTCAGGTTGCAAGGGATTCGAAACTAGTTGACTTCCGTGGGGTCTACACCAGATCCTGATTTCGTGGTAAGGACTGCCCTGAATGCAGTCACTAAAGACTAGGAGACCTTTGTCCAGAGCATTTTGGGTAAGGCTTCTCTTCCCAGTTGGGAGGAGATGTGGGCAGCTCTTCGACAGGAAAAGATCAGGTAGTTAACCAAGGCAAGAAGTAGCGGCAAAAGGAGTCAGAGCCAAGAAGGAGGAGAAGGAGGATGCAACTCTCGCATCATCAGGACAGCGAGGGCAGCAAAAGAGGAAGAAAAAGGATATATCCAAAGTCAGATGCTTCAGGTGTGGGGAATTGGGAGATTTCGCCACTCGGTGTCCTCGAAAGAAGGGCAAGGAAGAGAAGTCTGACTTGAAGGCTGCTCCACCGAAAGCTGACAAGGAGGACGATGATGAGGATTGTGCCATGAGTGCTCATGCACCTCTAGAGAAGAGGTGGGGCCATATTGAGTTATAGTCATGAGGACTACACAGGGGCAGGATCCTTGAGGTGCCCAAACTCTTGGATCACATATGGCTACGGGAGCCCTTAATGACAGTAGCAAAATGACGGGAGTCAGTTGGTGTAAGGGATGATGGAGCGACAATGGCAAAGCTAGAGTGCCAAAGTCTAAAGTAGCACAGTAGAGTGTTGGGCAGTGCGGAAGGCATAGAGCAGATACAACAACAGTGCAGTAGCATCAGAGGGTCAGCACAGATTAGCAGTAGACGTAGCTTCAGCATCACGGGGCATCCCGACTGACCAGCATGTCAGCTTTTGGGTAGCTTTTCAGTTGCTTAGTTCTCAACAACTGAGTTGCAGTGCGGCAGTTAGCAGTGGCAGTGCTATGGACAACATGATTCAGCATATTGAGAGGGAGCTATAGTATAGATGTAGCAGTGACAGTGGTCGTATCATGGGTAGCAGTACAGGATGCAGTAGTGTAGTGGATGAAGGGCAGCAGGCCAAGCATCAGCGAAACAGAGGATCGATGTCGTGGATCAGTGTGATGCTTCTATTGGAAGTATTGCTAGAGCACATTCCTGGCTAAGAGGGAGCGTTGATTTTGGATCGCATCGGATGTGCTCTAGCTCCGAAATTTTGTGGAGGGGCTAGAATACATGATATCTCCAAGACCCGGAAATTGTTTGGAGAAATTCCACCCGGATTGTGAGTTATTAAAATAATTAATATTTTTAATGGGGTTCCTAAATCTAAACTTATGAAAATAAAAATATTAATGGGTATTAATAAAAATATGGGTGAGAAGCTTCTAAGAGACGAGGATCAAGTCTGTTTTAATCTTAGCCGTTGATTAGGGACTTATCTCGGTCGTTGATTCATTAACAGGAAAAGTATAAGAGGAGGCTTGAGGGACAGTTGGAGACACACTAAGTTGATCAGTCAGTTCGATTTTTTTGGGGCGAGGTTTGCTGAGAAAATCGAACAAGTGACCTGAGTTGTAGTAAGAGGCGCAGAGGCACAGATTTGGATCGGAGAGGAAGTTCTAAGCCAAAGAGTATGTGGCAGAGAGGTAGCCTGAGCATTAGAGAGGCAGCGTAGAGGCCTACACAGGCCAGGAGGGGCTCACGCAGAGCTGGCGCAGGCCAGGAGGGTCTCTTGCAGTGGTAGTGCAGAGTATTCGTTATAAGGCCGAGATTTTGCTGGAGAAGCGAGATTCTGAGCCGGGAGGGCTGAACAACAGTCTTCCTCCAGCAAATTGATCCAGCAAAAGGGGTGACGCAGTATTCTAAAGGCAAGACGCTGGCCCACGCAGTGATTGCGCAAGGACTTCGCAGTGTCTGCCGGGAGGTGCCAGATCGCTCATTGGATCAGTTGTGACTTGGGGAACGAGGTAAACCCTCATATGTATTTCTTGCTGTTGTGATTTCTCTGAAATGTTAGCCAGTGTGAGAGGAAACCTATTGTACTGAGATTCTGCTTGCTTAATAATACAAACCCTCTATCTACTACACGGGTTTTCTCGCATTTTGTTTTTCTGGGGACATGTTGTCCAAAAATAACAGTGTCCCTTGTGTGTTTGTCTCATCTATTGTTTCAGTTTATGATCGGTATGTCAGTGTAGTCTGCAGTAGTGTTTTTCATCACTGTTTATAAATTAAATAACTTGTTGAATGAAATAACAAGTAGGAGATGCTAAACCAGTAACTGCAGTAGGATTTGTCTAGATTCAGAAATTTTCACAAATCATAGGCTTACCTATGTTGTTACATAATTAAACAATCGTACTAGTATCATTTACATTACAATTTGCGGAAATTGGATTTACAATGACATAATAAGTTGTTGGATGATGATTCTATTCTTTGAAAAAATTGGCACAACTGGTTCCTTGGAATTGTGAAAAAATAAGTGCAACATCTGGCTCCATATGTGGACACATTGCTTCACTGGAGAAATGTGAGAATCCAAAAACCTGTATCCAAGAAAACAAAAGTCCATTAAATATATATCCATTCAAAATCGAAATCATCATGCGTATATAGAATATCTGTTGGAATGGAAAAAATCTACCCTAACAAACCCAACTGTAAAGACATAAAACATAAGTGCATAAAAAGAAAACTAACTAATGACATAAATGAAAGGGAGTACGGTTAGAGATACTATATAAAAGATGCCCCATGGCATCAGATGTCATCCTTGTGGCACAATCTGGAACATCTGCTAGGTGGTAGGTAAATCAATATGTTGTTTATCAAATTTTCCCTGTTGAAACCTGACCCTCTTTGGTTGGTGCAATGTTTATTACTATGCTGCAAATCTCTGTCATACTGAACCCTGCTTCTTTTCTTGCTCGGAAAGCAAGACAGAAGATGATATGAAGAAAAGTGGTAAAGTGGTTGAATGAATGAATTCTTATACTGCGATGGATGACCCTATGGTTCAATTTCTTCACCATTCTCTGGCCTCTTGGGAACTTCTACATGGTTTCTTCTTTCAACTCCCCTGTATAACCTGATCATACCACCCGTTGTTGTAGGAATAGTAGCATATGAGAGATCCATATAAATACATCCTCCTAAATCAGCTACAAACTTCCTTGAGAGAAACATTCCCCATACATCTTGTACATCAATGATTGCTATGTCCATGGTGATGATTTTGTATGGATAATTAGCTAAGGAAACCTATCGATATTTAACCACACCAAGAACTTCAATCCTTTTAGAATCCATTGAGCAAATGTTATGATATGGTCTTGAGATTCTGAGATTTAACTGATCCATAACCAGCTTAGTCATAACATTCGTTGAAGCACCAAAATCCAGCATGCAATTATGAAGTAAATGGTCATTAATATCCAAGGTGAGAAAGAAACGTTGATGATTCTCGTTAGTCATGTAACAATTTAAATCCTTTAACTTAATTTCTTCGTCCTTTAAAGGTGAATCAACCTTAGCCTATTGGGCCATGCCTAAAGCCTTGAAGAATGTTGCCCTTTGGGAAGGAATATATAAGAATTCAAGTACCAAAACAAACATTTTTATATTGTTAATCCATGCAGCCCAATCAACTTTCAATCCTGATTTATATCTTTCAGATGCAACTTGTTTATTCTAACTTTGCTCTTTACATTTTCTCTGATAAGTATGGCCCTTACTTCTAGCAATCTATAGAATTTGCTCCAGAGATGGAGTTTCACTATAGATTTGAGTCATGGGATCCTTTTCGTCGCTGAAATTATTTATGGTGAAAGATGAGGAAATAATATATGTGCAATGACCTTCCTGGCTTACATTATTTATTGGTTCCTTTGTTGCTTCATCCAAGATTTTTCTAGCAACAACACACGAACTTTCTTCATGGAAACTTTCACATGGTCCGGAAAATGGGATAGGTTGATCAACAACATTGGCAGACTCAAATGGATTAGGAGGTCTCTGATCATTAGGAGAATTCCTTCTTGGCTAGGGATTATTATTTCCTCTGTTATTATTATTATTTCTAGGTTGCACATTCTGCACTTGATTTCTTTCCATCTAAATTAGCTTAGATTGCATATCACCTATTGTTCTAGCATGCTCAATTCTCATTTCCTTAAACATTTGCGTTAATTCCTTAATGGGATCATGCTCTACTTCCTTAATCTCCCTCCTTTACTCTTGACTAGACCTCTTTCAAAACCGGAAACTCAAACTTACCAGAAGCTTTCTTATCTTTCTCTAATTCTTTTGCGGTATTCTGAGCAGCAGTTGAATTAGTAGGCTTGTTACGTCTTATCTCATATTGAGTGTCAACACCAAAGGCTTCAAGGTTTTGTTCTAATATTGTCTTGTCAGGTGGCTTGTAATCTTGGGTCATATCTTTTAGAAGACCATTAAATCTTTGATTGAATTCTTCAACTGTCTCATTTTCTCTTTTCTTGATAGAATTACGCTCTTTGACCAAATATTTTCCCTCTCTTTTGTTTCCAAATTTATCTTTGAATGCATCAGTAAGGTCCTGAAGAGAGTCAAAAGCATTATCTGGCTTGTTATGGAACCAACTGAAAGCGACTTCTTCTAATTTAAGGACAAACAGTGTCATTTTAACATCCTCATGATTATATGCAATCACATTGTTAGTTTTTGTAGCATTGGATGTGTTCTAGCCACGAGATTTGGTGGAGAGACTAGAATACATGTATTCCCCAAAACCCGGAAATCGTTTCTGGAAATTCCACTTAGAGATGACTTAATTAAAAAAATTAATTAGTTTTTAATTTTCCTTAAGTCTAAACTTAGGAAATATGATTAATTAAAGGGTATTAATTAATTCATGGTGAGAATCTTCTAGAAAAAAACTTGGATCGAGTTCTAGTTAATCTTAGCCATCGATTAAGTTTTAATCGTGGTCGTTGATGTCTCAACGAGATATTATAAGAAGAAAGTCGATGGGGCTTGGAGAACACACACTAGTAGTTCGATTTCACTGGCAGATCGATTTCCTGAGTAGCAACGTTGAGTTGCCACAAAGAGAGCTAGTGAGCTAGAAGCAGTGAGAGGGGCAAAAATAGTAAGGCTGAAGGAAGTTTTTCTAGTTCTGGTGAGTGCACTACAGAGAGGCAGTGAGCGCCACAAAGAGGCAGTGCAGAGCCACGCAGAGACAGCGCAGTACTTCAGAGGGGATTTTGTATTTTGCTGAGGAGAAGCAGTGATTCAGTGCCAGAAGCTGAAGAGAGGGTCTAAAGGCCAGGAGGATCCATCTTCCAAACAACAACTGGTCAAATAGCAAGAGGGAAAGCAGTTCCGAGTTGTGGGACGCAGTACTGAGTAGGCTGATGTAGTGACTACGCAGAGGCAGCAAAGAGCAACTCAACTAGAGCCAAGATCAATGTCGAATCGCCTATGGGAGTGACATTTTTCTCACTAGATTTATTGACAGTCATTTCTCTGTATGGATTGCTAGATTTGAGTATCCATAGTCTTGTACTCAATTTTACTACTGCATAATATTAAAACCCTCAACTGCTGCATTGGTTATCCCGAGTTGGGTTTTTCTGGGGACTTAGTCCAAAAATAACTGTGTATTTGTGTATGTATGCATCTATTCTTCCAACATTTTTTCCTTCTGCGGTATTTATTTTGTGAAGGTTGCAGTGTATTTAACTCGATATTTGTCATAGAACACAACAAGTAAATTGTTTAATCGAATCAACAATTAGAAGAATTAACATCAGCTGCTGCAATAGGATTCGGGATTTGCCGAATTTTCACACGCATGAGCATATCTTTGCAAAAAGGTGTTGAACTTCTTTATGTACACCATTGATTGCAATGTTCCCATGGAAGATCGGGAGCTTGTTTATAGCTGAATCATCTTGAAGATCATGAGAATATCCCTAAATGTTGACAAAGTTGCAAGGACTGTAATAAGCCATGGAATCTTTGATTGGTGGGATTGATGAAAAACAAGTGGATATCACGGAGAGCTTCCTGTCCAAGAAAGATTAAATGCTTTCTAGAATGTAATTTGTTTAACTGAGCTCTTAGAGTCTTTTCAGGATCGGGCGCGGGTTTAACCAAGCTACCAGGATTTCTTCTAGAGTAAGATCTTGGAAATGGATAAATAAGTGGAGTCGCCACCCAAACAGGAAACCAACCGAAATGTAAGTGCTAAAGGTGCAGATAGAGAAGATGAAAATATTAGTGAGAGCAAAAGTATAAGGTGATGAAAAGATGAAGACATCACAACAGTGCCAAAAATATGGTGTTGCTGGAAGAAATGATGAGATAATGAGAAGGCGAAGATGATTAAGAAGAATGTCGCAACACGAAGGTCCAATAAATTGGTCCCCGGAAACGACGTCAAAAAATGTTGTGGCATTGTCAGCTAAGATAAAAAGATGGAAAGATGAAGGAAATGATGAAGGATGTAAAAAATGTCATGAGGACTAAGGGCAAAAAAATCTATCCCAGACAATGGTACCAAAAAATGTGCCACTTGACGAGTTAATGAAAAGATGAAAAATGATATGATGAGACAAAGTCATTGAAGTGCCGAGAATAAAGTATCCCTGGCAATGGCGCCTATTACCGCTCAAACTAGCAAGCGTCCTAGAAGGGGGTCCTAGAGGGGCAACTGCTAGGTCAAAGGCAACAATGGTGCAGTAGCCCACTGTCACCTCAGCTAAATCTCCCTACTATTTACGGACTTTCACTGATGGGAGGAGACTTGGTATGAAGGGAATCACCTAGACAATGGGACAATAAAGGTAAAATAGTGATTCCTAAACAGGCCTATTCACAAGAGAGGCTCAATATATGGCTTACTTGTCGAAGAGGCAAGATGGAAGGCTCTCTAAGAAGGGCCAAGAGGATTTCAAGGGATAGGGTTTGCAAATGAGACTTGTAATGGAGGGGCCTAGTCCAAGAAATCTTTGGGGAAACTTGGATTTGAAGTGCACTTTTTGAGGTTATCTTCAAAAGGTTGCTGGACCAAGTGGACCCAAAACTAGGTCGAGTAAGAGGAATTGGTCACTCAAGGAGGGGCTTGACCTAATTATGGAAGAGGAGGATCAATGGACAAATATTCTTGGAATGGAATGCAATGATCCAGATGAGGTCACTAGCCAAGGGAAACCTAGGGCAAGAAACAGTGCTCGAGCTAGGGCTTGCAATATCCCGAGATCCCACCATTAGATTTTCTTCAAATTTGGAGGGCCTCTAGAGAAAACTCTAGTGCAATTGTGGACCAAAAATCGAAGTGTTTGGATGGCTAGATTGCTAGATAATTGATGTCCTAGGTGACCTGTGTAGGCTAGACCTAGAAAACGAGGGGGAGGTGATAAAGATTATGCTTTTTGGTAATCACCTATAGAGGACTAGTGCCTAATCCTTTGGGAGAAATGGAGTCAAGATGATTCCAATGCTTGGAGTGATTTCACTTGGTCAAGGAGGCCTCTAGAACAATTTCACATGGTAAATAGGGCATGGGATAATTTCTTGAAGGTCTTTATACTTCGAAATGCAATATGTGATGACTTATCGAGATAAAATTTTAACAAAATATCTCTAGGAACATTCACTTATTCAAACATGGCCCATGACATGATGCAACGCTAATAAAAGACAAATTTCCATCATTTCACACAAGAAAAGCAGTGAATTTCAGCGTAGTATAGAGAAATTCCCCAGCAACATGCATGTGACATAAGAAAAAGACAAAATAGCATTAAAAGAGAACTTACATGTGAGAATAAGTATATCCAATCATCATCATATGCCAATATAGAAGATCCAAGGCAAAAAATGAAGAGATCCAAATTTCCCTAGTCGTTAAGAAGTCTGTCTGATTGCTTAATTATTAGGAATCTCCTTACATTCTTTTATCATAATCCTTGAAAAGCTAAGTCATTCTATCAGGCTGGAAAATAACACGTTCTGAAGGGACCCTTTGAGAGAGGCCTTAAATCATGGATAGGGATTGTCATTGATCGCCAACCATCCCCAATTAAAACCATAAATCTGGCCATTGTGCTTCAAAGGTTGTTGTTCAGTGACAAGTGAACAACGTTAAACAAAGCCTTGTAACAACTGAGGGAGCCCCCTCTGGTTCAAGGGCCAGCTTGAACCTAAAGGCTGGTTGAGTTGGTTTCTTGGCGTAGTTTTTACAGCCAAGGACTGCCTACGGTAACAGGTACAACATCTGGCGTCGTTACCGGGGAGCGAAGTAACGAAGATATCTTTCTCCGGGGAACGATAATGATTAGATCTATTCCTTACTGTGAACAAGGAGTAGGAATTTATTATTGGTTGCATTGCTTTCACTTGGCGACTCCACTTTGTCATATGGCGATTCCACTGAGTAATCGATCCCACTATTTCGAAATTTCAGCTACCTTTACTACTATGCAAGGTTCATTGATACTTGCAATCAGCAGTGTATGTCTCTCCCTCTCAGCCATGGTCAGAAATCTAAAATGTCTACAGAAGATGCAGCTTTTAAAGTACACCTGTTCCATGGGATTTCATGTTCATATTGTATATATTCTTCAGATTTTCCGCTGCTGGCAACTTGATTTGTCAATAAATCCACTCTACACTTGGTTACATTGGAAATCAGATTACACCTAATAGTGTAAAGTTTTTCAGTTCAGTTAGATAGAGGTGTGGGGATTGAATAGATATTCTGAGTTTCAGTATGCAGTAGATCAGCGTGTTCGTTGTTTATGAGTGGTGTGATTTGAAGAGTATATGATAGATCAGCTTATATTTTCAGTCTCTAGAAATTTTTAATTTTCATATTTCAGTATGAAAGATTATCCGAATTAGTGCAGGCATATGGTTGCATTTTACAGTTGCAGGTTGCAATGTGCAGTAGCAGAGTATTCAAATAAAAACACTGATCCATGGGGATTGGTTATATTTCTACATAAGATGGCAAATCAGTGGTTGATGGTTTTATGGTATGACTCCATGCCCAACACTAAAGGCAACTGGTCTACTAGTTCTCTGCATCCCACAAGGGGAAGCAGTCCCCATTGGAGCCAATGTTGTAACATGATTATTTTTTATAATTTAAATTTGTTGATATAATAGTTATTAGTAGTTTAGAAATAATAAATGGGTTTGCAAGAGTAAATGCGCCCTCAAAATGTAAATTTAAGTTTCATTAGCTGGTTGATTTAGTTAATCATGCATTTAAACATGATTAAATGATGTAATAAAGTAAATTCAAACATGGTTTACAAACCGCTGAGAATGAATTTTCAAAAACTGAAAGAGGTTTTTGTTGATAACATCCTCATGTACAAAAACCTCTCTCAGTTTTGTAACAACTATTATGGATTGGGAGATGAAAATGCATCTTTGAAGGCATGTTTTCCATAAATTTCCTGTTTTAGTCACCTTTTTGCAAAGGATATTGTGACTAAAAAAAGATGAATATTTGGAAACTGGAAGAGGTTTTGGTTCATAAGATTCCAGAATACAAAAGCCTATCTCACTTTTCATACAGGTGTCAGGGGTTGGGAGATACACTCTCATCATGTTTAGCCTATTTTTCCGACTGTGCAATGTCCTGTTTAAGCCACCTTTTTGTAGAAACTATTGTGGATAATCAGAGATGAATATTGGGAAACTGGAGGAGGTTTTTGTTCCTAAGATAATATACTACAAAAACCTCTCTCAGTTTTCACACAGCTAGCACGGATTGAGATATTCGAAGGGATGACTAGACCCTATTTTTCAGAAATTCGAGAGGAAAAAGCTCAAAGAGAGTTAGTGACTTGGAGGCCACCTCATCAAATATGAGTTGCAATCAAATTCGAATTTCTCTTCTTTATCAACAGAAATCCTCAAGGATAGTACAAGAACTCTTCAAATAGTTTTAGTTACATTTATTTGTGTTCTATTTTTGTAATACAATTTTCAGATATTTGTAATAGCTCTTGATATTTTTATCAAGATATTTTGTGAGTAAATTGTATAAATACTTCATCAATTGAAGTAATATGGGTTGGCTTTTGATGCCAAGGCTCTTCACTTTATAATAGCTTCTATTATAGGATTTCTAATGAAAGCCTTCCGGCCCCAGTTTGACAAAATTTTGTGTTTTCTAGTATGTCTTTCTAATGTTTCATATCCTATTTCTTCACATGTTCAAAGCATTTATAGGAAGGTCTGGGTAAGTGTAGATTGAGTATCAATTTATTCTTAAATCCCCTGCAAAATCATAAACTTTAGAAGGAGATTAGCTTATTGGACTGTTTGTCCAAGATAACTCCTCTTTGACTGGTTTTTGCTTTATGTTTTCTGATATCCATTAAAAGACATTAGCTTATTGGACTATTTGTCCGAAATAGCTCCTCTTAGAATTGGTTTTAGTTTGGCCTTCTTGAATACTTTGAATATGTTTTGTTGGGCTATAGAAATCTTCTACATGTGTCCAAATTTCCCTAGTTGTTAAAGAGTCTGTCTGATTGCTAAATTATTAGGAAACTCCTTACATTCTTCTGTCATAATCCTTGAAAAGCTAAGTCATTCTGTCAGGCTGGAAGCTGACATGTTCTAAAGGGACCCTGTGAGAGAGGCCTTAAATCATGGATAGGGATTGTCATTGATCACCAACCACCCCCAATTAAAACCATAAATTTGGCCATTGTGCTTCAAAGGCTATTGTTCAGTGACAGGTGAACAACATTAAACAAAGCCTCGTAACACTTGAGGGAGCCCCCTCCGGTTCAAGGGCCAGCTTGAACCTAAAGGTTGGTTGAGTTGGTTTCCTGGCGTAGTTTTTGCAGCCAAGGACTGCCTATGGGAAACAGGTACAACAGTATGTCCATCCTACATCTTTCAAATGGTGGTGGCATGTGATAAAGTGATGGAACAGAGTAGGGGATGAATGGGAAATCCTAGGTCACATACCAGGGTACATGTGTAGCTAATAAAATGGAAGCCCACATTTGGGTAAATGATGTGTAGGAGGGAGCAATCATGGTACATGAATTACCCCAGCCTTGATTGTTCCACCCTTGTTCATATGCCTTTTCCCTTTTATGTTTTTTCTTTGGTTAACTGCTTGTGGCTCAAGGGAATGAGTTCATGATGTGTAAAGTATAACAGTGGATATCCCCTTTAAGGTGGAGTAGTTCATCGCCCACCGGGGTTTGGGACAATCATGGGTTCCATAATAATAGAGGAGGCTCATCTAGGGCATGTTACTGCTCAAACTAGCAAGGGGCAAAAAAGGGACTTCTAAAGGGACAACTGCTAGGCCAAGGCCAACAAATGGAGACTTAGCCCACTATCACCTCAGCTAAGACTCCCTACCCTTTACAAACTTTCACCGAAGGGAGAAGACCCATTATATGGAAGTCAATTGTGAAGGATGAATCAACAAATGGATGTGGAGTGACCCCAATGATCCTTTTCCAAGAAGGGAGGTAAAGAATAGAGCTTACTTGCCCTTCAAGCAAGGTAAAAAGATTTCCAGGATAAGGAGGTGAGGATTTGAGGGTTATGTTAGAGGAATATGCCTTGTAAAGGAGTTTTCCAATCCTAAAATCCTTATTGAATTTGACTTCTCGAATGGTTCTTGAAGAATTGACTTTTCAAAGGTGTGGGACCACACAAGACCAAGTGGACCCAGCTAGGTTAAGGAGAGAGAATCTAGCAACCAATGTTGTTCTTAACCTAGACAAGGAAGGGGAAAGGATCAAAGCAAGATTTTCCAATTATAGTGTCGAATTGATCCTATGAGGTGCTACCTAGGAAATACCAGGGCAAAGTTTGATCTCAGAGCTAAGGCTTGGGTTATCTCACAACTCCACGGTCAAAATGGCTTCAAAATTCGATGAGGCCTTAAGGACACAACAACGCAGTAGAGACTAGGAGATCGAACTTTTTCTTGGGCTATTTTTTCGAGAAAGTGATGCCCTAGGTTAGCACCTCATAGGATCAATTTGACACTTTTAATTGGAAATTCTTGCTTTGATCCTTTCCCCTTCCTTGTCTGGGTTAAGAACATCATTGGTTGCTAGATTCTCTCTCCTTAACCTAGGTTGGGTCCACTTGGTCTCGTGTGGTCCCACACCTTTGAAAAGTCAATTCTTTAAGAACCATTCGAGAAGTCAAGTTCAATAAGGATTTTAGGATTGGGAAACTCATTTACAAGGCATATTCCTCTAACCTAACCTTCAAATCCTGACCTCCTTATCCTAGAAATCTTTGTACCTTGCTTGAAGGGAAAGTAAGCTCTATTCTTTACCTCCCTTCTTCGAAAAGGATCATTGGGATCACTCCAAATCCATTTGTTGATTCATCCTTGACAAGTGACTTCCATATATCGGGTCTCCTACCATCGGTGAAAGTCTGTAAAGAGTAGGGAGTCTTAGCTGAGGTGACAGTGGGCTAAGTCTCCATTTGTTGCACTTGGCCTAGCAGTTGTCCCTTTAGGAGTGCCTTTTATTCCCCTTGCTAGTTTGAGCGGTAACATTTTGGCATCGTTGTCAAGGAGGAAGAAGGTCTACCTCCGTAGTGAATCGTTGAGGAATGGATTCATTGACGACATCTATAAGCATTCCTCTAGTGACTCCACTCAATGTCCAAACCCCTAATTTACTTGAAGGTGACAACGTTCCTCCTTTAACAAGGGTTGGTGCAAAAAAGGGAGAGTGAACTCCATCACCTGTTGGAACCACCCTCTTCCCTGAATTTGAGAAATTCAGTGATCCATCTGCAAAGATGCCATATAGTTCCAACACTGACCCAAAACAAGAACAACCCAAGATGACCAAGAGCGAAAGACACTTGGTTAGTGTCTTTGCCCCTTTGAAATTGAGTGATGATCCCAAACCACCACCTAAGAAATATAACCGATGGTTACACAACCAAGTTGCATGAAACGGGGAAACGGGTACGAGTTTCCGAAATGGGCACGGGTACGAAACGCGACCTCCCCAAATTTTGGAAACGGGGAAACGCGAATATATATATATATATATATATATATATATATATATATATATATATGTGCAATCATAAAGCATACATGATACATTATAATTTATTACATTTAAACATTATGATTAAATTTACATCACATTTACTCATGAATGATCACATAATGAAAATAAAAATATCGGAATATCCAAAAGCAACCTTTATTATATATCCAAATCTCAAAATTAGCGTTTATTATATATTAATATATGAGGCTGCAAGTACAATAAAGACTATAAGGCTGCAAGAACTATAGAGACAAAAGACTAATCCTCATCATCATAATCCTCATCAAAAATAGAAGCAAAACAATGCTCAACAGTGGATGGTGGTGCTGAAGAAGATGATGGGCCAATTCCACTTCCAGGCTAGACCTCAATATTCAAGGTAGCAAGAGAGATCCAAATCAGGACTTTCTGCATCCACATCCCATTCTTTAGAAGGACCACTGTTGTATTCTGGACCCCTACAAGATGTAAGGCGAAGGTTGGAGTGTACATAAACAAGATCCTCTGCAATCTGTGAGCCCAACCTATTGCGCTTCACAAAATGAATAAAACCATAAGTGCTCCAATGCCTTTCTGCTAATGAAGAGCTTGCCACTTGTGAAAGAATATGAATGGCAAGGTTTTGCAATTGTAAACCATTTTCTCCATGACAGATCCACCACCTAACTATATTCATGGTGCTTCTCTCCTCCAAAGCTGATATATCTGCATAATCATCTATTCCTGCAGCAAAACTGGCAAATTCTTCCTTTACCTCCCTGTGTAGATGAGAAGGAAACATTCTCATAAGGGCTTTTTTCACCCCATTAGCCACCTCTCTATCCTTATGGGGTGCCTTCCTCTTCCCATTGCTTTGACCAATAAGCTCCTCATCATAAAATTTGGGGTTTAAGGCATGTGCTAAAGTGTGCAATGGAGTGTTGAAATTGTTCCACCTATCAACAATGATTTTCTTAACTAAACCAACAAAATGATCATCAACAAACAAAAGTTATGGAGACTCTTGTGAAATGATTTCCATAGTTTTCTCAACCATGGAATCCATGCCATCATATACCTCTCCTAAGAAAGGTTGGTCAGTGTCAGCACTCTGAAGAAGCTCAAACGCAGGGGTTGTGAAGTTTAGCAAGAAATCTACCTTGCTCCACCAATCCTCATCAAGGCACAATCTATGCACCATATATCCCTGCTCTGAATCTACTTGTCTCCACTCAAACCAAAGTTGACTCACCACCACAAAAACTAATGCATGCTTAACCTCAACAAGGCGGCGCAACATCAGGAAGTTTGAAGCATATCTTGTCTCAGCAACTTTTAACAACTCCAATTTGGAGTACTCTCGAAATATGGCCTGAGATTGATGGTGGTTGGTGATGAATTTGACAATCTCCCTTGCTTTCCCTGTGATTTCCTTTATCCAAGAAACTTTGTTGTCGATCTCCTCTAAGATCAGATTCAGATTATGGACAATGCATGGTGTCCAAAAGATGTGGTCATACCTCCCCTCAATAATTAAACCTGCAGCTTTGCAAACTGGTGCATTATCCGTGATAACTTGCACCACCTTGTTAGGCCCTATTTGTTCAATAGCTTTTATAATAACATCAGCAATGAACTGTGCATCTTTTACCTCTCTTGAGCAGTCTTCCGCCTTGATAAACATTGCTCCTTTGGGGGAAGTGGCAATGATATTTATCAATGGTCTGCGCCTTGTATCTGTCCATCCATCTGAGACTATGGTAACCCCAGAGCTACTCCAGGAAGAACGAATTGGTGATAAAATATCCTCCACAAGCTCCTCCTCATTTTTGAGAAGCTGAGTTCTAACTTTCTCATAGGTGGGCCCCTTGTACCCTTGAGGAGATTTGTTAATTTCCCTTATCATATCTTGCCAGTAAGGAGAGCAAACAACATTGAATGGGATACCACATGCATAAATTCACCTAGCCACTCTGGAATCAGTTTCTTCTCTCGCTTGTACATTCACCAATTTAGCAATTCTGCTATCCTGAACTGAAGGGGATGCCCCTTTGGTATTTTTGGGTGTTGGTTGTTCATGTTGTTAAGTGGCACTAGCTCTCCTCTTTCTTGCTTCAACTACAATCCTTGGCTCAATGTTAGATGGAGCTTGAGGAGTAGCTTGAGTAAGCTCATCATGCCTTCTCTTAATAACATCTGCCTCATCTTTCTCTCTTTGATATGTCCCCCTTCCCAATGGATCTGTTGTTTTTGTGCAACCCACAAACCCCTGTCCTCCTCCATGCAAAAGATGTGCCTTCACTCTTGGGTAGGAGCCCTTGTACAAATTATTGCAAAGATTACATCGCCATTCCCATGAGCCACCACCTCCACATTTTTTAAGCTTCTGAACATGCCTCCAAAGAGGATAATATTCAGCCCTTGGGTTGGCCCTAGGGCTTGAACTTGTAGCTGCACTTTGGTTGGAAGCCATTGCTGCAAAAATAAATTAAAAAAACAAATCTGTAAATAAAAAACGTTTTTCATATTTTTGGCAGCATAAACCCTTGAAAAATTGAAGAAATAGTAGGAAAAAACTAAGAAAATGAATGTTGCTTACCCAAATTAATTTTCTGTAGCTGAAGCTACCCCAAAATGCCAAAAAAGACAAGAGAAATATGGTTGTAGCTGAGCCAAAAAACCAAGAATGCTGTAGCCAGAAACTTTGCACTCCAAATCTGCTGTTGAAATCTCTCTCTTGCTGCTGAAATCTCTTGCTCTTGCTATTGAAATCTCCTTTGCTCACTGTTGAAAACACCCTAGCTGAAACCACTGCTCTCTTCCTCTCTTCTCCTTTTCTAAAATCGCCAGTCTCCAAGAGAAACGACTTGTTCAATTGTGCGATGAGAGAATGAGGCGAAGGTCACTTTTATAACTTGAAAGAGGCATCTAGAAGCAACTAGAAGCCACTTTAGTCACCCAATTAAAAAATAGAAAAAAAAATAATAATAATAAAAAAAGAAAAAGTTAATCTGCGTGGGGAAACTCTGCCTTACGGCCCGGAAACTCGTTTTCGGCCATACTGGCCACGTTTCCTCCTCAAGAAACGGGCCAGTACAGCCGGAAACGAGTTTCCAGGCCATACCGTACGTGTTTCCCCGTTTCCGTTCCGTTTTTGTACGGAAACGGACCCTCTGCCCACGTTTCCTGCAACTTAGTTACACAAATTCAAAGGGGATGCTAATTGGACTGCCCATGATTTTATTGAGGAATTCTATTGGCAAATGTCCCCTAGAATGATGTTTGATGAAGATAGGCTCATGATGTTTTTTTCTCTATCACTTGAGGGACAAGCAAAAGACTGGTACCTTAGCCTTCCCCCAGTATGCATAGAAGATTCTGATGACTTTGAAGACCTATTCATGAAGAGATGGTCATGCAATGCCCAAGTGACCTTTAAAGTTGAAAAGTTCTACCAAATAACCGAGGGAAGGGAAGATGTATGAGAATTCATTCAAAAAATTTGATAGGGTATTCAAAGACATACCTGATCATTTGAAGCCATCTGAAACCAATATTCTTGATAACTTCAAAAAAGCGGTTAGTGGCCACTTCACCTATGTGTTAAGGGATAAGAAACCTTCCACTTTGGCTAAAGCTAAAGAGATAGCAATGGAAGTTGAAGAAAACATACGAATCTCAAAGGTAGATATCACTAACCACCCTAGAGCGAGAGTTGAGGCCAAGCAGGAGAAGTCCAAAGATCAACATGAAGAAATTGTCCTTGCCATCCTCAAGAGAATGGACAAGTTCACCGAAGAAGCCAACGCATGTGACAAGGTTATCATGAACAAAATCACCACCTTGGAAAGGGCACGAAAATCTAGTTATATCCCAAAAGGAAAATCCTTTCCCAAAAAGCAAAGTGGAGAATATAGGTCAAGCTCTTCTCAAGTCCCAAACACTTTGGCTCCAACTAATGTTGTTGAGCTAGACCCATCATCTGAGGATGAAGACAGTGAAGAGGAAGAGAGTGAGCATGAACAAATTGATGAACAAGCTAACCTTGAAGAATCTGACATCTTCAACATTTTGTTAGGAGGATCATATACACATCTTCCCATTAGTGAGGACACCCTTAAGGAGGAAAAAGAAGAATCTATTCTTAACTTTGATAGCAAGGGAAGGTTCAAAGGGGTCCAATATTCACGAAAGGAAAATAATAAAGACCCCGCAACCTCTAAAGAACCATCTAAAGAAGATTTGTTACCTAAGCAAGCCCCTCCCAAAGAATCTCTCCCCAAAATTCCTCCCAAGAAGGATCCCCCAACCAAAGACAATCCCAAAAACGATCTTCTGAGAAAGGAAAACATTAAGAAGAAAGAAAAAGCGAAAGAGGTTAAACTTGACGTTGATATAGGAGTTGTCGTATGAAGAATGACCATACCCGTTCCTTTGAAAGAGATTGCTAGACTTCCCGGGCAACAACAACAAATCAAGAAGTCCCTGGGAATTCAGGAAGAAGAATTACCCAAAGAATAACAAAACATTCATATTCTTGACCGAAACCCTAGGTACGAACCATTTGTGCTCACTTTGGCTATCAATGACCTCTTCTTACACAATTGTATGCTAGACTCAGGGGCTTTTGCAAATATCATGCCCTTAATAATTATGAAGCAATTGGGTCTCAGCATCACTCGGTCGTACAAGAAGGTGTGTGGTTTTAACTCCAAGCCAATGGAAGTAGGTCTCATTAAGGACCTTAAGGTTTCTTTGGCTAGGAATCCCAACATATCCCTCCTCATGGATGTTGTTGTCATTGATATTCTTGATGTGTGGGGGATGCTATTATCTAGGAAATGGGGTGCTACCATTGGGAGTCATGTTCAAATGGACTTATCATATGCTACCATTCCACAATCTGATGGAACCCCTTTTATCCTTTATAGGGAACCCACCTACCTATCTCATGTGATCAAGCCTGGACCATACTATGAAACCCATAAAATTGAGAAGCCTTCTCCTACTCTCCCGACTCAAGAAGTCTACAGCCTCAAGCGATCAATCTCTAAAGCAAGCAAAAAGTGGAAGCCTAAAAAGGAATATAAGGTCGGGGACTTGGTCTTGGTTGATAGAGATCCAATGCCTGTCAAGATTCATGGAAACATTGGGGAGGATTATTATTACATTGCCAAACTCAACAATGAACTTTGGCCTGAGCTGGTCAAATTAAGTTGTATCACCCTTTTCCTTGAGACGTGATATTGTATCATATGAATGGTAGAGTAGAATGCATTGCATGTTGATTTTGCATTAGAACTAACATCATCTGATATTCTCATGGTAGATTAGATGCATCTAAACTAAAATTTGCAAATTTTATTTTTCTGTTGATTTTACAGCCTAACATTAAGCATGTGCGATCATGAGACGCTGCAAAAGCATGCTTCCCCGTATTCTTCATCTATTATTTGTGTAGATAGCAGGTCTACGGTAATCAAGAGATTGTTGGAGTTCTTGCGACCTCTCGTTTGAGTAGCTTCCTCCACTTCTTCGAGAGATCACGTCTCAATTGGAGCCCAATGTTACCCACCATTTTGTGGGTGACATCCCTAAGAGATTTTTTTTTCTCCAAGATGGTCCTTAGCCAGCAGCCAACAGCCCCTTGCAGCGACCAACTAGTTCATTTTGCCACTTCTCCACCACTTGAGCCAGTCGTGTGGTCCCTCACCCATCTGTCATGATCATATGTTTGAAGGTGGGCCTCTTGAACCTAAAGCTATGCCTTGTCATTTCGTAATTGAGTATTGTAGTATGCATATCATGGACACTTCTGGGTATGGATTAATGGGGAGATTCGGAGGAAAGAATGGGCTAGGTCTATGCTCTTGTCCCCTAGACACCTTTTGGATATTAACCTTGGATTCTAGTCCTGTGGGATCTCTTTTACTGACCATTTGGCTTTAGGGATGGTATTTCACGATAAACCCTAATTTTGACACTTCTGGGCATGTATTAATGGGGAGATGCGGCGGAAAGAATGGGCTAGGTTTGTGCTCGTCTGCTAGACTTCTTTTGGATATTAACCTTGGATTCTAGTCTTGTGGGATCTCTTTTACTAACCATTTGGCATTAGGGATGGTATTTCACGGGAAACCCTAATTATGGTTGCGTGGTCCCACTCCCTCGTCTTCATATGTTACCCCCTTTCCACTCATTATTACCCCATTCATCATTTCTCCCACCTAGGTCCACATTCCTCCATTGGGTCCACATAGGGCTAGCTCTCCCCTTCCCCTTGCCCACACCTTGGATTAGGCCTGGAATGATGCCTTGAAGGTTGATGCAGCTAAAAAGAAAAGTAAAAGCACAATTGGCCACATTCAACAGGAAAACGTACCACAAAATGCAAAAGATGGTCGGGACAAACACATTTAGCACGTGGGCAAAAGCCAATACATGAGCTCTACCCCATCATCATGGCCATCACCCTAGTTCCTACAGGTTGTGTGAGACTCCTCATCATATAGAAACCCATGATTGTCCCAACCCCTGGTGGGCAATGAACCGCCCTACCTTAAAAGGGGGTATCCACTGCTATATCTCACACATCATGCTCTTACCCCTTGAGCCCCGAGCAGTTAATTAAAGAAAAATCATAAAAAGGCAAAAGACATATAAAGAAGGGTGGAAAAATCAAGGTCAGGGACACCTCATGTACCATGATTGCTCCCTCCTATACATTATACACCCAAGTGTGGTCTTCCCTTTTATTAGCTACCCTTGTACTGGAGCATGTGGCCCAGGGTTCCCCTTTCTTATCCCCTACTCCATTCACCTATTTATCACATACCACAACCTTTTAAAGGATGTACCTTGGACATATTATCCACTTTAGAAGTAGAAACCACTTAATGGGATACCTGGTTAACCCCATTTGGAGTGTGGAGACATTAGCACATGCCAAAGCCCATTATGGAAGGGCAGGCCATTATGAAGTCCTCACTTCTGGTCCATGGTTTGTAAGCTCTTTTACTCGATTTCCTTGATGACTTGTAGTAATGGAAGGCTAGGGGACGCATTGGATCATATGCAGGATTGTAGATGGTCTCCATCTTGGGTTTGGTCTCCCAATACAAGTTCCTAACCCTCCCGAGGGCTACATTGGCACATGTAGGGTGTGTGTTGAGAGCCATGGGCCCCAACAACAGTAGACAACACTCCATGGATCCCCAAAGATGTTCAGAGATTGGTTCGAGATCCACCTATTAAACGAGAAAGATGCACCTGGTTCACCTTTGCCTAGCCAGGCCCATAGATGTACCATGCACTTGGCAGCTGACCCAAGACTTGTAGGATGATGTGGCATCTCCTACACCATCATCTGAGCCCTTATAGATGGATGTGATGTCCTGCATATATGTAAATATTTATTTACTGCATTTTTTTAACAAACTGGACACTGGTTAATTTTTATATAAATAGTAATTTTGTTTTAAATGCATGAAAAGTGGAATGCTGAAATTATGGCAATCATTATTTGATTTAACTTAAGTGAGAATAAGTTATCCAAGGATGACAATTTATTCTCAAACAATTAGGTTGGGTAGTTAACCCAACCCTGACTACTTCCAAGAGAAGATTTATTCCAAGGGATCAAGAAGATGGGGGGGCATCTGAGACCTAGAGGAAGAGATTCAAGATATTAAGAAAATAATAGATTAACTATGCTGGAAGGACAGACAGTGATATAGTAGCTACGTCTGATAAAGACCAGATAGCTTACACTATTCAAGACTAAGGTTCTTGAGGAGAAACCCTGTGAAGGGTAGCTCCGGGGGAGACATCAAGCAGAGCAGCACTAGTCTCAAGGTTGGGAGGCACACAAACAGAGGATTAAACATCCAGTACAACTGGGAAAAGCGAGACAGATAAGTATATCTGATAACTCTATCTAGCTAGAGGAATTATCTTCTAGACATCATAATGCATATGTTACTTATCTTAAGAAAGTTAAGTATTAGAGAAATGTCATTCGAGTAGTTAAGATAGATTGTAAAGAAAAGTACAGATTATGATGGTATTCATTATCGAAAATAGAAAGACAGTAGACCTATGAATTAACATTTATTTCACAAAAGTAGTAAATATGGAAGTTAACAAAGTTATGCTCTGTCACTGCAGGAAGACAGTAAAACAAAACTGAAGAACAACTTCTAAATACAAGTATAGTGAACAGTAGAGTGTTAGGGTATTCACTGTTAATCTAAAAAGACAGTCAAACTATAGAAAACAGTAAGCTATAATAAAATTACCTCATTCAGTTCATAAGAATAAAACCGTAGTACATTAATGCAATTCACTGAGCCTAAATTACCCCAAAAGAAATTAGGGAAAATCATTCCCTAGTAATTTAAACAAAATTAAATACTCTAAGGAAAGGAATCATATTTCTATTAAAGATTACAGAAATAAACAAGTGATAAGGGTAAAAACTGCAAAAACCCTAGACAGGGAAAAACGAGTAATCCACCTCGACACCAGAGTGAGAAATAACTCTTGTTTCCAGAAAGGAAACGATAGCCAGTTTACCAGATCTGCTCAGTCTTTAGGGAATAGTGCCGGAACAACCTAAGATACTCAGTATAGATACAATTAATCTAGTAAATATTGCAACCAGAATCACAAGCACAAAATACTGCAACGATATGCATAAGTAAATCTTCAATTATTTGTGCTATATATTAAATAGAGAAGACAAATACTTTAGAAAACGGAAAAGGGCATTCATGCAGCATAAACAGAGTTAAGTTATTCCAAATAAGAACCGGAATTTACATCTTTTGTTCAAAGTATTGAATAAACGTCGAATACAAACATAAACCCCATACGAGGGTTTAACCTCCCATACATTTATACAAAGCATACTTGCGTAGACGCAAGTCAAAATGAAGGCGCTAAGCTTGAAAACCAACACGCAGGGGTTTGCATCGAAAAACCCTCAGACCCATAGAAGCTATACTTCCAGCCAGCATGAAAACGGAAAAGCAAGTAAAGCTAAAAGGCTCTTAACTAAAACTCTCCAAAACTCGCATACCCAGTAAGGGAATTGCCGAGAAACTTGAACTGCAACAGTTGGCATAAAACCTCAACGAATTCTGCTCCGAAAGCAGGACAAACCTGTCAAACACAACAAACAGCTAGGATTAGCTTCAGTGAAGATACTTAAGTAAAGAAAAAATCGATAATAACAATGCAAAAGCCGAAACCATGGAAATTACCTGCTCAAGGGGAAAACGATAGAACCAGACCCCTCCTCGTTGCAAGGCAGAACCAGAGAGAAGTTGTGGCAACACGAAAGAACTCAGCCCTAGAGATTAACATTCAGCTAGCAGGGAAAGCATAACGTTTGAAGGGTGATAATGCGAGCAGAAGTCGTTACCAGAGGAGGAGTTTTCTGGCTAAGCCAGAGACTAGGCGAGTGAACAACAAAGGCACCAAAGGCACGACTTCCACCCTCTGTCCATACTTTGATCGATGGGTAAGTGTATCCATTGACCAATTGGGAGATCACCAGAACACCGTTGATCTTGCACATCTACCCGCACAAAGGATCCAGCTGGAGGCTCACGGCAAACACTACAGAGACCGGACCGCAACCCTAGGGCAATCATCCGCCCAAAGAAATTAAATCACGCCATAAAAATCTTGGTACAACTGTAATGCCAATACGGATAAGCATTGAATGCAATTAAGGCTTAAGACATGACTAATATAATGTGATTAGATATGTAATCATATCGAAAAGGTTATATATCAACATTCCTATACAATATAATTCCGCAAAACATTAAGCTTATGATGGGATATAACCATTAGCACTTACGTCAAGAATTTACCAATGTATAGTGCTTATGTCCAGAGAATTACCATTGAACTATTGTCGACATTTAAATGGTTACGAATTTTTATGTTAATGTGGATAATTGGTATATAGTTAAATATTTTTTTAACTACAAGTTTTCTAATATATGGGTGTGTGACACGTGGTATCAAAGCACTCAGGTTACCAAAACTGAGGCCTATGGAAAATAAGGATTGATAGTATTTGTGTAATGTGCACAGCCAGAGCTAGGGACAGAAATAGCTAGTATGAGAAGAATGGGAACCATACCACACCGGACGGTGACAGGAACAGGAGCAGCAACCTTTCAAGAGACAAATCCTGAAGTATGGGTGCAGCTGGGAGAAGAGCCGCGAAATACTAATTCCACAATTTTGGAAACTGTGCAAGAGCTAAAAAGAAAAAATGGCTCGACTGCGAGTAGACAATGAACGGTTGATGCAGGAACAAGAAAAGATCATGAAAAGTCTATCAAACAGACAGAATCAGAGACAAACAATCCCCAGTCCTAAGCGGGGAAATATGACTAGAGAACAGGAATTTCATACTGAACAAGCAAAAACTGAAGGTGGTGAAGAGAACCAAGAAGAAGAATCGGGTAATGTATCAGAACACAACAAGCACAAGAGACAAAAAGTAGAACTTCAGGGAGAATTCCGGAAGATAAAGCCTCCACTCTTTGATGGCGAATAGGAGGAGGCAGCAGAAGCTTGGCTCATTAACATGAACAAGTATTTCCAGTTGTACGAATATGATCATAATTTAAAGGCTCGGTTGGCAATCTTTTAGTTGCAGGGAAAAGCCACCCTGTGGTGGGAGGAAGTAAAGACAGTTCGTGGTGTAAACGAACAAAGCATAACCTGGGATAAATTCCAAAAATATTTTAAGGAAAAATATCTAACTGAAAGATTTTATGATGAGAAGGCCAAGGAGTTTCATGACCTTCGTTTGGGACAACTATCTATGGATGAGTTCATAACCAAGTTCACCTCCTTGTTGCGATATGTCCCATACATACAAGAAGAAAAAGCTAAGGTGCAGCGGTTTGTCAGCAGCTTGCTACTGTTTATGAAAGAGCGCCTTGAGTTCGATAACCCAAAAACCATGGATGAAGTCATACAGAAGGCTCGGGTATGCTACCAGCAAAATAAGCAGAAAGGGGAAGGAGAAAAGAAGTGAGATGACAAAAAGGGGAGTAAATTTTCCTCCAGTCATAAAATAAATAAATTTGTGATCAATAAGACTCCTAGAGGACAGATGAATAGAAATGTGAATAGAAATCCATCCAGGTTCAAAATTCCCAGTGAGACCAAGACAAACGAACAATCAGTAAGGATTGAAGTGGAAATGGCAGTTAGGCCACTGGTACAATGTTGGGGATGCGGAGGACCTCATTATGTTAAAAATTCCACAACGCAGAGGAACCGATCAGGTAGCGTAGGTCCAAGAAGCATTGACAGTCGGAGAAGTGGCAAGAAGCATGTCGAAAATCAATGGTGCTCTTGAGAACCATCAGGCGCAGTACCAACCGACCACGTAGAGTTTGAAGGTAAAATCTTCAACGAAACCGTGTCTATTTTAATTGACCCTGAAGCTACCTTAAGTTACATTAGCCCCAAAATAGTAGAACAATGCAATATGCAGGCTCTTAAGTTTAAAAATCCCTGGTCAATGTAATTAGCTACAGGGGCCAAGAGAAGAGTGTTGGACAACGTCAGCAACTGTTCCCTACAGATAGCAGGTCAGCCCATTATGGCAGACTTGAATGTGTTACCCTTATGGTCATATGATATTTTAATCAGTATGGACTGGTTAGAAAAACAATGGTCTCTCCTCAACTGTAAAATTAAAACCATTAACTATATGGATGAGGACGAGAGGAGGCAGGAAATTCAAGGGATAATAAGACCCTTAAAGCTGAGACCCGTGACAGCCTCCCAATTGGCCAAATGCATCTGGAAAGGGTGCCAGATTTATGCAATACAAGTAGGATACTCTGATTCAAAAGAAAAATCTACCACCTTAGAAGATATACTAGAGTGCAGAATTTTCCGGATGTATTTCCAGAGGAAATCCCGGGACTTCCACCAAAAAGAGATATAGATTTCACTATTGAATTAGTGCCAAGAGCTGCACCGGTATCTCGAGCCCCTTATCGTATGAGTATACCAGAATTAACAGAACTGAAAATGCAATTGCAAGAACTTCTTGACAAAAAATATATCCGACCAAGTGTATCGCCTTGGGGAGCCCCAGTACTTTTCGTTAAAAAGAAGGATGGGACCATGTGATACGGATCTTGGGGGGGGAGGCCCCCAAGATCTAAAATATTGAAATGGATCTTGGGGGGAGAGACCCCCAAGATCTGAAAACTTGAATTGCCAGAAGAAAAATAGAAGAGTGCCCAATAAATGAAACCACAAAGAAACTTTTATTTAAAATAGTAATGAAAATAAACCAGTTAGGGCGATGGTAGCTTATCTCTGAGAAGAGATGTGGTGGCTACATGCCTCTGAACTGTAAAGGCTACATTGTGGCGGACAATCTGTCCTTTTACAAAATGTGACTTGTTACTTATAGTATTTTTCAGTTACAATACCACGGGTCAATTCCATGGGTGAATGAATACCATGGGTGGATTTTACAATACCACGGGCGGATGCCATTTACAATACCATGGGTAAATTCCATGGGTCGATGAATAATATGGGTGAATGAATACCATGGGTTGATGCCATTTTCCATTCGGATCATTCCTCCCTCCTTAAGAAGCAATGGTCCCCATTGCATAAAGTTCCCTCCTGCAAAGCCTTTGTTGAATATGAAGAGCCACTGAAGATAAGGGTTTTATGTGGTTAACCCAAAACCCTGATAAACGAAGATCCGAGGATAGAGATACCCTGTAATGCTTGTGACCAAATGTGATTCTAACAGTGTGCGGCCTAGCAAATGGACTTCGATGACAAGGATTTTATGCGGTTGACCCATAACCATGATGTTGGTTGTTGATGAAGTAGCAGGTGCCTACATAGCCTGGGGTGGGAGGGCACGTTTCCAAATAACCCAAGCCGAATGCTGCTATGTTGAAATTGATGAATGTGAAGCAGGTGCCTACTAAAGTGGGGTGGGAGGGAACGTCTCCAATGGAAACCCACTCCGAATGCTGCTCCAAAGTTAAAATGGACATAACTCGGCCAATATAACTCAGAATATTTATTATAACCTATTTTTAGAAGCAGAATGATCATTTTGCATCTTGCCATGAGTTGGAAATCCTTATCTGGGCACTCTGAGATCTCAGATTCGCGCTTGCAACAGTTCCGCCGTCACAAAAATTCTGATAAAATAGTTGATTTTAAATCAGCGATATCTCCCACATCCGGACTCCAATTTGACCCTTTTTTTTTGAAATTGGGTGATTTGTTGAGAGAAATCCAGATCTGGTATTTGTTTTTGTAAATTTTGTACCAAATGTTTCAGATCTGATCTGAAAAGTCGCCACCCAAAAAAATTCCTGCAAAAAAATGAAAAAAGAAAAATTCTTCCTGCTTGATCCAAGAAAGTGCTCTGTGGAGGTTGTAGCACATGCCTGAAGTTTGTTGAATATTGTTGCAAAATTTGAAACTAAAATATGCATCAAACCTTCATTCCCATGGAATCATAACTTGCTCTGATACCACTGATCCGGATCTTGGGGGGGGAGGCTCCCAAGATCTAAAATATTGAAATGGATCTTGGGGGGAGAGACCCCCAAAATCTAAAAACTTGAATTGCCAGAAGAAAAATAGGAGAGTGCCCAATAAATGAAACCACAAAGAAACTTTTATTTAAAATAGTAATGAAAATAAACCAGTTAGGGCGATGGTAGCTTATCTCTGAGAAGAGATGTGGTGGCTACATGCCTCTGAACTGTAAAGGCTACATTGTGGCGGACAATCTGTCCTTTTACAAAATGTGACTTGTTACTTATAGTATTTTTCAGTTACAATACCACGGGTCAATTCCATGGGTGAATGAATACCATGGGTGGATTTTACAATACCACGGGCGGATGCCATTTACAATACCATGGGTAAATTCCATGGGTCGATGAATAATATGGGTGGATGAATACCATGGGTTGATGCCATTTTCCATTTGCTCTGATACCACGGATCCGGATCTTGGGGGGGAGGCCCCCAAGATCTAAAATATTGAAATGGATCTTGGGGGGAGAGACCCCCAAGATCTGAAAACTTGAATTTCCAGAAGAAAAATAGGAGAGTGCCCAATAAACGAAACCACAAAGAAACTTTTATTTAAAATAGTAATGAAAATAAACCAGTTAGGGCGATGGTAGCTTATCTCTGAGAAGAGATGTGGTGGCTACATGCCTCTGAACTGTAAAGGCTACATTGTGGCGGACAATCTGTCCTTTTACAAAATGTGACTTGTTACTTATAGTATTTTTCAGTTACAATACCACGGGTCAATTCCATGGGTGAATGAATACCATGGGTGGATTTTACAATACCACGAGCAGATGCCATTTACAATACCATGGGTGAATTCCATGGGTCGATGAATAATATGGGTAGATGAATACCATGGGTTGATGCCATTTTCCATTCGAATCACCATGTGAATGTGTATGGACTACTGTCAACTACATAAGTTAACCAATAAAAACAAGTATCCCCTACCTCGTATAGATGAATTATTTGACCAAGTGAAGGGGGCAACTGTGTTTTCCAAGATCGACCTTCGCTCGGGCTGTCATCAAATTAGGATCAAGGAGGAAGATATAGCGAAAAGAGCCTTCAGAACTCGATACGGGCATTACGAGTTCGTTGTGCTGCCTTTTGGGTTAACCAATGCATCGACAACCTTCATGTGCCTTATGAACAGTATATTCCATCAATATTTGGACAAGTTTGTGTTAATTTTCATCGATGATATCTCGATTTACTCTCAGACGGTAAAGGAACACAAAGAGCACCTCTGGATTGTTCTGCAAGTTTTAAGGGAACACCAGCTATATGCCAAGTACAGTAAATGCGACTTATTTAAAGAACAGATCCAATATCTTGGTCATGTCATTACTAAATATGGAATAGCTATGGATCCAGAGAAAATAAAGGCCATAATGGAGTGGCCAATACCAAAATATGTGGCTGATATAAGGTCGTTTATGGGCCTAGCCAGATATTATAGGCGATTCATTGAAGGCTTCTCCAGGGTAGCCTATTCTATTACCTCACTGCAAAATAAAAGTAAGGCTTTTAAATGGAGTATAGAATGCCAAAATAGTTTCGATCGACTTAAACATTTACTCACCACTGCGCCCATATTAAGCATCGTTGATCCAAATAAAGATTATGTGGTTTGTACGGATGCTAGCAAGGAAGACGTAGGCGGCGTACTAATGCAAAAAAGCAGGGTCGTTGCTTACGAATCTAAAAATCTTAAGAAGAATGAACAGAGGTACTCAAACCACGATTTGGAGATGACAGCAATTATTCATGCTTTAAAAATGTGGCGACACTACCTGATGGGTAATAAATTTCTGTTAATGACCGACGATCATAGCTTGACTAATTATTTTAAACAACCCACTTTGAATGCTAGACAAGCTCATTCAGTTGATTTCCTAAGCGGATTCAACTTTGAGATTAAGCACCTAAAAGGCAAAGAGAATCGTGTCGCGGATGCACTAAGTAGAAAAGCTAATTGTTTATATGAAATATCATTCAGTGAAGCGCAAAACACATTTAAAGAACAAATCAAGGAGACAGCAATGCAAGACCCATAGTATCAAACTTTGTGGCAGCAAACTAAAATTCCGAATAGCAAAGAACAATAGCTTTAATATGAAATAAATCAAGAAGGTTTGTTGATCTATAAAACAAGGATGTATGTACCCAATATAAAGGCCATTAAAGATTTAATTTTAGACGAATATCACAAAGTTCCATATGTCAGCCATCCCGGATATCAGAAGTTGATAACCTCTCTTAAAAAATAATATTTTTGGCCTAGCATGAAGAAGGAGGTGGCTGAATATTTGGCCCATTGTTTGGAATGCCAACAAGTTAATATAGAACACTGTCATCCAGCTGGTTTACTCCACCCTTTACCTATTTTGGAAAGGAAATGGGAAGTTATTTCCATCGATTTTATAACAGGCCTGCCTAGGTTAAGAAAGCAAAACGATTCAATCATGGTGGTCGTGGATAAGTTGAGCAAATCTGCCCACTTCATACCTATACAATCTACTTACGAGGCAGTGCAGATTGCTAATATATTTACGCAAACTATTTTCAGGCTACATGACATACAGAAAGTAATAAATTCAGATCGTAATGTAAAATTTACATCAGCTTTCTAGAAAGCCTTGTTTGAAGGACTGGGCACTCAGCTACATTTCAGTACTTCCTACCACCCTCAAACAGATGGGCAAAGCAAGCGGGTAAACCAGGTTGTGGAGCATATGTTACGAGCATATTTAATGCAACAACCATCTAAGTGGGAAGAGTATTTACATCTTGTAGAATTTGCTTATAACAACAGTTATCACACTTCTACACAAATGAGCCTTTTTGAAGTGTTGTATGGGCGTAAATGTAGGACTTCCTTAAATTGGGGTGGTTCGAACGACAAGCTAATCTTAGGGCCTGATATGTTAGCAAAAATGGAAGAAATGGTCAAAGAAGTGCGATTAAATTTAAAGGCTACCCAAGACCGACAAAAGAATTTTACTGACTGGAAAAGAAGTTTTCGGGAGTTCCAAGTGGGGGATCATGTCTATGTTCGTGTTCGGGCCAAGAAAAGTACGCTGCAATGGAATGGATGTGCCAAGTTGGCACCTAGATTCTACGGTCTTTTTCAAATTTTAGCACAAATTGGGACAATGGCTTATCAACTTGCTTTACCCAACCATATTCAGGTGCGCAATGTTTTTCATGTTTCAGTGTTAAAGAAATATATTTATGACCCCAAACACATAATAAACTGGCAAGAAATACAGGTGAATAGGGAGAGTTAAAATTCTTCATCGACTATCTTGTGTGTGTGTGTATATATATGTATGCATAGTTGATTTATATTCTGATTTTACAAAGTAATTAAAGTTTTTACTTTTGGCATACATGTAGAACCAGAAGGTGAGTTCCTGGTCGAACCAATGGGTATACTCAATCGGAGAGAAGTAATGTTGCGGAGATGAGTTATCACCCAAGTTAAAGTACAGTGGCAACATTTTGGGCCTAAAGAGGCTACCTGGGAGGATGAAAGGATCATGAGGAAAATTTTTCCAAGGTTATTTCTTAGAGAAGAACATTGGGACGATGTTCAATCTTGGGGGGGGGAGATGCGATGTCCCCCATATATGTAAATATTTATTTCTGCATTTTTTTAATCAACTGGATACTGGTTAATTTTTATATAAATAGTAATTTTGTCTTAAATGCATGAAAAGTGGAATGCTGAAATTATGGCAATCATTATTTGATTTAACTTAAGTGAGAATAAGTTATACAAGGATGACAGTTTATTCTTAAACATTTAGGCTGGGTAGTTATCCCAGCCCTAACTACTTCCAAGAGAAGATTTATTCCAAGGGATCAAAAGGATGGGGGGCATCTGAGACCTGGAGGAAGAGATTCAAGATATTAAAAAAATTATAGATTCACTGTGCTGGAAGGACAGATAGTGATATAGTAGCTATATCTGGTAAAGACCAGCTAGCTTACACTATTCAAGACTAAGGTTCTTGAGGAGAAACCCTGTGAAGGATAGCTCGGGGGGAGACATCAAGTGGAGCAGCACTAGTCTCAAGGTTGGGAGGAAAACAAACAGAGGATTAAACATTCAGTACAACTGGGAAAAGCGAGACAAATAAGTATATCTAATAACTCTATCTAGCTAGAGGAATTATCTTCTAGATATCATAATGCATATGTTACTTATCTTAAGCAAGTTAAGTATTAGAGAAATGTCATTCCAGTAGTTAAGATAGATTGTAAAAAAAAGTACAGATTATGATGGTATTCATTATCGAAAATAGAAAGAGACAGTAGACCTGTGAATTAACATTTATTTCACAAAAGTAGTAAATCTGATAGTTAACAAAGTTATGCTCTGTCACTACAAGAAGACAGTAAAACAAAACTGAAGAACAACTTCTAAATACAAGTATAGTGAACAGTAGAGTGTTAAGGTATTCATTGTTAATCTAAAAAGAGTCAAATTGCAGAAAACAGTAAGCTATAATGAAATTACCTCATTCAGTTCATAAGACTAAAACTGTATTACATTAATGCCGTTCACTGAGCCTAAATTACCCCAAAAGAAATTAGGGAAAATCGTCCCTAGTAATTTAAACAGAATTAAATATTGTAAGGAAAGGAATCATATTTCTATTAAAGATTACAGAAATAAACAAGTGATAAGTGTAAAAACTGCAAAAACCCAAGACAGGGAAAAACGAGTAATCCACCTTGGCACCAGAGCGAGAAATAACTCTTGTTTCCAGAAAGGAAACGATAGCCAATTTACCATATCCGCTCAGTCTTTAGGGGATAGTGTCGGAACAACCCAAGATACTCATTATAGATACAATTAATCTAGTAAATATTGAAACCAGAATCACAAGCACAAAATACTGCAATGATATGCATAAGTAAATCTTCAATTACTTGTGCTATATATTAAATAGAGAAGACAAATACTTCGGAAAACAGATAGGGACATTCATGCAACATAAACAGAGTTAAGTTATTCCAAATAAAAACCAGAATTTACATCTTTAGTTTAGAATATTGAATAAAAGCCGAATACCGACATAAACCCCATATGAGGGTTTAACCTCCCATACATTTATACAAAGAATACTTGCGTAGGCGCAAGTCAAAATGAAGGCTCTAAGCTTGAAAACCAACACACAGGGGTTTGCATCGGAAAACCCTCAGACCCAAAGAAGCTATACTTCCAGCTAGCATGAATACGGAAAAGCAAGTAAAGCCAAAAGGCTCTTAACTAAAACTCTCCAAAACTAGCATACCTGGTAAGGGAATTGCCGAGAAACTTGAACTGCAATAGTTGGCATAAAACCTCAACGAATTTGCTTCGAGAGCAGGACAAACTTGTCAAACACGGCAAACAGCTAGGATTAGCTTCAGTGTAGATACTTAAGCAAAGAAAAACTTGATAATAACAACACAAAAGTCGGAACCACGGAAATTACTTGCTCAAGCGGAAAACAATAGAACCAGACCCCTCCTCGTTGCAAGGCAGAACCAAAGAGAAGTTGTGGCAACATGAAAGAACTCAGTCCTGGAGATTAACATTCAGCCAGCAGGGAAAGCATAACGTTTGAAGGGTGATAATGCAAGCAGAAGTCGTTACCAGACGAGGAGTTTCCCAGCTAAGCCAGAGACCAGGCGAGTGAACAACAAAAGGCATCAAAGGCATGGCTTCCACCTTCTGTCCATACTTTGATTGGCAGGTAAGCGTCTCCATCGTCCGATTGGGATATCGCCAGAGCACAGTCGATCTTGCACATCTACCCACGCAAAGGATCTAGCTGGAGCCTCATAGCAAACACTCCAAAGACCGGACCGCAACCCTAGGGCAATCATCCGCCCGAAGAAATTAAATCACGCCATAAAAATCTTGGTACAGCCGTAATGCCAATACGAATAAGCATTGAATGGAATTAAGGCTTAAGACATGACTAATATAATGTGATTAGATATGTAATTGTATCGAAAAGGTTAGATATTAAGATTCCTGTACAATATAATTCCGCAAAACATTAAGCTTATGATGGGATATAACCATTAGCACTTACGTCAAGAATTTACCAATGTATTGTGCTTATGTCCAGAGAATTACCATTGAACTATTGTTGACATTTAAATGGTTACGAATTTTTATGTTAATGTGGTAATTGATATATAGTTAAATATTTTTTTAACTACATGTTTTCTAATATATGGGTGTGTGGCAATGGTCTATAGGCATCTTCGACTCATTTGGAGACCCATGAGGTTATTATTGTGCCCCCACACCCACTAGGAGAACCACGGGTTTATTGTTTGGAGAACAAGGGGCCACCCCCTTGTTCATCACTTTTGAGAATCTTATTTTTCATTATGGCACCTATGGACCTCATCAGGCCTCTTGAAGGGCCCTACGACATGTATTGTTATCATTAGACATCTTGAGAGGCTTATTATTTCATTTATGAGCTAGTTTGGTGGGCTTGTCACCAAACGTTAGGTTATTAGCACATTATTTTATTTTTGGGGCTTATGTAGGCTTGAGAGACTAATTCGAACTCCTAATTAGTGTATAAATACAAGTGAGATGAGTTCATTTTATCATCATCACTTTGGATTGTGTTGTCGCACAGATTGTCACGACAACACTCAGACCGGGGGCTGTCACTCTGATCCCCGATCTCTCCGTTTAAGCCTGTCTCCCGCGGCTAAGGAGGGTAGACCCTATGGGAAAATGGATGACCAACTGAGAGCCAATTGGGCTAGGAGACACGAAGGGAAACAAGCACTAAATTGATTTTATTAAGTTAATAGACCAGTGGCTTATGAAATAAATGATTAAACGATTATTTATCAAATGTTGCAAGAATATGGGCTCATTAACAATCGATAACCATCAAACAAAGCTTAACTTTTTACCAAATGCGAGATAATCAATAAGTGCTTAATGGCTTAATGATACTCCAGCAATTAAAATTTCGAAAGATAAAGTGCTTTAAACAACCACGTAAAGTGCTAACCAGAGATCACATTCATGTAGTTAATCTTCAAATGAACATTTAAGCATGTTTAACCATATAAAGAAATGATAAATATTATTCCCACATCAAAATTTTAGCCTCAGCAGAAAAGATATATAGCAAACATGACAAATCCCTGAGCCAAGACTAAAACTGGCAAAAAATTTCCAAAATATTTTTTATATTTTCAAATAAAACTAAACTAAGCTAACTAAAGACTAAATAAATGAAACTTTAAATCTAAAATCTAATAATACTAAAGTCTAAACTAAATTAAAGAAAACCTCCTTTTTTTTTTATAAAGTAAAATAAAACTTAACTAAACTATAACAAAAATAAGAATTAAATCTAAATCCTAAAATAAAACTTTAATCTAACATAAGAAAATGAAACCCGGATGCGGGTGACATAAATCAAAGTTAATGGGAGCATTTAAGACCGCCAGCACATTGTCCTGCAGCTTCAAGCGACGCGCTCCTCTCCCGATTAGTGCCAAGCCCAAGAAGGTTCACCTTATGTGCAATTACTTCATCATGCAGATTGATTTGATGTTCCTACTCGACAGCTATACAGTCCAGATGGTTCTGAACAGGCAACTTGCAGCACCTTTATTTACGGTTTGGTGTTCGTCTTTTGGTTATGGCCTTTCCCTTCTGAAGCATCCCCGCCGAGGAAATTCCTTTGCTCGGTGGGAAAAGCTTACGTTTATTCAGGCGCCTGATTTACATTGTTCTTCCCCACCCGACCGGTCTAGCTATATTCACTGCTGTTTGCTCTATCCCGGGTTTTACAACTGGTTCAGTATTTTTTGGGGTAGGCAGAATGGTCAAGGTCCGGCAAAGATTGCTGAGTCGTCGTGGTGGAAGCCAAGGAAGAGGAGGCAGCAGACGCTCTCAGACTTCTCAACTTGCTCCTCAGGCAATGACGCCTCCGGCTAGTCCCTCGCGCAGACCGATTCCGTATCATGCTTTTCAAAACTTTCATTTCAGGTTTCAGAGCAATTTAAATCGGCCAATCATCTCTGCTAATATTTCCATAATCTTCACGGAAGAGGAGTCTTCTATCCAAGCCTCTGCAAATGACATGGCAGACTCATCCCAGGAAGGTCTCAGAATTGTTGGTCGCCTTAGCACAGAGCAACAACAGGGCAACATTGGTCAATCAAGTAAGCAAGGTGGTTCGAAGGAAGCGGGCAAAGGAATGGCGGACAGTTCGAGCAGTGATCCTCTGGATATGCAGCCGGGTGGAAGCCACCATGGTGCGTCGACAACGCTGGAAGGCGACAGCAGCTCAAGCAGCTCTCTTCAGGCCCCGAAGCCCCCTGGTGGCAGCGGGGAGGGTGAGGAGATATGCGGTGGTGACATATGGTATGGCAACGAATGCCCGGTGGAGGAAGTGCCAATGGACCAAGACAAGCTCACTTGATGACTCCCGGTGGCCTTCTTAGCTCTCTTTTTGTCTGGTTTTGGGTCCATCATTTTTTATGGTGTTGTTGACACGGTTCTGCTTCTGTTACTCTGTTCTTGCTTATGAATTTTTGGTCTGGAAATGGGAAGATCTTAACCCATCCTGACTGTATGTCTCCTGTAAATGGTCTCCCCAAATATGGGTTAGTTTGGTCAGTTTTGAAAGCATGCAGGTCCTCTATGTCGAGGCTCAGTCCTCCTTGTAATTTTATGGTTACCTTATATTAATAGATTTAGCATTTACTGAGAAAAAAAAAACATAAGAAAATGAAATTTTTTTTTTTTAAATAAAAATTCTAAGCTAAAAATAAATAAATAAAAATTAAATTTAAACTAAAGTCTAATTCAAACCTTTTTTTTTTTTTTTAGTTTTTTTATTATTTAAGTCTAACTTTAAACAAAATTAAATCTATTCAAAGAAATCTAAAGCTAAATAAATAAATAAAAAACTTAAAATTTAATAGATCTAAAACCAAAATGAACTAACGTATGTCATAAAAATACTAAAGCTAAAACAAAGAAAATAAATCTAAAGCTCAAATGAACTAACCGCTGAACCCAAGATAAATCTAAACTTTAATTTAAAATCGAAATCTAACCAAAAAAATAACTCAGGTCCGAATCTAAACTAAACAAAAATCTAACCAACGCATAAAACAAAACCCAGTCTTTACCCACGTCATATATGCAGCTCCATGGAATCTCGATGGCACAAAGGCAAGGAATATGACTGCACAGGTGACTGCATGGGCATGTGAAGAAATCGAGGGTTGCAGAAATGGAATGTACGCAGGGTTTTAGCACTGGATAGGACGTGAGCAGAGCGAGAATATCCGCGGGAGATGAAGGATTCGGGTGAATTGCAGGCTTCGCGTGAGGGATGAGAGGACGCAGGGATTGCAGCGATTTGTTTGCAGATGGAGCTGAACAATGGAATGCAGCGTGAATAATGAAATCGCGTGGATGGGCACTTCAATTTTTTATTTGCTGGTGCAGGAAGTGACTGCGTGGGGCTAGGATGAAGCCACACGAGTATGGCACGCTGCCAAAGGAGAGGCGGCGTAGACAAATCGATGCTGGGAGCCACAGGCTTTGATTTTTTTTTTTTTTTTTTTTTTACAGGTGCGTGTGAACGCGTGGGGATTAGGAGAGATGCACGCAACGTTGAGGGCTGGAATGGCAGCGGGTGAACGAGAAGAAGGTTCGATGGGAATGATTGAAAAGGTGGAGAGCAACGATGCTGAGAATCCGTTTGTAGATTGGATGCAAGGAGCTAAGTAGTATGAGAGATGGCAGATATAAGAAAAATTCTGAATTTCTTGTGCTTCAGAATTATCAATGAAACCATCGTAAGATTTCTTCCAGATCTGAAAACAATCGAAATTGAAACCCTTGAACAGTAGAACAACTTAGATAAACCCTCGGAAATCTTCAGAAAACCCTGCAACCTGTAATGGAAAGACACACCCAAAAATAATATGTGCAGAAAACAAAACTAAAACCCTAAATCAGCTAAATAATTACAGCATTTACAACTCTTCGACTCTTAAGCAGCCAGATTTGTCAGTAATCCACATAATATTTTCAGAATATCAGATTTACTATGAGATACTTCAGAAATCTCTCATGCATTCATAAAACAAACTTAAATGATAAACCCAGGATCGAAACTGGTTGGGCTCTGCAAGAGAATGCTTGTGGGAGTTGGCTCGTTCAGCCAAGAACTTCCCCAAACGCCCACTGATCTTCTCAATAAGGGTTTCCTGCACAGCTCACTTCAACCATCAATAAAGAGGGAAAAAACAATACTAGATTCCAGATACAATGGAGATACCTGCCATTATTTCAGAAATCTTATTACCATTCAAACCCTAGTAAGTGAACAAGATACCTGTGTTCAACAATACTCTACATCAAGCTATTACTAATGGCTGAAAAATAAAAATATGCAGAAAATAAAATAGCTCACAGCACTTCAGGAGAGTAACACCAGCAAGATTTCAACCCCAAAGTCTTTCTTTATTAGCACCAGAAAAAAGTTTACAAGAGAGCTTTCTTCAGCACAAGACTCACAGATCGAATGATCTCAAATGACCCCTAGCACCCTATTTAAAGGAAAAATTCCCAACGGCTAGTTCGAGTGATCCATGTCAAAATGATCTCGACCGTCGATGAGGATCAAAACATCTTTTAATCTCATCCGTCGAATTTTTAAATGCATTAAAAAATTGAAATTCTGCATTTATTTACTCAAAAATTTGACCTATTATTATTTTATTATTTTTTAAGTTTTTATTTTATTTTATTTTTAATTTTTTTTATATTTTTGAACTTTTTAATTTTTTAATTTTAATTTTATTTTTTTATTTTTTTATTTTATTTTTTTATCTTTTTTTTTATTGTTTTTTATTTTTTACTTTTTCAATTTTTAATTTTTATTTTTAAATGGATCCTCGAACCTAGCCTTTGGAAAAATCACCTAGGACCTAGGACTTAGGACTTATGAGGGGATTAAAACATTTTCTAACCCTCAAGACACTTTACATCATGACTTTTACAATTTTACATCTCAAGGGGGAAAACCCATTTGACATAGACCCTCATAGACCACCCAGTTCTGCGACACAACTATAATCTAGCAGATCAACGCACTAGGATTCCCCTAAGATTCTAATGACAAAATTCATTCCGGCTTTGGGGTTAGGCTGAAGGAAAACTCTGCCAATCATGGATCGGTGAGACAAAAAACCTTCCGGAACGTAGATTATCACTAGAAAATTAGGTCCACCTACGCAATTTACATACATGACTCAGCGCTGCTAAGATTATTTACAATTTACACATGCAGACTGGGTTTACAACATAATATGATCAAGTCGACGATGACTGTCGAATGGCACGGACATGTCGATTAAGCGCTATCCCTTTTGCGAAAAAAGGGGGTGTGCTGCTATGGGAAGTTGACACGTAGTGGTCAACAGATTGGATTACTCTTCTCTTTAGAGAATTTCACACTTTTTTCTAGGATGAATAATTGGACCATGGATGAATTTTGATGTTTGGATTGGAGTATTTTATCTTGGAGCTTCTTTATTGTCAAATTGTTGATGGTTGGATATGTTCTATTACATGTAAATACACACTTTTAATGCTATTCTTGTTTTACTTTTGTCATGCATTGAATGGGATTTTCGCTATAATAGTGTTGATTGTTGCATTGCATAACTACAAATTTGTGGAATTATTGTTTCTATATAGCACCTCTCAATGTTTGGGCCATGTATGTGAATGAAATCTCCTAGGGATAATTCCACCGATGAATTTAGCTTGATAATCCATCTCTTTTGCCAAGCGAAATATAACAGCTTTGAGGTCTCTTCTTCTTGCCCTAAAGGCTAAGCTGTTGAAATTTGGTACCGGAGGACAGGTGGTTCCCTTAGGCTTTGATCTTTGGCCTAGGGAAAAGTGTCCAAAAGAATTTAATTTTTCTCCTAAAGTGACTTTATAATTTTATAAAGTTAAATCTAATTTAAAAGTGACTTTAAGTGATAAAGTTATTAAGTCTAATTTTAAAGTGACTTTTATAAAGTCAATGAAAAATTAGAAAGGAAAAGTGACTTTGGAAATAAATGACTAAGTGGGTCTTTATTAAAGTGGGGTGAATTAAAAAATAGAAAGTGAGATTTAAATGAGCATTTAATCTCAACCATTGATCTAAATCTATTTCAGCCATTGGATTTAGAGATCACCCAAAAATCACTTGGATCACCCAAAAGTCACTTGGAGTTATATTAAAGGAGGAAAAGGTCATTCATTCTTTCATGAGCAGATTGGGAGAAGGAGAGCAAGAGAGCAAGAGAGATTTCTGAGCAGGAAGGAGAAGGAGACAGCAGCTTGGCACACATTCCAAGGCAGCAGTTGAGCAGATTTGTACAGCTGATTCAGCACATAGTGAAAGGCAGATTTTTGCACAAAAATCGAGGAGCAGTTTGCTGATTTTTCTGCACACAAAACGGAGGTCGTACAGCATTTATTGCTGTCCTGTTTGCTGTAATTTCCAGATTGCTGTGAGGCACGGGAAAGTAAATAAGTTGTAAATTTGCTTGCTGATTTTTTGCTGAATAATTCTCACTGTAAAAAGGCAATTTTCAGAAATAAAGAAGAGCTCTCAAACTGGTTTTCCCCAAGAGTTGTAGGGGGTTTTTCCAGGGTCAAGTTGACCAAAAATATCAGTGTTTTAATGTGTTTTAATGGCTGTTTTTAATTGCTGATTTTTAATTCTGCAATTTCCAGCATTCTGAAAAATTTCCAGAATTTGTGTTTTCAGCAATATTTATTTTTTTCAGTCTGTTAAATGTATGGTTATGGGAATGGGCATTTAACTACATGGGAGAAATAAGGAGAAACTGAAAACCGGGGTGGGAAAACAGAAATTTTTACATAAGCAAAGTAGTCCTTAAGGCCTCCTTGACCGAGATACAAGTTCCTTTCTCATCATTCTCCTAGCCTCCATTCTCCCCAAGGGATTAAGGCATTGGTACTGCAATAGGTGATCACTCAAGGAACATTTTTCTCCTCCTTTCCCTCTTTCTTCTAGGTCTAGCCAAGTCGGGTAGCCTAGGGCATCACTTTCTCGACAAAATAGCCCAAGAAAAAGTTCGATCTCCTAGCCTCTACTGCGCTAGTGTGTCCTCAAGGCCCCCTCTAATTTTGAAGCCATTCTGACAGTGCAATTATGAGATAACTCGATCCCTAGCTACGAGATCAAACTTTTCCCTTCTATTCCCTAGGCTAGCACCTAATAGGATCAATTTGATACTTTTAATTGGAGATTCTTGCTTTGATCCTTTCCCCTTCCTTGTCTAGGTTAAGAACATCATTGGTTGCTAGATTCTCTCCCCTTAACCTAGGCTGGGTCCACTTGGTCCCGTGTGGTCCCACACCTTTGAAAAGTCAATTATTCAAGAACCATTTGGGAAATCAAGTTCAATAAGGATTTTGGGATTGGGAAATTCCTTTACAAGGCATATCTCTTTAACCTAACCCTCATATCCTCACCTCCCTATCCTAGAAGTCTTTGTACCTTGCTTAAAAAGCAAGTAAGCTCTATCCTTAACCCCCCTTCTAGGAAAAGGATCATTAAGGTCACTTCACATCCATTGGTTGATTCATCCTTCACAATTGACTTTCTATACACTGGGTCTCCTCCCATCAGTGAAAGTCCGTAAACAGTAGGGAATCTTAGCTAAGGTGATAGTGGGCTAAGCCTCCACCATTGCCCTTCATCTAGCAGTTGTCCCTTTAGGAGTCCCTTTTATGCCCCATGCTAGTTTGAGCGGTAACAGTGCCTATAGGAACCAAGTTGATGGCCATGGAAGGGGGTAGAGCTCATGTATTGGCTTTTTCCCATGTGCTAAATCTGTTTGTCCCAACCATCTTTTTGAATTTTGTGGTTCAATTTCCTGTTGAATGTGGCCATTTATGCTTTTTCCTTTTTTTTAGTTGCATCAACTTTCGGGCATCGTTCCAGGCCTGACCCAAAGTGTGGGCAAAGGATAGGGGAAGGTTGACCCTTTGTGGACCCAGTGGAGGAATGTGGACCCAAGTGGAAGGATTGATGAATGGGATTATAATGAGCGAAATGGGAGTGACATATGTGGATCAGGGAGCGGGACGACACAACCAAAATTAGGGTTTCCCGTGTAGTACCATCACTAAAGCCAAAAAGTCAGTAAAAGAGATACCACGAGACTAGGGTCCAAGGTTAACATCCAAAAGAGACCTAGGGGACAAGAGCACAAACCTAGTCCACTCTTTCCGCCCAATCTCCCCACTAATCCATGCCCATGAGTTTCCATGATAGGTAAACTCAAAGACTCAATTACCAAATGATAAGGCATACGTTTAGGTTTAGGAAGCCCACCTTCAAACATACAATCATGATAGATAGGTGAGGAACCACATGGTTGGCTCAGGTGGCGGAGAAATGGCACAATGAGCTAGATGGCGGTTGCAACGTGTTGTTGGATGCCAGCTGAGGACCATCATGGAGAAAACTTTTCTCCTAGGGATATCAACCACAAAATGGTGGGTAACATCTGGCTCTAACTGGGACATGAGCTCTTGGACAAGTAGGGGAAGCTACTCGAGCGGGAGGTCATGAGAAGACCAGCAATCTCTTGGTTACCATAGACCTATTACCTGCACATATCAAAGAACAAACGCACGGGGAAACATGTTTATATGGTGTCTTATGATCACCCATGCTTAGTGTTAGGCCATAAAATCAATAGAAAAATAAACGCATGTAAATTTGATTTAAATGCAACTACTCTACCATGAGAAATATCATATGATGTTAATTCTTATGAGGAAATATGCATGCAATGCATCCTACCCTAACATGCATACGACGAAGCTACTATTAAGTGTAATCGTAAAGCCAGTGCAACCAACATATCATCAAATCAATATAAATATGTTGCCCTATATGATTACTCATGCAACACGTCCCAAAACGAATGAAAACCCAAAAACATGAAGGATGTTGAGGGTGGGAGGTGTGAAAATATGGTTTCCATGTGAGGTAAGAGGAGTCCCTAAGAGAAAGAACACGAGTCAATCTAGAAATGTGAAAACTTCCCTCCAAGTACACAATGGTGGAATGAATTCTTACCTTTAAGAAGTTCTTATCACAATCATTGCTCATAATATTGTGTTTTGTAGAGGCCACAAGGTTGTGATGAGAGGGGAACGAAGGGCGAAGGAAAGAAGGGATGTAATAAATACGTTGCTCAAGACGATGGACACATTGGAGACAGGGGGTCATGGAGAGATTAAAATCCTGAGGGTATGTCCGAGATAAAGTATAGTCAGTGAGGGACTCTTTCTTGACACTACACTCAAAAGGGGGAAGGGCTCACAGTCCCTTGGGATATAAGGAGGGGTAAGGGAACCACTTGAGGAAGACTCAAGATGATGAACAACAGGAAAAGGCAAAGGGGAGGGTAAAGTGTCATATTCAACGGGTTTTTCTTCCCCAAAATCATAATCTAAAGGCTCAAGTCATTTGAATATAGAATCATAAGGAGGATAGATAGGAGCCTTATTGATTTCCCCATTGTTAGCATCAAAGATAGGGTTTTCCCTAAAAGGAGAATCGATTACTTTCAGTTGCCCCTCTTCACGCACGGGAAAATAGTAATTCTCCTTCCCAAGGGTATCTATGGATATGTCTTCATAAATAATGCCCGAGAGAAATGGAAAACAAATCTCAGCTTCGTCTTCTGTTAAATTATGGTATGTTCTATGCTTAGAGCAGTTTACTTATTTTTCTTCTTATTAGGCATAGATTAGCAATCACATATACATAAAGTAAAGTGCAGATAGAACATTAAATGATCAACAAAAAACAAGCCAAGACAAGAGACACAAGATGTGGTGGCTAGCCAGGGACAAACCCCAATTCGGGGAAACCCTTTGATCAAATCTTCTTTTATCTTCAATAATTCAGCAGAGATAAATAATACAAAATCTGAATTCTGTAATTTTATATCAGCAACAGCGAACCCTAAGTCAGCAAAGTCAAACTTGGTCAAACTCGCTGAAATTGACCTCTAAAATACTTGGTCAATTTCCGGTCAACTTGTCCTCGAACAACCTAAAGAAACAACCCTTGAACAACCCCAAAAGTTTAGTCAATTTGCAGATTTCTGAAGTCAACTTGCAGCCCTAAACTAGCGCAGTCAACACCAGTCAAACCAGAGGTCAGATCACCTCGATTTTCATGCCAAAAATTGCGGCCTGCCTAGGAGAGGAAACCACACCCAATCCGCACTTCTGGAAGGTCAACGCTTGGTCAACGTTGGTCAAAGAGATGACCTGCTGCCCTAGCGTCCTTCTTTCTGCGTCTTCCTTGCCCTAAGTTGTCTTCCTTTCAGCCACACGTGTGAGAGAGAGAGAGGCTCCTTTTATGCGTAGGAAAGAGAGAGAGAAGATGAGTGAATTGAATTGTCCAAATGAAGAGAATGCTCCTTGTATTTATATGCAAACGTTGAGGTTGAATAGACATCACTATTGGGCTTCTGAGCCTACATAAGTTTGCTGGCCGACCTTGACAATTTGTTCATAATCAAAATAAATTCATATCTCCATAAATACTTATCGGAATCGGATGATCTTTAGATCAATCCTACACCTCTCGATGAGAGGAATCTAGGAAAAATAACAGAAGCCATAAATAAGGTGATCCACATGGAGTTTGGCCCTAGTTGCTAATTTTAACACTCCCTCTCAATTAGGGAGAACTTCATCTGCAATCTGTCAGACCGTCACTGCTATCTATCCATCAAATGCACTGTCATGTATCGCTTAACCCCACTCTGCTCTGCTTTGCTCTGCTCGAACTATGAAGAAGAATAAATGATCGAGGATGTATCATACCATCCTCCACTAACCCGAAGTTAGTCTCAGAGTGTGAACCACTCTCACTGATCCCAGATCAGTATCATTGATCACAGATTAATGGAGGTCATCCTAGCATAGGGAGTACGGTAGATACAGCGATGCGTCCATCGATAGTACTACTATGGTCCCTATCCTCATTTCCCTGGTCATTGATCAGATGAGAGGTACTTCCCATGAGTCCCAGACTGCAAGGGTAGGATGCCTCGACAGGAGAACTAATCATCCTGTCCACAGGAGAACAAATCATCCTGTCCAGTGGATGCCACGGAGAACTAATCATCCTGGCCTATAGGAGAACTAATCATTCTGCTCCACAATCGCCACGGAGAACGAATCATCCTATTCCATAGTCACCACGGGGTACCACAGGGGAAGGTTGAACCTTTACCCTGTACATAGTGCACCACCAAGCGATGGTGAGTTGCCCTGTGGTCACATGTCGCTCCAAGAAGTACCTCGTGCCTCCCTGGAGCTCCCAGAGCTCAATACATCATACTCAACCCTCATAAGAGGGTCTCTGAACGACACCAAGTCGTTCTCGGAAAGTCAGGAATTTGACCTTTCCTAGGGGCTTTGTCAAAATGTCGGCGAACTGTTCATTTGTACCGATATGTTGGAGCCTTATTGCTCCTCGTCACACCATATCCCGAATATAGTGGTTCCCGATATCGATATGCTTGGAGCGATCATGAAATACGGGATTCTCTAATAAACAGATTCTGCTCTGGTTGTCACACAGAATCACGGTGGTATCCAATGTAAATCCAAACAGCTCACTGAAGAGCTTTCGCAACCAGACTGCCTCACAGGAGGCCATGCTAGCAGCAATACCTCAGCGGTTCTCAAAGCCACCAACTTCTGTTTCCTGCTTATCCAGGATATCGAGGCAAATCCCAAAGAGAAACAGCACCTGGAAGTGCTCTTCCAGTCCACCACACTGCTTGCCCAATCAGCATCAGTATACCCAAGTAGTCTCACATCTCCGGCAGTGTATCTCAACACATGAGTGATTGTGCCACGAAGATATCTCAACAGATTCTTGGCACCAGTGCAATGTGAGTGGTGAGGCTCAACCATATGTTGACTCAATGTGTTGACTGCAAAGCATATATCTGAACGGGAGTTCACCAAGAACATTAATGCTCCAACAAGTTAACGATATCCGGTAGCATTTCGTAAAACAGGTCCGGCAGCACTACTGCTTAACTTCTTGAAGTCAAGCTCCATCGGGGTAGTTACGGGCTTGCAGTCCACCATGTTGGATCTCTCCAATATCTTCACCACATATTTTCCTTGAGATAGGAAAATCTCCCCTGGTTTCTGCCAGACTTCCAATCCTAGGAAACAGTGCATAAGTCCTAGATCTTTCATCTCGAACTCAAAAGCCAGCTCCCTTTTACATTTGTTAATGAGAGGGTCTGCACTTGTTAGAAAGAGCTCGTCAACATATAGCACCAGTGTGAGAGGCTTGTCATCTATAACCTTAAAGTAAAGGTCAGGGTCAGCTTCACTCCTAGTGAATCCCAGCCTCATCAAGTAGCTATGGATCCTCTCATACCATGTTTGGGGTGCTTACTTTAGCCCATAGAGGGCCTTCTTCAACCTGCACACATGAGATTCTTGATCATAAATCTCAAATCCTTCAGGTTGCTCCACATAGACCTCCTCTTTGATCGAACCATGTAAGAACGCAGTCTTGACATCCATCTGATGTAGGTTCCATCCTTGCGAAGCAGCAAGGGCTATGATCAAGTGAATGGTGGTATATCGGGCAACAGGTGCAAATATCTCATCATTGTCTATACCTTCCTTCTGGGAGAAGCCACGAGTGACAAAATGAGCCTTATACTTTTCCACACTTCCATCAACTGCATGCTTTATCTTGTAAAGCCATTTTGAAGTGACAACTGCTTTTTCATGAGGTCTGGGGACCACATCCCAAACATCGTTTTTCATAATGGACTCATATTCCTCGGTCATAGCATCCTTCCATACTTGATGCTTGACGGCATCTGTGAATGACGAAGGTTCATTTTGGATGATCGTGCTCATGATGGTCAGGTATCCCTGATACCTGTTCGGCTTCTTACTTTCACGGAAGGTTCCTTAGGGTGCAATGTGTCCTTCAGCATCATCAAGTGTCCCCCTAAGCCATGAAGGCCTCTTCCTAGAAGAGGAAGGCTCTTGCGGAGGAGGATCAATAGGATCCAAAGGTTCTTCCACATCGGGAATCGTCTCATCTTCTTTTTCCTTCGGTTCCCCGATGTCAGCTTCTTTAGATCCCCTTAAAGTAGGAAGATAGTCTACCTTGCTAAGAGCCATATCTTCGTCAAAGGTGACATCATGACTAATCTCGACTTCCCTTTGACCAGCTACATAGATTCTATAGCCCTTAGTATTTTCGCTATAGCCCACAAAGATTCCTTTCTTTCCAGATGCACCCAATTTATTCCTTTTTTTCTTTAGGCACATGAAAATATACGGGGCTTCCAAAAATTCTGAAATGAAATACGTCAGGTTTCTTACCGGTGAACATTTCTTCGGGAGTCTTGGAACCCAATGCTTGATTAGGGCATCGGTTTTGTACATATATGGCGATATTTGTAGCTTCGGCCCATAGAAACCTCGGAAGTCTTTGATCATGGAGCATAGCATGGATAGCTTCCACAATTGTATGATTCTTCCTTTTCGCCACACCATTCTGTTCAAGAGTGTATGGTGTAGTAGTCTCCCTCTTAATGCCAGCCTCTTTGCAAAAGTCACGAAACTCATTGGATTCATATTCAGTCCCATTATCAGTCCTTAAGATCTTGATCTTATTTTCGGTTTGATTCTCGATCAAGGCTTTGAAGTGCCAAAACCAAGAGAACACTTCATCCTTCTTTTTCAAGAAGTATATCCAAGTCTTGCGAGAATAATCATTTGTAAAAGTGAGGTAATATAAATATCCTCCCAAGGAGTTCACAGGCAACATACCGAATATGTCTGAGTGAACCAACTGCAATATATCGCAGGTCTTGCTTTGGCTTGAGGGGAATGGTCCCCTTTTGAGCTTCCCTTCGGCACATCCTAGACATACACCTTCTTGCTCTATTCTGAACTCAAGCATCCCGGTCACCATTTTTCTCACAACGGGTAGAGCTTTATAATGAAGGTGAGCAAACCTTCGATGCCATAGTTTGGACTGAAGAGATGTGTCACAAGACATGACACCCAACGGACTTCCACCGACCTGATATAATGAATCAACTTGAAACCCAAGAGTAAAAGCATCTTTAAAGTTCTTTTTCCATACACGTACCTTGCCATCGCTGAAGGCCACCTTGCAGCCTTCGTCTTCCATTGCCGAAATGGACACCAGGTTCTTTTTGAGATCAAGTACATATAATACATCTTGTAAGTGGATGGTATTACCTTGATTCAATTGAAGAGTGACATTTCCTACGCCTTTCACGGGATATTTTGAATTATCTCCAAGAACAATTTCCAGGTTGGTTTCCTTCTCTATCAGATTATAGACAACGTCTTTGTAACCAGTGAAGTGCCTTGAGGCACCACTATCAATAAGCCAATTTCCCAGCGAGTCCGGGGGAGCAGTAGTAGATAAAGCTGCTGGTAGATAATATTCATCTTGCTTATTGTTAACGGTGTTAGATTCATACCTGGAATTTCTTGCCTTCTTGAATAGTTGTCCTCTTCCTTGATTTCCGGCACTTCTTTTACCTCTGCCATTTGACCTGCCATTCCTTTGATTGTGTTGAGAGGGATTTTGATCATCGTCCTGGTGTGAGTCCCTTTTATCAGGGCACTCCCTTGCATAGTGACCCGCTTTATTGCAATTGTAACATCTTCCTTTTCTTCCACCCTTTGGTCCAACCTTTCCTTTGAATTTAGCCCCGAAATTGTTTCTTCTTTTAGTATGAGAAGAAAAGGCAAAGGGATGACCTTTAAGTATGGGCATTGCTTGCTCTTCCATCCTTGTTTCTTCTTGAATGCATCTAGCCATTAATTCCTCAAATCCATGAATTATGTTATTGTTGAGAAGAGTAGTCCTGAATATATACCATTCAGATGGCAGTCCTCCAAGAGTTGTGAGTGTCATTTCCCTGTCAGGAATTACTTCCCCAATAGATAGGAGATTGTTCTTGATCTCGGTGATCCTTAAGAAATATGCTTGCATACTCTCATCTTTGCCCTTCTTAATTTCCTTCAGATTATTTCTCAGAAACAAGACTTGATTTGCATCATTAACTTTAAATCAACTCACCAGCGTATCGTAGATTTCCTTGGAGGTGTTCAGCTTGGAAACATAGGCCACCAAGCGCTTGTCGATAGAGTCCCGGATGATCTTCCTTGCTTTGACTTCTCCCTTGGTCCATTTTTTCCTAGCAGCAGCGGATGCATTTGATGGAGGCTCAACAATCCCGCCTCTCACATGGTCCAACACTTCCTGCTCTTCTAATGTTAGATCAAGAGACATCCTCCATCCGTGATAGTCAGACTTCTCACGGAGTTTGTCTTTAGCAGGGAAGTGCGTTGAGGACCCCATGACTTCTTTTTAAGATAGCCTTGCCAACTTTCTCTTCAGTGATTGCTCTTGCTCTTGCTCTTGCTTGGGCTTTGTCTTCACCTCAGCTCCAATACCATGTTAAATTATGGTATGTTCTATGCTTAGAGTAGTGTACTTATTTTTCTTTTTATTAGCCACAGATTAGCAATCACATATACATAAAGTAAAGTGCAGATAGAACATTAAATGATCAACAGAAAACAATCCAAGACAAGAGACAAAAGATGTGGTGGCTAGCTAGGGACAAACTCCAATGCGGGGAAACCCTTTGATCAAATTTTCTTTTATCTTCAACAGTTCAACAGAGAGAAATAGTACAAAATCTGAATTCTGTAATTTTATATCAGCAGCAGCAAACCCTAGATCAGCAAAGTCAAACTTGGTCAAACTAGTTGAAATTGACCTCTAAAATACTTGGTCAATTTCCGGTCAACTTGTCCTCGAACAACCTGAAGAAACAGCCCTTGAACAACCCCAAAAGTTCAGTCAATTTGCAGATTTTTGAAGTCAACTTGCAGCCCTAAACTAGGGCAATCAACACTGGTCAAACCAGAGGTCAAATCACCTCGATTTTCATGCCAAAAATTGTGACTTGCCTAGGAGAGGCAACCACACCCAATCCGCACTTTTGGAAGGTCAACGCTTGGTCAACACTGGTCAAAGAGATGACCTACTGCCCTAGCGTCCTTTCTGCGTCTTCCTTGCCCTAGGATGTCTTCCTTTGAGCCACACGTGTGAGAGAGAGAGAGGCTCCTTTTATGTGTAGGAGAGAGAGAGAGAAGATGAGTGAATTGAATTGTCCAAATGAGGAGAATGCTCCTTGTATTTATATGCAAATGTTGAGGTTGAATAGAAATGACTATTGGGCTTCTGAGCCTACATAAGTTTGCTAGCCAACCTTGACAATTTGTCCATAGTCAAAATAAATTCATATTTCCATAAATACTTATCGGAATCGGATGATCTTTAGATCAATCCTACACCTCTCAATGAGAGGAATCTAGGAAAAATATCAGAAGTTATAAATAAGGTGATCCACATGGAGTTTGGCCCTAATTGCTAATTTTAACATCTTCCTTGTCGGTATCATAAATGGGAGCACAATCAAATTGAGGACCAACGATTTCCCACTTCTCCTTTTCAATGCGGATGTAATCTCTAATGTCATCTTCCAAGGGGATAATGTGATCACCTTCCTCAAGGTTCTTAAATGAAGAGTCATCGGTAGTAATATCCTTGAGAAAGGCAAGGTTAGTCTCAATTTAATTTTCCATAAACTCATCCTTCCTAACACATGTTCTCAAAATCATCCTCTTCCCAATGAGGACTCATCTTCCTGTGCATTACTTAGATCCCCAAGGGTATCTCCAACCTCTTCATCTTGACTAATGAGACCTTCCCATCGAAGGGCTTCCTCTAGGCTCTCACAAGCAACTTCATTAGATTGGAATTTCGGTCCCTTATACTCTATGAATCTATTGATCAATTAGATAAAAGATGAAATGCTTTTCGACTCACACGAGTCAAGCCAACCTCAGAGGTTGTGTAATATTCCTAATGGAAGATTTGCAGTGATAACAAAGACATGTAATACAATTCACAATAAAATTTTACTCAGTAATGAACACATGAATAGAAATTTCTCATCAAACACCCAACTGGCCCATTTTTCATTAAAAAAATATGCTGAAGCACAATAGAAGTTGGATGAGATGCACCTAGGCTTGCACAAGGCAAGCTACAAGCCCTAGGCAATCAATACAAAAGTGTCCAGCGATTGTGAATTCGTTGCTCCTCAGGGAACTGTGTTGTCCCTTCATATCTACATTGCTAGCTGATTTCATGCTCTGATTTACCCCCTCAAAACAACCCATAAATTTCTGCAAATTTGGCGATGTACTCCTCTCCAAAAACCAAGAAAAAAACCCAAAAATGGTTTTCCCTGGTTTTGAACTGCCAATTTTGACCCCTTGGGGACTGGCCCACCTCTGATACTGGAAATCGATGCCTGAAACTGGAACTGCTGTAACTCGTTGCCAAAATGTCAAGAAACCTCCCAAATCAGCCTCCCAATAATTTCCCCATAACCCAGCTCCTCAATCCTCCGGTTAAGCTTTCCTCCAAATGACCCCCACTAGTGACTGCACAGTCCTGGGTGAGGATGACGCGGTCCCTTCGACAAGCAACTCGAACTTAGTATTTGGCTTGCCTTCCTACTGTAATTTCTCCTTTTTGAAGTGGAAACTCGATGAGAACACTTCCTGCAACCTTCACATCCAAATTCCCCGACTCTACTGCTCCACCCAACACGTAGTCTCTCCCACTACGTCCCTGTTGCACCCAAACTGTGTCCTTTCTGGCCAAGGAAGCGTACTCCTCTGCTGGGTGATCTTTCTCTCTGTCTCCAATGGCACTCGAAGTCCACCAAAGGGAGGGATGACCTTCACTCCTTGGGAAGCTCTCGTGTTGAACAGCTGACGTAGGGTTACCCCTGCTTCCACCCACAGTATGCATGTCTTATGCATATATCTGATTTGTCCCAGGAATTTTAACTCACTAAGGAGTCAAATCTTCAATTCTTAAGGTTTAAGGCGCCTTTCTTAAACTCTGCAGAATGATCTATAGACTAACAAAGTCTAACATTAATCTGCCCTTTCCTTTATATCGAAACTCATTCTCCATCTATCGAGACTTAATCACCCCTCTAAACCTTCGTTAACCTTTTGTTAACCCAAATATCTATATATATATATATATATATATATATATATATATATATATCCGCACATTAAACTAAACCCCACTCATTCCTTTGGACTTACACAAGAAATCCTTCATATCGCACTATATTCTATTATAATGTTTATATAAAAGAAATCACCATAAACATGCATAAACCATACCTTATCGCCTTTTTACAGCCCTTGCACATTTTCCGATGCATGCCTTTATCGCAATCGGATATCGGCTCTCCATAGTCACACTACACATGAACCTTCCACTTTCGATATGCGATTACACTGTCAGGTTTCAAATACTACAAATTGCACCATATAACTATCGGGTCCACCATCTCAATGCCTTTGTCGCGACCCTCCACCGTCGATCTTATCCTCGATCCGATGGTTGTACTCCTTCCTGATCAACAGACTTGCCCGATGCTTTACAACTGTTGATCAAGATCCGCTTGATCCGACGCTCTACAACGATTTCGAGTGAACAAGTTACGCAAGGGTTAACACCTTTTCGGATCCGATGGGCATTATAAACTCCCAACTTATAAAAGTTCGGTCCGCCCCTTATGGTTAACGCTCGATCAACTTACGACCCGATATCCATTGGATGACGAGGTCTTTAGATCCTACAGTCCAGATCGATACCCATCTTCTCTCTCCGCCAGTACTTAGATTGAATCTCCATCGTTGTTCTTCTTCATGATCCGATGGTCCACGCTTGATATCGCTTGATCGCAATCAGGGATTGCTTAAGGCCCTCGTTCACTGCTCCTGTTGCTTTCCTCCGATGCGATATATCAGAGCGATCGCACTTCGCAACACTTCAAGGCTAGTTCATTTCTCTTGCGATCTAATCCTGTTCGTTGATCCTAAAGATCCAATGGATCCTGTGTGCCGATACTTTATTCTTTCGCCCTTCTCTTCACTTGGGTTTTTTCCGCCGTTCTTCAATGTTTCTTGTGTGTTTTGAGTTTCTTCGGGGTTTCTCGTCCTTCGCTATTCTGCTACACACTCCTCCTGGCTTAACTCTGTGAGTTCTTTACTCACGGACAATTCAACCATTACTTGGTTCTGCGATCGTTCAACGCCCATTAAGATCCTCTGTCTCTTCTCTTCCTCTATGTATTCGCCTCAACTCTGCCTACACACATAATTATGCTGAATTCCAATTCAATCATCACTCATCATTTAACGCTCAAACACACATTCGAATTCAGAATTGAGCTGATTATATTAATAAATATAAACAATGATTACAGAATGAGATCTCTGTCTCTCTGGCCTGATGTTCTAATATCAGTGGCCTCTGTTTACACTTTGCCCGTAGGCTTAAAACCACACTCTAGCTATCTATCTAGCCTATCTAATTTCTTACTTTCTAACCCCTGTCTTTGCCTTTTAGGCTTACATTTATACAAAGGGATTCTAAAACCAATTGTGGTTTAGATCCATAAATTCCTTAACAAAATTTCTAAATCTCTTCCTTATTTCTAAAACTCCTCTCTAATACATAAATTCATGAACTGACTCCTAATCTGAGTTTTACAATTAATTTTCAAATCCCTCTATCTCTCAACTATCATAAATCTCTCATGTTCTCCTACATTCAAGAACATTTACAAATATGTCTCAATATATTCAATTAAATCCTATTCTCTTTAAAATCACTCAAAAGCCTAAATAATTACATTAATTCACACTTAGGAGACCAACTCCCTTGTAAACACAATACCCCTATGTGTACTAAAATACAATGACATTATTAGGCTGAATGCTCCTGCATCAGACTCCCAAAGTAGAAAATTTTCATGATCTCCTGATCATGTGTGTTCATAAGTTGATAGAAAGCCTCTAGGGTCCCAAACTTTAGTTTGTAGTTGCCCAAATGCCTTGCACCTTTGTTGCTGCTGTATGTCTGCTGTATTATTTTTCATCTTCCTCTCCTTGTCAATCAGGTTCAAGTTCTGATTGATCATCCTTCCTGCTGCTATCAATTTCCTCCACATGGATTGTTTCATCATCAACTACCATAATTCTTCAATCTCTATTTCCAGTTCATCCTTGGACTAGTCCATATTCTACCACTTGCTATTTCTTTCTCTCTGTTTTAGGTTGTTGCTATTGTCCACTAACTCTTCAAACTGTTGTTGGTTACTTTCACTTTGTAGTTGTTGGTTTACTTTTTCTTCACTTATTATGATTGCCTCCCTTTCATCCTTACCCTCTATCAAGATTATCTCTTTCTGCACTGAATCCTGACTTTCCAGCATTCTCTCCAGCAATTGAACATCTCTGTTCCATGGATTAAATTCTTCCATAGAATCTTCTTCTTCCATTTTTATTGGGCTGCTCATCTATGCCAAATTTCCTCCAATATCTGCAACTAAACCTGCATTCATAAAACAATTATTAAAATAAAAAACATAAGACTTTTGTGTATTTTCCTCCTTTGGCAACAATACAGCTTGCTACTCTGTTTTCTCCTGCTATATTAGCACATCAGTATGCTGATTTGAAATCTCAAAAGAATTCATGAGACTGTCAACTAGTCTCTCCTCCACACCATTTGTTCTAATGATGTCTTTCTGTCCCTGTCCACTGTAGTGAACTTCTTCATTCTCGTTCAATTCTAATTTTACAACCTGAACACTTACTTTTTGGTCTTCTAGCCTTTTCTCCAAAAGACTTAACTCCTGCCACAAATTTGCCATCTCACTTGGAATTTCTCCCAAAAGTTCTATACAATCCTCACTATCTTCTTCTTTGTCACAAGCATAACTTATTGACACTATTTCTTCATTCTCGATTAGAATAAAATTTTGATCCTCCATCTCTTTGATAGTTTTAGATGTTTGTCCATCACTCTCCCTTTGATCATTTAAGAAAATCAATTCCTCGTTATTCTCTTCAATAGCAAATTTCTTATCATAGGACATAACTGTCTCATCCCCACTGAAGATATTTCCTCCATTAAGCATGGAATTTATGAACTCCTTTTGTTGTAATAACTCAACTTGATCTTCATTTGAAAGGCAGTCATCATCATACTTTACCTGGCAATTTTCAGCTTCATTCAAGACATTTCCATAAAATGGTTTATCTTCTGCAATACCTGCATTCATACACAACCTGTCAGTTGTAAAACCACAAGACCTCATCATCTCATTTGATGATTCAATCACCAATTCCTCCTGTTGTTCCAAGTCCTTTACATGACTTAGAAATATTTCGATGGTCTTCTCCTCAATCTCATCAAGTCCTTTACTTGATTGCTTGATATCCTTCTCTACTTCCTCTTTTAAAACAAAATTTAGATTCTGCCTGTCTTCTTCCCTCTTTATGACAATATCAGCAAATTGTCCTTCTTTACATGTTTCACCTGTAAACATACACAAATTATCAGATTTAAAATCATTAGACCTTTTGGTCTCACTTGAAGTTTCAGTCTTCAAGTCTTCATCTTCACCCAGAACTTCACCCTGCTCTGGTTCACAAATGGACACTTCCATTTCCAACTCAACTTCTCTGAGTTTTTCCATCAGCCACCTTACTTGCCTCTGTTGTAGCCTTCTCTGCAACTTATGCCACTTCACTGGCTTCTTCTTTAATACCCAACCTTGTCTTTGACTTTCCTCTAGCAGCATTATCAATACATCGAGTTGTTCTTTCATCTCAGCAATCTCTCTGTCAATTTCCTCTTGACTCATCCTCTTGCCATTTGCCTTGGCATTTTATTTCTTCATCTTTCTTTTGTTGTGGTCTTCCTCAGAACCTCTGCTATGACTATCAGTAGCCATCTTCTTCTCCATCTTCATGAGTTCCTCACTCATTCACTATGAGCTGCACTAAAGCCTCTGCAACAGCAAGTCCTCCCTGCTGCCACTTACCTCACCAAGCTTTCCTCTGTACTTGGTCTTTTGGCAAGAAATTGGTTCTCTATCTCTGGAACCTCCTTTGAGCACTCTTCTCTGCTCCTTCTAGGCTTCAACTCATCTGCACCTTCTCAAGAACACAACTGTCCTCTTGTATTTCAATCACCATGAAATACTTGGTTCTGACCACTTCTTCTTTCACTTAGAAAGTCTTACCAACTTCCTTCATTACTTAGCAATTCTACCCACATCCTCTGTGGAATTACCTTTGTGATCTGCAACAATACCTCTACAGTAACAAGTCTCCTCCTTGCTACATATGCCTCACTAAGCTTCTCTCCTTTGAGCTCAGTCTTTTAGCATCTCTCTGGTTCTTTCCTTTGGAACCAATTGAGCACTCCTTGCTCTAGGCTTGCTGCAATCTTCTCACCTCCTTATGCTGTCACCTATGCAACCATATAAAAACCACATATTCTCCAGTATTCAAATCAAAACAAAACATGTCATCTCACCTTCAAGATCTCTGCATGATCTTGTTCCACCATTCCACCTGTATTTTGAGTGGATTGTCCTTTGTTTCTTGCATCTACTACACATCACCTCTATGTACCTTTTGTTTGTCAGATTAGAATCTAATCCCCTTTTGCCTGCATATAAATCTTAAAACACATAACTCTGTTCTAAGTCCTTTTCTACAGAATTCCCTTATTATGTTCTGCTATCAATTGTTCCAATAACAATTATGCTCTAATACCAAATGACGCAGGGTACCCTGCTTTCACCCACAGTATGCATATATCTGATCTGTCCCAGGAGTTTTAACTCACTGAGGAGTCAAATCTTCAATGCTTAAGGTTTAAGGCCCCTTTCTTAAACTCTGCGGAATGTTCTATAGACTAACAAAGTCTACCATTAATCTGCCCTTTCCTTTATATCAAAACTCATTCTCCATCTATTGGGACTTAATCACCCCTCTAAACCTTCGTTAACCTTTTGTTAACCCAAATATATATATATATATATATATATATATCCGCATATTAAACTAAATCCCACTCATTCCTTTGGACTTACACAAGAAATCCTTCATATCGCGCTATATTCTATTATAATGTTTATATAATAGAAGTCACCATAAACATGCATAAACCATACATTTTCACCTTTTTTACAGCCCTTGCACATTTTCCGATGCATGCCTTTATCACAATCGGTATCGGCTCTCCGCAGTCAAACTACACATGAACCTTCCGCTTTCGATATGCGATTACACTGCCAGATTTCAAATACTACAAACTGCGCCATATAATTCTATCAGGTCTGCCATCTCAATGCCTTTGTCGCGACCCTTCTCCACCGTCGATCTTATCCTTGATCCGACAGCTGTACTCCTTCCCAATCAACAGACTTGCCCGACGCTTTACAACCGTTGATCAAGATCCGCTTGATCCGACGCTCTACAGCGATTTCGGGTGAACAAGTTACGCAAGGGTTAACGCCTTTTCGGATCCGATGGGCATTATAAACTCCCAACTTATAAAAGTTTGGGTCTGCCCCTTACAGTTAACGCTCAATCAACTTACGGCCCGATATCCGTTGGATGACGAGGTCTTTAGATCCTACAGTCCAGATCGATACCCGTCTTCTCTCTCCGCCAGTACTTAGATTGAATCTTTGTCGTTGTTCTTCTTCCTGATCTGACGGTCCACGCTTGATATCGCTTGATCGCAATCGGGGATTGCTTAAGGCCCTCGTTCACTGCTCCTGTTGCTTTCCTTCGATGCGATATATCGGAGCGATCGCACTTTGCAACACTTCAAGGCTAGTTCATTTCTCTTGTGATCTAATCCTGTCCGTTGATCCTAAAGATCCAACGGATCCTGTGCGCCGATACTTTATTCTTTCGCCCTTCTCTTCACCTGGGTTTTTTCCGCCGTTCTTCAATGTTTCTTGTGTGTTTTGAGTTTCTTTGGGGTTTCTCGTCCTTCGCTATTCCACTGCACACTCCTCCTAGCTTAACTTTGTGAGTTCTTTACTCATGGACGATTCAACCATTACTTGGTTCTGCAACCGTTCAATGCCCATTATGATCCTCTCTCTCTTCTCTTCCTCTCTGTATTCGCCTCGACTCTGCCTGCACACATAATTATACTGAATTCCAATTCAATCATCACTCATCATTTAACACTCGAACACACATTCAAACTCAAAATTGAGTTGATTATATTAATAAATATAAACAATGATTACAGAATGAGATCTATGTCTCTCTAGCCTGATGTTCTAATATCAGTGGCCTCTGTTTACACTCTGCCCGTAGGCTTAAAACCACACTCTAGCTATCTATCTAGCCTATCTAATTTCATACTTTCTAACCCATGTCTTTGCCTTTTAGGCTTACATTTATACAAAGGGATTCTAAAACCATTTCTGGTTTAGATCCATAAATTCCTTAACAAAATTCCTAAATCTCTTCCTTATTCCTAAAACTCCTCTCTAATTCATAAATTCATGAAATGACTCCTAATCTGAGTTTTACAATTAATTCTCAAATCCCTCTATCTCTCAACTATCCTAAATCTCTCATGTTCTCCTACATTCGAGAACATTTACAAATATGTCTCACTATATTCAATTAAACCCTATTCTCTTTAAAATCACTCAAAAGCCTAAATAATTACATTAATTCACACTTAAGAGACCAACTCCCTTGAAAACACAATGCCCCTATGTCTACTAAAATACAATGACATTATTGGGTTGAATGCTCCTGCATCAACAACACTTGTAGCTTAGCTAAACAGCCAAAGCAACAATGGATTCTCAAATCATCAAAAGGCCCCAAATGCTACTCACTTCCTTCTATTTATGCTTACTCCCTTGGGCCCCAAGTGGGTCCCATCAAATATTTTGATCCCCCACTTAGGAAAATCGAGTTGCCTCCAAGGGATGTGTATTTTGGATGGGTGAGTGGCCCCCACAATCCACTAAAAAGCACATAGACCCCCTTTCTCCTAAGTTCTTCCACCAAAAATAACAAAATTGCCAAAAATGGTTTTTCATTTCCTTGGGAGAAAAATTAGGAAGGGACATTACAGTCCTCCCCTCCTGAATGTTGCTTGTTCCCAAGCAACAACAAAACTGGATGCTGCAATATTTCTTCTCTCCCATGTGGCATCCTCTCCTTGCAAATCCTTCCATTTGACTAGGTACTCCCTGACCACCCTGTTTCTCAACCTCCTCTCCCAGGTCTCCAATATGATCTTAGGTGTCAAAAATAAGTGCCCATCATCATCCAAGGGAGGCAACTCAATTGTTGTTGTAATATGTTGCCCCAATGCCTTTTTCAGGCATGAGACGTGGAACACATTGTGAATCTAGCTCTCCTTAGGTAGCTCTAACTCGTAGGCCACCTCTCCCACCTTTCGGACCACCTTATACAACCCATAAAACTATGAGTGAAGTTTCTCTGCTCCCTTCTGCTTGAGCGAAGATTGCCTGTATGGCTGTAAGTGCAGGTAGGCCATGTCCCCTACGTCAAAGTGTCTCTCCACCCTGTGTTTATCATCATATACCTTTTTCTGATTCTCAGCCACTTGTAAGTTGTCCTTGAGAGCTCAGAGAATCTCCTAGCTCTCTTGAACCCAATCCTTTGCCCCTGGGACCTTGCTATCTCCAAACACCATGTCAGAAAAAGAAAGTGCATCATACACATAAAGTTCTTGGAAAGGAGTCATATCGATGAACATGTGATAAGTCATGTTGTAGAAGAACTCCCCCAGGTGTAGCCACTTGACCCATGCTCTTTGTTGTCCAGTGACGTAGTTGCGCAGGTGCCCTTCTAGCCATTTCTTCACAATCTCTGTCTACCCATCGGTTTGGGGATGATCGCTTGTGTTGGGTGTAAGTTCTGTACCCACTAGCTAGAACAACCCCTACCAAAAGGCCCCCATAAATCTGTTGTCTCTGTCACTCACAATGGTCTTGGGGAGACCATGCAACCGAAAACCTCACGAAAGAATAACTCGGCCACCTAGGAAGCTAAAGATCTCGACGAGATAGCAAAGAAGTGGGAAAACTTGGTCAGTTTGTCGACCACCACATAGATGCAGTCTCGCCCTTGCGCTGCTAGAAGTCTGGTGATGAAATTCATGGATACGTTGTCCCACTTCCTCTCCGGAATGGGGAGTGGCTGTAGCAACCCAGCCAGGTGACAAACTCCACCTTGTTTCTCTGGCAATCCACACACTAGCTCATGTGTTTCAGAACATCTCCTTTAAGTCCCAACCAAGAGAACCTCTCCCTGACAGCCCTGCTAGTGGAGAATCGTGGGCTGCCTGCATGATCCTCTCATATCCTGGCACTAAATAGAGCCGGTCCTTGTAGTAAATCACATCGTCCATCATCCGGAATCGGTCATCTCGATGCATGCCATCCAAAATGTCGTAAGTTTGCCTATCCTTGGAGTACTCAACCAATAGTTGAGCCTTCCAATCTTGCGTGACATCCATCAAAGACAGCATTGTTGGTTTCCTAGAGAGGGCATCTGCTACCACATTGTGTTTGCCCTTCACATACTCTATCTCAAAGTCATAAGCTTGGAGCTTACTCACCCATTTCCGTTGCCTCTCCTCTAAGGATTGTTGCTCAAGGAGGAAGCGAAGACTGTTGTGATCCGTCTTCACTTTGAATCGTTTACCCACTAAACATTGTCTAAATTTGGCCAGTGCATGCATCACTGCCAACATCTCCTTGTCGTACACAGAGTATAACTGCTCGTGAGGCTGCAATTTCCTGCTCTCAAACACAATAGGATGGCCCCCCTGTGTCAAAACGGCCCTAACCCCTTCACCAAACGCATCGCACTCCAGCACAAATGGTCACGTGAAATTCAGCAAGGCTAAGACTAGACAGCTGCTCATGACCCTCTTGAGGCGCGTGAAGGCCACCTCTGCCACTTGCATCCACTCAAAAGCTCCCCTCTTCATCAAATCCATAAGAGGTATTGCACGATGTGAGAACCCCCTCACAAATCTCCTGTAATACGTACAAATGCCCCGGAAACCCCCTAGCTTTGTCACATTCTTGGGTGTGGGCCAATCCAGAATTGTCGGAATCTTCTCCTCGTGCTCCTTCACTCCATACTCCCCGATCACATGCCCTAGGTACAACATCTATGTTAGCCCAAAATCACATTTAGACAACTTTGCATACAACTGCTGCTCCTCAAGTATGCGAATCACTCCTCCAAATGTTGAAGATGCTCCTCCCATTAATTGTTGTAAATGAGTATGTCATCGAAGAAAACTAGGACAAAGTGTCTCAACTGTCTACAGAACACGTGATTCATATAGGACTGGAATGTGGTTGGAGCATTGGTTAGCCCAAAGGGCATCACCAAGAACTCAAAGTGTCCATAATGGCAGCAAAAAGCAATCTTCGGAATATCCTGCTCCCTCATGCGAATCTAGTGGTACCCCGAACGCAAATCTATCTTAGAAAAGTATTTAGCTCCCCTAAGCTCGTCCATCAACTCATCTATGCGTGGAATGGGGTATCTGTTCTTCAAGGTCTTCTTATTGAGAGCCCAGTAGTCTATGCACATGCGCAACGTCCCATCTTTCTTCTTCACCAGCACCACGGAAGAAGAAAATGGGCTCGAGCTAGGCCTCATGTGTTCCAATCTCAACAATTCTTGAATGGCCCACTCTATCTCATCCTTATAGGCCTTCGGGTGCCTATAAGGGATGGTGATGACTGCGTTCACCCCCTCCTCCAGCTCAATGGTGTGCTCAAATCCACGGTCTAGCGGTCTACCTGGTGGAACATCCCTAAAGACCCCCTAGTGCTTCTGCAACAAGGCTAGTATGTCTAGATGTATGGCCCGCATCTTTTCCCCCAACGTAGAAATCCGTAGCTCAACTGCCCACTCCACATCTCCATGTCGCAAATCTGCCTCCATCCACTGGGCTGAAATAGTATGAGGGGGATAAGAGTGCATTCCCCTCAACATTATCGGCTACCCATCTGGCCCCTTCAACTCCTTCTCTATCTTTTGCCAATTAGTAGTGACCTTCCCCAATGCATACAACCACTGGACACCCAACACCACATTGGTGTCTGGGACATCAACCACGAAGAAATGGTCAGTGAGTGAGTAGTTCCCCATCTTCAAGGTCAGCCCGGGTACATACTTAGTACACTGCATGGTCCGGTCTCCAGGTACCAAAACTGAGAACCCCTCAAATGTAGTTGTCTAATGCCCCTGCGCTCCACCATCTAGGCATCAATGAAATTGTGGGTGGCCCCACTGTCAACCAGGACTAACACACGCTGTCCCTGTATAGTCCCCCTGATCCTGAGTGTCAAATACTTCGGCACACCCCGAAGTGAAGCGAGGACTCCCCCGGTTGGGGCAAACGACCCTCCTCTAGGTGGTGGTGGTGGTGGTGGCCCTCCTGATGATGGTCCTCCCTCACCTCCCGGCTTCTCTACTGCGTCGGTCTCCTCCTCCTTAGGCTCGTTATCTAAGAACACCTCGATGAAATGGGCTTTTCCCTTGGTGCACTTGTGCCCCAGTGCCCAAGGCTCCTGGCACGTGAAACACAACCTCCTCCTCTTGAGGTCCCTCCAGGTGTCATCATCCAACTGGCTACATCCTCCATCTCTCTGTGGTGGCCTCACATCTTTGTTCCCCTATGGGGTTGTGGGTCTCGTGGGAACAAAGGCCTGGTTCTTGGGCACTGCATCGATCATGTCTCGGGTCCTAGAAATAGCATCATGTAGTGATGTGGGCTTGTAATCCCTCACCCATCCACGCAGAGGCTCAACAAGCGCCTCTACAAACAACATGATCAGTCATGCCTCTGAAATATCTGTCACCATCACTGCGAGTCTTTGGAACTTCGTAATGTAGGCCTCCACGCTGTCAGTCTCTCTCAAGTGGGCCAGCTCTCTAAAGTGTAGCTCCGGGTCCTTCCTCTCAAATCTCTCCAACAATCTCCTAGTGAACTTTGTATAAGTGGTGATGTGAAGGTGCCCTACTATGATCAGTTCGTGTTACCACCACTCCTGTGCATCCCCTTCCAAGTGAAGGGTGGAGAAACGTATGGCATTAGCTTCCCTCATGGAATTCAAGTGAAAATATGTATCAAGTTTTTGGATCCATGCCCTAGTTGAGCTCTTCACTAACCCATCGAAATTTGGGAGTGTAATCTTCCCTGATAGCTTCTGCACATCTTTGTTGGATGCTCCTCCCCTATAGTGGCCTGTTGGGCCGTGAATACGACCACTTTTTAAACACTTATTTTATCCATTGCTACCATTCTTCATCACGTCATTTATCATAATTTATCATATAATTCTATTTTACAATGATTTATGCTCTTATGTAAAAATATTATTTATTCTCCTTTATTTCTAGTAAATTGATGATTATGCATGATTTTATCAATGATAGTTTTAATAAATTGGTTGTAACACTATTCACCATTTTTAGCCTCTGGGCAAATGAAGAAGAATCTGGAAAATCCAGAACATGGGTTTTGTCCAGAATGGACCAAATTAACTTTAACAAAGAACGGTTTGCCCAAATTCAGCTTGTATTAAGAGAAACGCAGGGTTCTTTGAGCACGATTTTCTCAGATTCGCTGTGTGGCCGTTTCCCAAATCTCGGCTGCAAAGCCAAATTCGCCTTGCTCTTGTTGAAAGATAGATCAAAATATATTTTCTTGTTAATCAATTGGTTAGAAACAATCCAATTTTGTAATAGAAATCATGTTGTAATTATCTTTGTTGTAACTGCTCTCTGATCTCTCTCTATTTAAATGAAAACAGAGATCAGAGATAGGGATGGAAAAATGATGGAGAATTGAGGATTCAGAATTGGAAATTCAAGAATGATGATGGGATAGGATAGAATAGGAGGAAAAGGAGATTGTTGCATTACCATTGTAATTCTCAAAGCTTCAGCTGCTGTAATGATTTCACAGTTTGATGATGAATAAATAAAAGGGTTGTCGTTCATTCTTCTCATCTGAAGTAGCCCAGCAGCATCCGCTGGCGGCTAAGGGCCCAGCCTCCGGTGGAGTATGCTGCTGCTGTATTATATCTTTCCAATTTCTGCCGTGTGATGGTTTGATTTAATTCCTATTTCTTTGAATCGTATTGCCTTGCAGTTTCATGTTTTTGCAACGAGCTGTTATAATATTTTATGAAATTGTTTTATTGCACAAGTTGAGATTGAATCGCGTGGCTGTTCTTTTCCAGCATAACAGAGATTATTATCCTTTTCTACTTATATTGTTATGTTGTTCATTTCAATTGTAAGGCTTCGCTGTTCATTTCAGACTTTGATATTCATTATAGACTGTTGGTTATTCGATTCCTTTAATTACAGTTTGCTGTCCATTTACTTTGTTGTTCATTTCTGTTGGTTAATTGCAAGAGTTTGCTTTTAAAGAGTTTTCCTAATTTACTTTCAATAGCAGCTTTAGTTCAATTTCTATTTCCTTTTGATTGTTTTAAGCAGGGCTGTCAACTGTAGAGAACATTGGTTACTGCTTCCTCGTTCTCAGATTGATTGTCTTGTTCTAGTTGATTTCAATTGTATCAATCTCTAGAGGAATGAGTTATTGCTACTGTATCCTCGATTGATGTTTGCTGAGTGAATAGTTGGATTTCAGAGCATTTGAGTTTATGTTGTTGTAGTTAGATTTCTTTTCAAGCATCCATTTACTTCTAAGCACTATACTGCAAAACATTACTCTTGAATAAATAGCCGCCTTAGACTGAGTACACTCTTGAAATAAAAGTCGTCCCTGGCCTGACAATTAATGTGAAGATAATCAGGAGTTAAAAAGACACCTTTTTATCGCTCGACATGGCCTTCGACACCAGTAGTGTGCCTCTCCTTGAGGTGGATGTACTCTCCAAAGGACATCACCCTCTTGATCCAGCCATCCAACCCCTCATACTCATCAATGCCAGATGCAACAGAATGTACCAAGTCCGTAACAGGGTCAGGCTCTCTCTCTGGCTCAGCCTCCTCCATGAAATGAGGCATTATGGGGCGATCAACTTGCCCACGTTGTGCAATGTGTGGAAGTTGATAGGTATGACAGCCTCCTCCCTCTTTGGAACCCCCTCACCTTGAGGTTCTCCCTCTGGTCTTCCACCCATTTGCAGGCCCATCACCTGTTGCATCATGTCCATCATCAGGTGCCCTTGCCTCATCATCTATTGGTTTGTCCTTAGCAGCTCTTCTAAGACCTGGTTTGTCTTCCTCTACCTAGGCTGCTCATTTTCTTCTTGGTTCTCCATCCTGCCTCTAATACTTTAGCGTCTAAAAATGGGTTTGGCCCCTCTTCTCTACCTCGACCCCTGCCTCTACCTCTACCATGACCTCTGTGGAAAATCAGTTCTTGGTATCTCGATGGCATCACCCGCTCTTGTTCCCCACCTTGGCCAAGAACATGCTCTGATACCACTGTAATATTCCTAATGGAAGATTTGCAGTGATAACAAAGACATGTAATAAAATTCACAATAAAATTTTACTCAGTAATGAACACATGAACAGAAATTTCTCATCAAACACCCAACTGGCTCATTTTTCATTAAACAAATATGTTGGAGTACAATAGAAGTTGGATGAGGTGCACTTGGGCTTGCACAAGGAAAGCTACAAGCCTCAGGTGATCAATACAAAAGTGCCCAGCTGCTGTGAATTCGCTGCTCCCCAGAGAACTGTGTTGTCCCCTCAAATCTGCACTGCTGGCTGACTTCAAGCTCTGATTTACCCCCTCAAAACAACCCAGAAATTTCTGCAAATTTGGGGATGTACTCCTCTCCAAAAACCCAAAAAAACCCAGAAAGGGTTTTCCCTGGTTTTGACCCACCAATTTCGACCCCTTGGGGATTGGCCCTCCTCCAATACTGGAAATCGATGCCTATAACTGGAACTGTTGTAACTCGCTGCCAAAATGTCAAGAAACCTCCCAAATCAGCCTCCCAACAATTTCCCCACAACCCAGCTCCTCAATCCTCCGGTTAAGCTTCCTCCAAATGACCCCCACTATTGATTGTGCAGTCTTGGGCAAGGATGACACAGTCCCTTCGACCAGCAACTCGACCTAAGTATTTGGCTTGCCTTCCTACTGTAATTTCTCCTTTCTGAATTGGAAACTCAATAAGAACACCTCCTGCGACCTTCACATCTGAATTCCCCAGCTCTACTACTCCACCCAACACGTAGTCTCTCCCACTACGTCCCTATTGCTCCCAAACTGCGTCCTTGTTGGCCAAGGCAGCATACTCCTTTGCTGGGTGATCTTTCTCTCTGTCTCCAATGGCAAAGAAAGCCCTCCTAGGGTGGCACTCGAAGTCCACCGAAGAGAGGGATGAGCTTCACTCCTTGGGAAGCTCTTGTGTTGAACAACACTTGTAGCTTAGCTAAACAACCAAAGCAACAATGAATTCTCAAATCATCAAAAGGCCCCAAATGTTGCTCACTTCCTTCTATTTATGCTTGCTCCCTTGGGCCCTGTTGTCGCGCGGATTGACACGACAACGCTCAGACCGGGGGCTGTCACTCTGATCCCCGATCCCTCCGTTTAAGCCTGTCTCCCGCGGCTAAGGGGGGTAGTCCCTGTGAGATGATGAGACCAATTGTCGACCAGTTGGTTGGGAGACACGAGATACGATATAAAAAAGCACTCGATGGATTTGATTAATTTAGCAGACCAGTGCCTTAAGAGATTGTGGTTAAAACGATTACTTGTTAAATGATAAAAATATGGACCATGAACAGCAATCATCTATCATCAGCTAAATCACAATGCTCTTAGAATGACGAAAACGATATCCAGCGATTGAAAATTTCGAAAAGATGAAAGCCTTAAACCACCACGAGAATCATGAATTGTTAACGAGATATCAATTTCGCATCTCGGCTTGAAAAATTTAGATCCCAGCATGAAAGATATAACATGAAAGCAACTGAAACTGGCAAAATAAAATTTCCGCAATATTTTTTATATTTTTTCAAATTTTTTTATTTTTTTTTTTATGTCATAAAAAATCTAAATCTAAAATTTATGAAAAGAACTTATTAAATTTTTTTTTTATTTTTTTTTATTTTTTAACTAAACAAATCTAAACTATGAAAATTTAAAACTATATTAAAATTTAAATAAAACCTAACTAAAGCTATAGAAAATAAATTAAAATCTAATTATAATCTAAAATTAAAATCTATTCTAAATAAAATCTAAAAAATTAACTATACAAAAAGATAAACCTAAGTATAAAAAACTAAATAAAATCTTTTTTATTTTTTATTTTCATATATATATATATATATATATATATATATATTTTTTTTTTTTTTTTTAAAGTTGAAACTATTTAAAAAGAAACTAAAGCTAAACTTTAAAACAAGATTTAAATTTCAAAACTAAAGCAAAGTCTAAGTCTCTAACTAAACTTTAACGAAAAATTTATATATCTCCTTTTTTTTTTTTTTTTTTTTTAATTTTTATGATTTTTAAAAGAAATTTAAACTAACTAAATTAAAATATTAAACTAAACTTTAAATCTAAAAATTAATAAACAGAGCCCAAAAAAGTCTAACGTAACCTGATCTAAAGATAATAAAAAAAAAATCAACCAATATTGAAATCTAATATAAATCAGCAAATATTGAAACGCAATATCTAAAAATCTGCGAAGAAAATCTAAGTGAGGAAACCGTAGCCTGAATCACCAGATCAAAACGATTTAGAATTGGATCGAACCCTCTTACCTGGTTTTCGATGGAAAGGAATAGTTTACCTGGCGTTTATACGCAGTTGATTCAAGAAATTACCTGTCAATCGATGCAGAGAAATGCTTTTCCTGTTGATCGTAAGCAATCACGCCTTCAACAAAAAAATGGAAACCGTGACCTGAGGCTACCGAGTTGTTTGATTGAAATCGGGTCTTCTTTACCTGGCATTCACTGCTAAATCCGCAGGCTTGCGAGTTCATAGACCAGACGGCAGGTGATGCAACGATTGAAGGGGATAACGCATGGGTATTTTGAAGCTATAAGACCAACGCATACAGCCGCTCCTTACTTGATGCTCACGCTTTCTGGTCTCGATCGATTTGCACACAGGGCAGTCGAACGCAGTCTTATTATCTTTATATTTCTTATCAGAGGTGAGAGCAGGACGTGGCTGCCGTCAGGAGATGCAATGAGACTCAAACGTGAATCCCTTGCCTACGTGATGACGAATTTGGCTTGAAATCTTTGACGGCGGACAGAGAAATCTCCACAGCTGTAACTTTATTTCCTTGATATTTCCTGAGCTTTGACAGCTGCCTTATGATACTGAGTCGTTTGACCCGCAGTTTACCTGGCATCTGATGCTGAGGAATCCGGCGTTGGATGATCTTTCCATAAAATTGATTGCATTCAGATTTAACTATGAAGCTTGCATCAAAATTCTGAGAGAGTCGCCTGTGGGCCGATCCTGGGCAACTGCAAAAAACCCAAAAAAAATCTGTGTAAAGTAAACATACAAAACCCTAGATCAGAAACCCTAAGACAGTTTATTAATGTACAAATTTAGCCCCTTCACAGCCAGATTTAACAATAAGAACAGGAAAATTTTAAAGAAAAAAAAATTTCAGATTGTCACTATGAAAAAACTTCAGAAATTCTCTCATGCAGATCAGAAAAATAAAACCGAATGATAGACCCAAGATCAAATCCACTGGGCTCTGCAGAAAATGCTTGTGGGAGTTGGCTGGTTTAGCCGAGAACTTCCCCTAACGCCCACCAAATCTTCTTCAGCAAGGGTTTTTCTGCACAGCTCAGAAACAACCATCAGTAAAGAGGGCAAGAATGCTGCTAGATCTCAGGAAGTAATGGAGATACCTGCCATTACTTCAGAAACCCTAACAGCACCCAAACCCTAGCAAGTGAGCAAGATACCTGTACCCACAATACTCTACAAAAGCTATTACTAACAGCTGAAAAATAACATATGCAGAAAATTAAAACAATCTCACAGCATTTCAAGAGAGTAACACCAGCAAGATATGGACCCCAAAGTCTTCTTTATTAACCAGAAACAAATTTACAAGAGAGCTTCTTCAGTCTTTGACTCACAGATCGAATGCCTTGAAATGACCCCCTAAGACCCTATATAAAGGAAATGATCCTAACGGCTAGTTCAAGTGATCCATGTAGAAATGATCTCGACCGTTGATGAGGATCAAGACATCTCTTGATCTCATCCGTCGATTTATTAACTTAAAATATTATTATTTTATTAGTTAGGGTTTTTGCTTCATTTTTTTGATTTTTTTTTATTATTTTTTATTATTTTATTATTTTTATTCATTTTTTAATTTTTTAATTCATTTAACATGGATCACTGAACTAAGCTTTCGGAAACATCCCCTAGGACCTAGGACTTAGGACTCATGAGGGGATTTAAAACATTTCTCGACCCTCAGGACACATTACATCATGACTTTTACAATTTACATCTCAAGGGGACAAGCCCACTTAATACAGACCCTCATAAAACACCCAGCTCTGCGACACCACGATAATCTAGCAGATCAACACACTAGGATTCTCCTAAAGTTCTAATGACAAAATCAATCCCGGCTTTGGGGTCAGGTTTGAAGGAAAACTCTGCCGATCCGTGGATCGGTGAGACGAAAAACCTTCCGGGACGTAGATTATCATCAGAAAGTTAGGTCCACCTAGGCAAAATACATACATGACTCATGTCTGCTAAGATTATTTACAATTAATACATGCAGACTGGGTTTACAATCAAAAAGATCAAGCTGTTGATGATGGCAGGATGGCACGGACATGCTGATCAGGTGCTGCTTCTTTCTGTCAAGAAAAACGGGGTGCACTGCATGGGTAGTTGACCAGTAGAGGTCAACATCTGGCTCTACTTGGGGACACGTTGCTGCTTGCAGGAATGTGAGAATCCAGAATCTGCATCCATACAACACAACAATAAGTAGCGTCCATCCAAAAATCAGCATGTACATTAAGCACCAGAAAAGAAAAAACTCTTCATTTATTAACTATCTAAAACAGAAATGAAAATGCGGAAAAACAAGGAGTAGGGTTAGAAATACGATACAAAAAGATGCCCTACGGCATCAGATGTGTTCAATGTAGTGCATACTGAGCATTTGCCTGCTTTCAGGCAAATCTGTGGGCTGCTTGTCGGATGTGCCATGTCCAATTTTGCATATGGTAGGACTTTTTCCTATCCGAAAATCAAGCTGCTCACGGCCGTCTGATGTATCAAATCTTCGTCTTATCTTCTTTCTCTTGCGCTTTTTCTTTCTGGCTGGTTGAATTACTGATGATCTGGTACTTTCTGTTTCAAAACTATCAGATGAAGTGTGTAAGATATGCGTGCTATGTCTTTCTTCATCTTGCATCTGATCTTTATCATTCTTAAGTCTGTCTAGATCACCCTCAATCAACCATCTTTCAATCGAATCAACAATCTCCCAATAATAAGATGAATCTTGTTGCAGCAAATGAGAAGACTCCTGATCTGTTGATGTTTGCTGGTTTCTCTTATCCTCTGCCAGTTACTGAAATCTTTGAACTTGTATTTTAATGGCATCCATCTGACTAGAGTGTTCAACCTTTGTAGCACTGATTTGTCTGGCATGGTGCTCCTGCATGTCTTTTATTACTTTAACATTCTTTTCCTTTATGTCCATCAAGCAATGCTGCATAAAATTTATTTCTTCTTTATGATTCGCTTGCATGTCAGCCACTTGATTATTATGATTGAACGTCATGATAGTAATTTCCTCATCCATAGTTAATAACTTGTTTTGCATAGAGTCAATTTCCTTATCATGATCAGCTTTCATGGTCACCATATTTTCCTCTAAGACCGACAACCTGCTTTGCATGATTCTAATTTCTGTTTCATAATTAGTTTTTATGGCCTCAATTTCTTTAGCATGGTGACTTTGCGTGACCTCAATCTCCCTGTTACGTTTTTCCAGATGGGTGCATAAAGTTCTCACATCATTGACATAATTAGTTTGATTGCTTTCCATATTTTTCACCAGCATCATTAAATCTTGTATTATTTGCTTTTGCTCTTCCCTTTCATTGTCATTTGTCCCTGATTTTTCACTATCATGAACTGCAATATTTCCGGTGGATGACACATTCTGACATGATGAATCGTCTTGGGATCTTTCAGCTGGACCTCTTATTAAATTACTTTCATTCTGCTGCACAATTTTAGAGGCAGAAGGCAAGCTGTTTGGATAACCATATTTATCTTTAAAAGCATCAATAATGTCTTCTAAAGAAGTGAAAGATTCCTTAGGAAAACTGTTAAACCAATTCAAAGCATCATCTTCTAAAGAAAGGACAAATAGACGCATTTTGATATCTTCATGATTAAATTGAGGGGATCTGCAATATATGATCATGATGCGATCAAACAAGCCTAGATGCCTTCTAACAGCGATTGGATCACCACCCGAGAACATAGGTAACTTAGGAATGGCATCTTCCGGAAAATCATGGAGACGTTCAGTAAAACGACATGGCTTAAATGAATAATCCATGATGAATGATAAGGGATTAAAAAGATGATAGAACTAGATATCTGCTCAAGAAAATTAAGAGATGAAAGAAGTGGAGTCGCCACTTGAACAATGAATCTGATTCTAGGATCCAAAAAGTAACCACAAGCAGATATGAGGAGAGCTTCTTGTCTGGGAAAAATGAGAAAGTGGAGTCGCCACCCAAACAGGAAACAAACCCAAGAGGCGCTGCTGATATGTGATGAAAAGATGCCAAAATATTGAATCTGCCAGCTCAACTGAAAGATGAGAAAGATGAGAAGATGAATGATTGTCGTTTGAAACATCGAGAATAAAGTATCCCTGGCAACGGCACCAAAAAAATGTTGTCGCGCGGATTGACACGACAACGCTCAGACCGGGGGCTGTCACTCTGATCCCCGGTCCCTCCGTTTAAGCCTGTCTCCCGCGGCTAAGGGGGGTAGTCCCTGTGAGATGATGAGACCAACTGTCGACCAGTTGGTTGGGAGACACGAGATACGATATAAAAAAGCACTCGATGGATTTGATTAATTTAGCAGACCAGTGCCTTAAGAGATTGTGGTTAAAACGATTACTTGTTAAATGATAAAAATATGGACCATGAACAGCAATCATCTATCATCAGCTAAATCACAATGCTCTTAGAATGACGAAAACGATATCCAGCGATTGAAAATTTCGAAAAGATGAAAGCCTTAAACCACCACGAGAATCATGAATTGTTATCGAGATATCAATTTCGCATCTCGGCTTGAAAAATTTAGATCCCAGCATGAAAGATATAACATGAAAGCAACTGAAACTGGCAAAATAAAATTTCCGCAATATTTTTTATATTTTTTCAAATTTTTTTTTTTTTTTTTTTTTATGTCATAAAAAATCTAAATCTAAAATTTATGAAAAGAACTTATTAAATTTTTTTTTTTTTTTTTTTTTTTTTTTTTAAACTAAACAAATCTAAACTATGAAAATTTAAAACTATATTAAAATTTAAATAAAACCTAACTAAAGCTATAGAAAATAAATTAAAATCTAATTATAATCTAAAATTAAAATCTGTTCTAAATAAAATCTAAAAAATTAACTATACAAAAAGATAAACCTAAGTATAAAAAACTAAATAAAATCTTTTTTATTTTTTATTTTCATAATTTTTTTTATTTTATTTTATTTTATTTTTATGTTTTTTTTTAAAAGTTGAAACTATTTAAAAAGAAACTAAAGCTAAACTTTAAAACAAGATTTAAATTTCAAAACTAAAGCAAAGTCTAAGTCTCTAACTAAACTTTAACGAAAAATTTATATATCTCCCTTTTTTTTTTTTTTTTTTTTTAAATTTTTATGATTTTTAAAAGAAATTTAAACTAACTAAATTAAAATATTAAACTAAACTTTAAATCTAAAAATTAATAAACAGAGCCCAAAAAAGTCTAACGTAACCTGATCTAAAGATAATAAAAAAAAAATCAACCAATATTGAAATCTAATATAAATCAGCAAATATTGAAACGCAATATCTAAAAATCTGCGAAGAAAATCTAAGTGAGGAAACCGCAGCCTGAATCACCAGATCAAAACGATTTAGAATTGGATCGAACCCTCTTACCTGGTTTTCGATGGAAAGGAATAGTTTACCTGGCGTTTATACGCAGTTGATTCAAGAAATTACCTGTCAATCGATGCAGAGAAATGCTTTTCCTGTTGATCGTAAGCAATCACGCCTTCAACAAAAAAATGGAAACTGGGACCTGAGGCTACCGAGTTGTTTGATTGAAATCGGGTCTTCTTTACCTGGCATTCACTGCTAAATCCGCAGGCTTGCGAGTTCATAGACCAGACGGCAGGTGATGCAACGATTGAAGGGGATAACGCATGGGTATTTTGAAGCTATAAGACCAACGCATACAGCCGCTCCTTACTTGATGCTCACGCTTTCTAGTCTCGATCGATTTGCACACAGGGCAGCCGAACGCAGTCTTATTATCTTTATATTTCTTATCAGAGGTGAGAGCAGGACGTGGCTGCCGTCAGGAGATGCAATGAGACTCAAACGTGAATCCCTTGCCTACGTGATGACGAATTTGGCTTGAAATCTTTGACGGCGGACAGAGAAATCTCCACAGCTGCAACTTTATTTCCTTGATATTTCCTGAGCTTTGACAGCTGCCTTATGATACTGAGTCGTTTGACCCGCAGTTTACCTGGCATCTGATGCTGAGGAATCCGGCGTTGGATGATCTTTCCATAAAATTGATTGCATTCAGATTTAACTATGAAGCTTGCATCAAAATTCTGAGAGAGTCACCTGTGGGCCGATCCTGGGCAACTGCAAGAAACCCAAAAAAAATCTGTGTAAAGTAAACATACAAAACCCTAGATCAGAAACCCTAAGACAGTTGATTAATGTACAAATTTAGCCCCTTCACAGCCAGATTTAACAATAAGAACAAGAAAATTTTAAAGAAAAAAAAATTTCAGATTGTCACTATGAAAAAACTTCAGAAATTCTCTCATGCAGATCAGAAAAATAAAACCGAATGATAGACCCAGGATCAAATCCACTGGGCTCTGCAGAAAATGCTTGTGGGAGTTGGCTGGTTCAGCCGAGAACTTCCCCTAACGCCGACCAAATCTTCTTCAGCAAGGGTTTTTCTGCACAGCTCAGAAACAACCATCAGTAAAGAGGGCAAGAATGCTGCTAGATCTCAGGAAGTAATGGAGATACCTGCCATTACTTCAGAAACCCTAACAGCACCCAAACCCTAGCAAGTGAGCAAGATACCTGTACCCACAATACTCTACAAAAGCTATTACTAACAGCTGAAAAATAACATATGCAGAAAATTAAAACAATCTCACAGCATTTCAAGAGAGTAACACCAGCAAGATATGGACCCCAAAGTCTTCTTTATTAACCAGAAACAAATTTACAAGAGAGCTTCTTCAGTCTTTGACTCACAGATCGAATGCCTTGAAATGACCCCCTAAGACCCTATATAAAGGAAATGATCCTAACGGCTAGTTCAAGTGATCCATGTAGAAATGATCTCGACCGTTGATGAGGATCAAGACATCTCTTGATCTCATCCGTCGATTTATTAACTTAAAATATTATTATTTTATTAGTTAGGGTTTTTGCTTCATTTTTTTAATTTTTTTTTTTATTATTTTTATTCATTTTTTAATTTTTTAATTCATTTAACATGGATCACTGAACTAAGCTTTCGGAAACATCACCTAGGACTTAGGACTTAGGACTCATGAGGGGATTTAAAACATTTCTCGACCCTCAGGACACATTACATCATGACTTTTACAATTTACATCTCAAGGGGACAAGCCCACTTAATACAGACCCTCATAAAACACCCAGCTCTGCGACACCACGATAATCTAGCAGATCAACACACTAGGATTCTCCTAAAGTTCTAATGACAAAATCAATCCCGGCTTTGGGGTCAGGTTTGAAGGAAAACTCTGCCGATCCGTGGATCGGTGAGACGAAAAACCTTCCGGGACGTAGATTATCATCAGAAAGTTAGGTCCACCTAGGCAAAATACATACATGACTCATGTCTGCTAAGATTATTTACAATTAATACATGCAGACTGGGTTTACAATCAAAAAGATCAAGCTGCTGATGATGGCAGGATGGCACGGACATGCTGATCAGGTGCTGCTTCTTTCTGTCAAGAAAAACGGGGTGCACTGCATGGGTAGTTGACCAGTAGAGGTCAACAGGCCCCACGTGGGTCCCATCAAATATTTTGATCCCCCACTTAGGAAAATCAAGTTGCCTCCAAGGGATGCGTATTTTGAGTGGGTGAGTGGCCCCCACAATCCACTAAAAAACACGTCGACCCCCTTTCTCCTATGTTCTTCCACCAAAAATGCATTAAGACAAAAATCACAAATTTGTCAAAAATGGTTTTTCCTTCCCTTGGGAAAACAATTAGGAAGGGACATTACAAGTTGTATTCAATAGAGGCAATAAATAACTCTATGAGGTTGTCTAGATGAGCCACATTAACCTCGGAAACATGCTTAATAAGTTTTTCTATGTGGTCAATTATTGTGGATGGGTCACCCTTGAATTGTGGCATATTTTGCATGAACTTCCAATCCAGGCCATTTGGGTATCCTGGAACCCATGTAATATCCAAAGCAAGAAACCACTCATGAAGCTTTTTAGAAGCCATTGATCTTTATATATTGATATCATGGGAGTCGCCAAGGTGAACTAAAATTTCCTTAACAAATGCTTGCCTCACCCTACAAGCATTGAGTTTGAGGTTCAATGAAGAACTAGGGCTTTGTTCTTCCAATGGAGTTGCCAATAATGATATGTCAATATGTCATATCAGGAATAAAACACATGTTTGTTGTCCCCAACAATGGTGCCAAAGTGTTACCACTCAAACTAGTAGGGGTCCTAGAGGGGTAACTTCTAGGTCAAGGGCAACAATGGAGCAGTAGCCCACTGTCACCTCAATTAAAGCTCCCTACTCTTTACGGACTTTCACCGATGGGAGGAGACCCGATATGAAGGGAATCACCTAGACAAATGGGACAATAAAGAGACGACTGCAAAGTGACTGTGTTAACCACTAAAGGGGTGTTAAACTCTCAAGCTAGATGAAAAAGGTGGGCCTATCTCTCTGTCAACCAAGCTTATGCTTGGAATTTAATTAATTAATGTAAGAGGCTAGTCCTAAGAAGTGCTCAAAACTTAACGGTGCCAGAAAATGTTACCAGTGATATCAATAGACAATTGCCCAAGAGATAAACAATACAAGACCAATGCTTCTTAAGATGATTAGTAATCTTTCAAGATTATGACCAACAAATCACCAATATGCAAATTAGATATACGAGATAGAAAATTATATGACTTATCACAATTATGATTTAAGATAGCATACACAAGAGATATCAAATTCAGTAATGAATCCACTTATCCAATGATAATAATGGAAATGAGAAATTTAGAGCATTTATCCACAATGTCACTTAGAGCATTTAACCAATCACACTAAACACTTGTCAATTTGATTAGGGCACTTGTGTGTGTTAAATTTTAATGCAAGAGTGCAAATAGATACCAATGACCAAAATTAAGTCTAAATCACTTCAACCATGAATGATTATGAATTATAAGAATTCATTCACCAGTTTTAGAGACTTAAGAGTGATTTATTACTACTGCAACCTTGTTTTCAGAGGTCAGAAATTTTATATCAGCAGTTAAAAAATGATACAAGATGCCAAAGATAAGATAGAAAATCAATGCATTCAACTTCCAATGATATCCACATGATTATAAGACTGCTTAGAAACTATAGATCTGAATTTTGATTTTCAGATCAGACCTCAAAATAATGTATATCAGGCTTGAAATAACACACAAAATTAGTGATTCAGTCTTTTATAAACCAACAAGGTGTCAAATTATCAATGCCCAAGAAGTTCCAATGATTAGCTAATCAAATTAAGTCATATTTAGATGATCTTTGGTCATTTTTAATGAATTTTATTTGAGTTAAATGATTGCATAAAATGGCTGAAGCAAAACAGAGAAAATAAAAAGGGGAAGAGAGGCAAACCAAGAGGCCTAATGGCCTAGTTGAGGGCTAAGTTGAATTCCAATGGACTTGGGTACCTGCAACCACACAGTTAGCACTAATATTGCTGCAAAACCACAATGCTAGCTCACTCAAATAATATTAAAATCAGAGATCACTAAATACAAGGCTAGCGCAAGGGTTTAGGGCTAAGAAAACCCCAAGACTAGGACTAGAAGAGGCACGAGACAAGGCTATAGGCAAAGAAGGGCAAAGATAGGACAAAAGAGGTCGAAAAAGAGGGGAAACAGGAGAGATGAGCGCACAAGGGGTGACAACAAGCCTAGAAAGGCTAACGCTGGGGCAGAAAAAGCCTTAGAAGGGCTAGCGGCCAAGGGATCAGCCCTTAAAGGGTTGCAGCTAGGTGAGAAAGGGAGGCCGAGAGGGAGGAGAGCCTCTTGGAGGCTACGACAAGGGGCAGGGAGGAAGGTCGAAGCCCTTTGAGGGCTAGACGGCTCCTCTAAAGGGGGGTCAAAGGCTGTAAGAAGCCACGGCCAGTCCTAAAGGTTTGCAGCCAAGGGAAAAGAGGAGGGTCGAGGTCCCTAGGAGGCTCCTAGGCCTCACGGCTAGGCTGAAATCGGAAGACGACTAGGCCCTCTTCACCACATTTTTGTTAATGGTCCAAGGAAGTAGAATGCGAAGACATGAAGAAATTTTTTCAAAATTCAGATTCATTAGCCAGCACATTTTTCATCATTGTAAACCCAATTTTTGTAAGTTATAATGTAAATGATGCTAGTATGACCATTTAATTTTGTAACAACACCTAGGTAAGCCTTCGATTTTGGCGAAGATTTTCATCCTAGGAGGTTTTTTAACCTCACCGAATTTTGTGTGTTTCTAAACATGGATAATCGGTAGAGTTTTTCCTCCAGCGTAAACCCCAAAGCTAAGGTGGAATTCATTGACAGTCTTAGGCGAGTCCTAGTGTTATATTGAGTCTTTGTAAAAGTATGTTTGGGCATAATTTAAGCACATTTGGCTAAATTATATTATTACAAACGCACTTGGTCTATAACAAACACACTTGGTCTATACTATATCATATTGTGTCGACGAATTAGGTAATATCATGAGGGTCTATATGTAAAGGTGTATTCCCCCTTTTAGGGTTGAATTAATTGTAATATCTTGATATAAAAATATTTTAGTGCATGGTCTCCACAATCAAACACCATGGGTAAAATATTTGAGGGTGGAAAAAATTTATTAATCCCATATAGTGTCAATCGATTAATTTTTCTAGAAAAATAAATTTAAATCATAGATTAGAAAATTAATTAACTTTGAGTCAAAAATAATCATAGAGAAATTAATATTTCTCCAACTGGAAATTTCGTGGGTCAAAAAGAAGTCAATTTTTGGAGGTCCCCCATTAATGAAAAATGGATATTTTAAGAAAATTTGAGCCCTTGGACCTTGGCGGTTAAATCAAATTCAAATTTTTGAGGAAATTAATCCAAAATATTAATTTTTGAATTAGTTAAAAGTGACCTTTTAGAAACATTTGAATTTTTCCTCAAAATTAAAAATTCGACAGTGGAAATTAAAAGATCATCAAGTTATTTTCAACGCTCGAGATTATTTTGACAAGGATCAAGCCAACTAGCCGTTATTTTCCACTTGGAGGGATTTCTCTATAAATAGAAGTCATTTTACTTCTATTTGGCATCTTTGGATAATGTAATTTTTGTAATGCCGGTATTGAGCCATTGCTCTACTGGGAACGTTTCTATATCATAATAGAGACTTTGGGGTTCAATTCATGGTGTTCTTCCTCCATTGATTTGTGGTATGTGCTATCCTATATTGTGCTAGTTGACCACTCTGTGTCAAGGACCCCATAGTAGTACCCCCCATTTTTCGCAAAAGGGATTTATCATGTTCAAGTGTTCGCATCATTAAGATTTCATCATCAGTCAGCAGTTTGTTAAAGATGTCAACCCATTCTGCATGGTTATAATGTAAATGATCTTAGTAATACCATCATGTATGTAACAACCTAGGTAAGTATAGTATTTTGGTGACAATTTCTATTCTAGGAGATTTTTTGTCTCATTGATTCATCTATGTCTCTATACACAAATGATTGGCGAAGTTTTTCCCTCCTACCTCGCCCCAAAGATAGGGTGGATTTTGTCGTCAAGATATTAAATGAGTCCTAGTGTTTTTTATCGAGCCCTTGTAAAAGTAATTTGGGAATAATCCTAACTAATTGGCTAGATTATTTTATTACAAATTATTTAGTCTACTAGATCATACTTTGAGTCGCAAAATTGGGTAGATTTTTGAGGGTCTATAACGAACGGATGTACCCCTTCGTGTATTAAATTGAATATCTTGATGTAAAAAATATTTAGTTCATGGTCCCTCATATTTAGACACCATGGCTAAATATTAGAGGGTTGGAAAAATTATTAATCCCCTCATAAGTCAATAAATTAAATTTTCTAGCAAAATTAAATCAAAATCCTAAGCCATAAATTTAATTAATTTTGTGTCTTAGATAAAATTAAATTCTCCAATGGTGAAATTTGTGGGTTTTAAAGAAGTTAATTTTTGGAGATCTCCGACCAAGGGAATATTGAGGAAATGAAGAAATTTTGGACCATTGGGCCTTGGTGGTTGAGTCAAAGTCAAATTTTTTAGAAAATTAACTCAAAATAATTAATTTTGAGTTAATTAAAAATCAATAATTAATAATAAATAATTTCAACAGTGATGATTAAAGATTAATTAAATCTTTATGAATGGTCGAGATTAATTTGACAGGAATCAAGCCAACTAGCCGTTGGAGATTTTATCTGTAAATTAGAGGTCGGTGTCAATCTACTTTTTCATCCAGTCTTTGAATTGTGTACTAAACTCTTAAGCTCTCTTGTATACTTTCTGGAATTAATACAAAAGTCTTTGGGGTTTCAACTTGCGGTGGTGTTTCTCTTCATGAATCTAGTTTAATTTCTTCTTAATATTATATGAAAACTATCAATCAATAGCTCTCTTAGAATAATCTTAATACAGCTATCTTATTTAGTTTGTTGGATCTAGGGTAACATTTTTAATTTTGATCGAATTAGCAAGTATCTCTATTTCTTCATAGTTTTATTATTATTCTATTTCTCTATGTTGACACATAATCATAGGGATTGGGTGAACAATTGTAAATAGTGTAAATAATTAATAAGAGAAAATGAAGAGTCATCGGGAGATGAAACTCAACAGTCACTCCCTCATGTATATAACTATGAACAGCCTAAATGAATAAATATAATCTCATTTGAGGAGTTACCTCTTGGCCTGACATGGTATCAAAGCCAGCTCCCAAAATTAGCTTTTGTGTTGTAACTCCTTGTATCAGTTTTCTACCCTATTCTGTCCCTCTATTCTCTGCGCTGTCTGCCATATTCTACGCGCTCTCTACCATACTGTCCCTATGGTATTTTTTTTAATCACAGTTGCATAATTGTTCGACTGCGCCCACTGCATAATTGTTCTGGTATTACCCTCCTAAGCATCGTGCTGCTGAGCGGACTGAAGGCCATCTCTGTCGTGTGTCAGGATGGAGTGCTGAACCATCACCGTTCCCAGGTGTTCCGTTGTGGTGGCCTATGCAGGTTCCAGATCTCCTAACCTGACAATGCATACCTCCGGGCCTCTCCGTTGCTCATTCCACGCTGTTGGAGATATGTTGCTCCCAATACAATATACGCTGGCTAGAGAACCCATTTTTTGTAGCCTTCTAGCCTGATCCTTGCTCGGTGTGAAGGGCAATAGTCGTCTCTTTTTCTTCGAAACAATCAGACTTGTAGAGCACTTTTTCATTTTTCTCGACTCAAGGAGGGATGTGTGTGCTGCTTGGGAAGACCTGTGAATGCGAAAGAAGTCGACAATTTTGGTCTGCACAAGAGGGAATTCTTTGATGGGATCGGCCTTACAATTTGGGCAAAACCAGCTTCCTACAGGAACTCTAGCAACAATAGGGCGAAGGAAATACATGTGGTAACCTCTGTCACATTTGTCACAAAGTAGCATTTCATTTTCACAATCGCCCAATCCACATTCTTCACAGACTACATGTTGGTATCAATACACGCTGCCCATCCTCCTATATAGTACGTTGCAGCTGCTCCAATACGCCCCTCCATACAAATGCGCTAACCCTCCATGCTCTCATACCACTCCTTCCCCATATAATCGAACCCCCAATAATACCTCTATCATATTGCTAACAGAATTGCATTTTTCTCAGAATATTGCTATTACAGTGCAATTTTCTTTAACACCAAAAGTGAAAATATTTTATATATTAGCAACAGAAGTATATTTTTTTTACAGTGCACAGTTTTTTAAAATGCATTCATTGATATCTATTGTGGGAGTGGTTCTCACCAGTGAGGAGAACTATCCAGAATGGTCATGGAAAATCAAACACACTCTCATTTTTAATGAGTTGTGGAAAGGAGTGTGTGTTCGAAACGGAGACAAAGAACCAAAACAACCTACCTCAAACAAGGAATTCGCCATTTGGGAAAATAAGAACATCAAGGCTTATGCCTTGATTGCAGCATCAGTAAATGAAGAGGTGAGTCACCATATTTTGCCATTTTCAAATGCTTTTAAAGCCTTGCAAAAACTGAAGGAACTCTATGACTCACACTCTGCACTTGAAGTTGTTCCACTCATGATTAAATTGTTCAGCCTTGAATTACAAAATGATGATCCTCTTGCTCTTGCATCAGAAGTAAAATCTATTATGCATGATATCAAAGTCACTAATGTTGAACTGGACATTCCTCTGATAGCTTTTGTCAAGGAAATTTATCCCACTTACTCAAATTATCTTGAGTCATTACAAACAAATGGAAACCTCAAAGAAATTACCTTTGACTCCCTTGTGAAAAAAATTGCTGAAAAAGAGAAAGATTTTGGGAAGAACACAGCTCCTCAATCTTTTGAAGAAACTGTGTGTCTTGCACATAGAGAGAAGAATCTTGCTCAAGATTCTTCCAGAGGAAGAGGTGGTTGAAGAGGAAGAGGAACAAGAAATTTCAGAGGCAGGGGGGGCAGACACTCTCAAGGAGAAATGTCAGATTTGCATTGCATACGTTGCAAAAGAGATGGATCACATGATGCATCCACATGCAAGTTGCATTGGAACAGAATTGAGCAGAAAAGAAACCAACCCAAAGGTAAAACGAATGACAAAGAGAAAGGTAAATCACCTAAATCCGCTCACTATGTTGTGGCACATTGTAATATTGGAGTAAATGAAGACTTATTTAATGCTTCACAAGCTTCTTGGAAAAATGATTAGTTGCTTGATTCAAGAGCAACTTGCCACATGACCTTTAGAAGAGATTTTTTGAAGAATTTACTGACAATGTTGATGGAGCAGTATACTTTACAGACAAATCAAAACTCAAGCCATCAGGGCTTGGCACAATTAGGTTTAAATTGCCCAGTCTTCCAGACTTTCTTCTGCATCATGTTTTATATCTCCCACAGCTAAGGAGAAACTTGTTGTCCTTGGTCCACATCCGCCAGCAAGGACACTCCATTCATGTGTTTGATGGCAAGGTTGAGGTGAGAAAAGAATCAGATTGCTCACTTGTCATGACGGTGATAGAAGAAGAAAGGCTTCTCAAGCTGCAAGGTACCTCTGCTCGTGCACAAAATTTCTCATACAATTCTCATTATGAAGAAGGTACATTCCATCAAGTTTATTATGGTATGCTAGATTTGGACACTTGAACTATGACAGCCTCCACTGGTTGAAAAAAAACGGTGTTACTGGTTTGCCTACAATTCCTAGGAAACTTAAGCAATGTGATGCTTGCACTCTAGGAAAGCATAGCAAACAATCTTTTCATGATTCACATTCCAGAGCACATAGAAAACTTGAACTCATTCATTCAGATTTATGTGGTCCAATGCCTATTCCTTCTGTAAATGGAAATAAATATATGATGACATTTATTGATGGCTACACCAGAATGTGTTGGGTTTATTTATTGAAGAACAAATCTAATGCTTTTCAAACATTCAAGAACTTTCATACATGGATTGAAAATGATGTACAATCTCATATTGGCTCTATTCGCACTAATAATGGAAAAGCACTTCAAATGAATTTGAAAACTATCTTCGCCAACATGGGATCAAACATCAAACAACTGTGCCTTATAATCCCCAACAGAACGGAGTAGCTGAAAGAATGAATAGGACAATCTTAAATATGGTGCACTCCATGATGTTTTTCAAGAATGTAAAATTGATGTTTTGGGCTGATGCAGTTCTATGTGTTGTATATGTAAAGAATAGATGTCCATCTAATGCTATTAGAAACAAGACTCCTTATGAAATGTGGTATGGGCACATTCCTTCGGTAAAGCATCTCAGGGTCTTTGGTTCCACATGTTATGCCTTGATACCAAAGGTACATAGAAACAAACTTGGCGCAAGGATTCATAAGTGTATTTTCCCGGGGTATTCAAACACCTCCAAAGCATACCGTCTTTATGATGAAGTCAATAAAAAGTTTGTTGTATCTAGAGATGTAATATTTCTTGAATCATCCAAAGCTGACAATGTTGTTGAGCGGCAACTTGATCGCTTGGATAGATTCGCAAATGCAAAATCATTTCAAGAATTTGATAATCAGATTCCACATCTTGAAGGGGGGATTCCTATACTGGATCAACCTGTGGAATCTTCTTCTGAAGCACTCTCTCCCCCGCATGAAACTCCAACCACTGATGATACTTTGAGTGATGTGATTGACAGAATTGGGAGACTCAATCTTGATTCAGTCCCAACTCAATCAACTGAGCAGCTTGGACCATCTTAGAAAGGTCTCCCAAAGTGGCTGACAAAGACACTTGAAATTGTTCATCTTGATGAGGTTGGAAAGACAAGAACTAGAAAATTCAACCCGGCAAAATGGAGGTGATGTAGATGACTCTGATTCACCTGTTTATATGGATGTTTTTTATGATTGTGAATTGAATTTGTCTACAGATTTTGAACCAACTTCCTTCAAAGAAGCCGCTTTTCATGATGAATGGAAAGAAGCGATGCAAAAGGAGTATGATGCCTTGATAAAGAATGGCACTTGGAAGCTGGTTGATCCTCCATTGGGAACCAAACCAATTGGCTACAAGTGGGTCTACAAGAACAAGTATAAAGATGATGGCTCACTTGACAAGCACAAAGCCAAGCTTGTGGCAAAAGGTTTTGCACAGAAGGAAGGGGTCGATTATGAGGGGACTTTTGCCCCCACAACAAAATGGGCTACCATTCGGACACTCTTTGCTCTAGCAGCTCAAAACGGTTGGAAAGTCCATCAAATGGATGTAAAAACTACTTTCTTGAATGGAGATCAAAAAGAAAATGTTTTTATGTCCCAACCTGAAGGATTTGTTGTGAAAGGACATGAACATAAAGTATGCAAACTTGTGAAACCCTTGTATGGCCTCAAACAAACACCGCGAGCCTGGTATGAAAAACTAACTGAGCATCTTCTGTAACTCAATTTCAAACATTATGATCTTGATGATGCAACTTTGTTTGTCAAGAAAGTTGGCAAAACAATTGTATATCTTGAGGTATATGTCGATGATCTTTTGAGGACAGGGAACAATGAGAGCTACATTGCATCCATAAAGAAGGAATTGAGGAAAGGTTTTGAAATGACTGATTTGGGCTATGTTCATTACTATCTTGGTATTGAAGTAACTCAACATCCGAAGTCCATATTCCTTTCTCAAAAGAAGTACATTGGAGACCTGTTGAACAGGTTTGGCATGGCTGAATGCAATCCTCTAACTACTCCAATGGAACAAAATTTAAAGCTTACATCCATTGAAGGAAAAGAATTTGAGGATGCAACAAAGTATAGACAGCTTGTAGGAAGTCTCAACTACCTGACTACTACCAGACTAGACATTTCGTTTGATGTTGGAATCCTCTCCAGGTTTATGCAAAAGCCTTGTGAGGGACATTGGTCTGCTGCAAAAAGAGTTCTAAAGTACTTGAAGGGAACTCAAAACTTTGGACTCAAGTATACACAAGTGGGCGACTTCATCTTGATTGGATACTCTGATTTAGACTTCGATGGAGACAAAGAAACTGGGGTATCTACTTCTAGTTATGCTATGAGTCTTGGATCAGGAGTTGTCTCCTGGAGATCACGCAAACAATCAATTCCAGCAGATTCCACAACAAAGGCAGAATATGTGGCAACAGCTGAGGCAACAAAAGAAATTGTGTGGCTCAAGAAAATTCTGGAAGATTTGCAGGTAAAACAAGTACATTCGACTCCACTCATGGTTGACAATACCTCTACAATAAAGTTGGCCAATAACCCAAAGTTCCATGATCGAACGAAGCACATCAATACAAAATATCATCTGATTCACCATCATGTTGAGGCCAAAACAATCCATCTTCACCATTGTTCCACTAATGAGCAGATTGCAGACATCTTCACCAAAGCGCTTGGAAGAGAAAAGCTTGAAAGATTCAGAACGATGCTTGAACTCACCAACATCCCTTCAGATTAATGGGGGGAATGTTGACACCTAATCATAGGGATTGAGTGAACAATTGTAAATAGTGTAAATAATTAATGATCGAAAATGAAGAGTCATCAGGAGATGAAAATCAACAGTCACTCTGTCATGTATATAACCATGAACAACCTAAATGAATAAATATAATCTCAATTGAGGAGTTACCTCCTGGCCTGACACTCTAATTGATTTGATGGTTGATCTAGTGTTTGTAGAAGATATCTCAGGTTTTCATTGAGCATTTGGGGATAGTCCTCGGTTGGATCAACAAAATCTCAACACATATTTTTTGAAGAGCCTACCTCATATAAGCTTCAGGATTTATCTAATGATTAATTGTTTTCTGCAAGGTATTTTTGGGCTAGCACCTCTCTAAAAAGCCAAAATTTATCTTTTAAATATTTTGTGGAAAATTTGATAGATCTTGCTATTAAGAGCCTTAGATCTTAAGATCTGGGAGCGGAGCTAGACTCATACTCCTCAAATCTTACAGATCTGCGACTCTTGTGCATAAATCTGTAAATATTTTGTATAGATTTGAAAATTTTATAACTTGGGTTTCTGTGGTTTTGTTTAGTTTTTTGTATATATCGAGATTTGGGTATTATTTTTGTTTTCCGTTTTGCAAGTGCTAATCTGAAGGTTTTTTAATGAAATTTTTCAAGATTTGAGACAGATCTAGCCCCTATAGGGCAAGATCTTGTCTCAAAAAATATTTTGTGCAGGAGATAATTTTAAATCTAGGCTTGTTCCCTAAAATTTCTCTAACATTGTTAAAATAAATTTCTGGGCATTTTTTTTTAAATTTTCATAAATTTTTGGGCTTCACTCTTTGCTGCTAACCTTCAATACCTGCTACGTTTTTTACTATCTTCTTTCTCTGTTGTGTTTTCGCTCCTCTCTTGCTGCATTTTTTTCTCCTTACCCACGGCCCTAGCTCAACATTTCTCCCTCTTTCGCGTGGGTTTCTTTGTCCTTGGCTCCTTTCTGCGTCTTTCTTTCTTATCCGTGACCCTTTTCTTCATTTTTTGTTGTGTTACAGCTCATTTTCAAGCCCTCCTTCTTCGCTCCCTCTCCTCTGTGTTTCCTCTCCCTTCAAAACCCTCTCCTCCCTCCATCCACATTTCCTTTCTCCTTCCGTGCTACCTTTATTCTTTGTCTGCGCGTCCCAATCCCTCCATCTTGCTCTCCTACACGGCCACCTGCTATCCCTTATCTCTGTTGCCTAGCCTCCCTTCGCTGCCCGAGCTCGTTCCTCCATTTCCCTCGACCTGCAAAATTCCTTTTCCATCTCTACTTTTTCGATTTCCCTTTGTCCTTTGTCTTTTAATTTTCCTTAGGGTTAAGTTAAGTTTCATGAAATAAAACAAATCATTTTTTGTTTTTTTCGTTTTGATTTTTGGTTTTTTTTTGTAAAGAAAAATTTAAAAAAAAATCGATTTTCATTTTCTTTCTAAAGTGGCTTTATTTTTATTTTTTTTAATTAAAATCTAAAATGAAATTCTAAGGTTTCAAAATTTCGAATTTAAATTTTTAAATGGCCTTTGGCCCATTAAAAATTTAATTAAGTCTTTTTTATTTTCACATTTACCACATTAAAACTTTAACCTTCATTCATAAACTTTATCACATTAAATTTGCCAAAGATTAATATAATTTTTTTAACTAAAGTTCCTTCTTGTCGTTTTTTGTGTTAGAAGTTTGGGACTTAAATTTTTAAAAGGGAAACTTTTGTGGTAAAAATTTAAAAATTTTCTATAGTTAAGGCACATTTAATTTTTTTTAAATTATCTCTAAAGTTTGACTATAGGAGAAAATTTCGGATTGGAACACTTATGAAAATTATTTTAAATCCGGAATTGTTTGAAGTGTTTAGCATTTAAATTTCATGGTTCTTCATGGTAAGTAATTTTCAGAATTTAAGTGCTTAAGTCTTTGCATGCTAAGTTTTATAATCATTGACATTGGGTTTCGAATATATTTTTGCTTGACATCTATTGAGATTGCTCGTCGTTTAATTAACTCCAAGCGTGGTTTACTTGAACTATTGGATATATATTGCATATTAAAAAAAAATCAAGTAATTGTTAAGTACTCCTGCATGGAATTGTGGTAAATTGCATATCTTTCGTTTCCTAAATTGAGTAGTTGAGCATCCATATAACTGGCATTATCTTGAAGATGATATTGAAGAATTGTGAAGAAAGTTTTGTTCCCTTTGAACTATAATTGCATTGGAAAGAATTTAAGCTTGTGATTTAATTCGGCATTATATTGTGAGATTACTACTGAGAAATTTATCTTTCAGTCTAGTGAAGTGAATATTCATTTTGGCGATTAAAGGCTTTGATATATAACTCAGAAATAAATCCTGACATAAATGTTATCAAATCCTTGACTCTAGCTTCATCTTGATCCATCTTCTAAACATCTCGTGCATTTGCAAATTAGGTTAGCCTTGCATAATTAAAATTTACTTCGAAGCATAAGCTTGTTCGATAGAAAGATAGCTACCCATCCATCTTTGCTTGAAAAGCCTTCTTTTAATAGTACTTAAAATGGTGACCTTGCAGTTATCAGAGCCACAGCTCTCTGCAGCGTCGGAGACACTGGTTAGATTTTCAGGAGAGGTATCGTTAATCACACCTTAGTGTGTTTCAACTTATCTTCTCTCTACCATTTACTACGGAATCGGACTCAATATAGAAAGGATCAAAGGGTTAAAACTTAGATAGGCATTTAACTAAAATTAACCAAGATTCCTGCATCTCACATTAGTTTTAGAATCAGCATTTCATATAAGATAGTTATTCATCCAAGCAACAATTGCTTATCAATTACTTGATCCTATATTTTCTAGCAAGATAGTTGACTCCATAAGGCACTGGTATCAATCATCTAAATCTAATTGAATCCTATAAGTCTTGCTAAATCTAAAACATGTACTTGGTTGCTTAACTGTGTCTCCCAAACTGGTTCGTTACCAACTAGTTCTCCTTCATTCCACTTCCGTAGGGTCTACCCCCCTTAGCTTGTTGCTGGGAGACAGCTTAAACAGAGACATTGGGCATCAGAGTGACAGCCCTCGATCTGAGTCATTGTTGCAGTGCCTAGACATTTTGTGCGACAACATTTTTTGGCGTCGTTGTCGGGGACCAATTTATGGGACTTTGGCTTTACGACATTCATTTCATTCATTTTTCTCATCCTTTCATCTCTGACCAGGATAAATTCCTTGTCCTTGGTTCCTTTTAATGATTTTCTTCCTAGCATTTGGGTTATCTGAAGTTAGATTTTTGTCCGAGTGGCGACTCCACTTCCTTCATCTTCTACAAGAGTGTGCACTAGAAGACACCCAAGTAGCTCGGTTAATCCTGCTCCTCGAACAAGAAGGTCTCTCTGATATCCATTTGCTTTTTCCTAACTCAGTTGAGCACGACATCATGGACATGTTCACCCCTTGTATCTATGTTCAAGATTATCCTAATGATCTTCCAGAGAATGGGATTGATAAATTGCCTTCTTTTCAGGGCAATAATGCAATTAGTGTTAATGTTCATATGAAAGATTTTGGTTCTTGGGTAGGTAAGTATGTGAGGGTTGCTGATTATAATCATGAAGATGTAAAAATGAGCCTTTTTGTTCTTACCTTGGAGGGAGATGCTTTGCACTGGTTTATAGAAAGGACTGATAATTCATTTGATTCTTTGCAATTGATTATTAGTGCCTTGAAAGAAAAGTATGGAAATAAGAGAGAAGAGAGGCATCTCGTAAAAGCTATCAATGTCATAAAGAAGAGAGAAAATGAGACTCTAGAAGAGTTTAATAAGAGATTTAATGATATTATTAAGGAATTACCTCAAGATTATAAACCCCCTGATAAATCTCTTTTGAATTTTTACATCGATACTTTTAATTCTGATACATCTTATGAATTGAGACGAGCTAAGAATCGTGATTATAAAGTTGCTCAGACTTTAGTTGTAGAGCTTGGAAAAGATAAGAAGGCATCTGGGAAGTTTGAAATCCCAAGTTTTGATAGGGCTTCAACTAAATTAAAAGAATCTAAACGAAAAGAATTTAAATAATCTGAAGATGACTCTATGAAAAAATTACTGCAAAAGCTTGAAAGCATGGAGCTTAACCAAGCGAAATTAATCTCTAACCATGCTAAGAAAATAAGTACTGTGCAGTCTAGGTTGGTTCAAATGGAAAGGGCTCAAGCGCAAAATTTCCAGCCTAGGAATCATAATAATAATCGAAGTAATAATACTTGGCAGAAAAAAGGCCAATCTAGTGAGGAGAGACTGCCCAATCCGCTTGAATCTACTAATCTGGTGTTGGGTCCCTATAATACTAGTGATTACCCCATTACTATTGTAGTTATACCCCCTATTTATATTGTTGTGCCCCTATTACCCCCATATTGTTATTTCTGTGCCCCATAGAATCCCTCTATTGTTATTTTTGTGGCTTTATATTATTATTGTTAGGTCGGCTGGATTATATTGTGACTCCTTAGACTCCTATATATAGAAAGGAGGTTTTGTCATTTGTATCATCCAAGAATTGTTCATTTATGTAATGTAAAGGAGGTTGCCCCCTCGAAGAGGCTGAATTCTAAGGCGTGGATTTATCTTTTCTATCTTTTCTTGAGCTGGTTTCATAACATTTGGTATCAGAGCTTTGGATTCTAGGGTTTCGCTGCTCCAAACAGGTCATTGTGGCATTTTCGCTATAACTTTTTTTCTGTGACGTTTCAGAAGTCGCAAAAAAAAACCCATTTGAGAAGAATTGGCGCTGAACCTTGGGTCCGAATTTCAGAGCTTTTTGCGCGATATTTTCGGAGATATGATCTGAGGAAGTTGGCCTTTTTGCAGACTCCTGAATTACATTCAAAACAGGTGACCTGGGGAAAATCGTCATAACTCTCTCTCTGAGGATCGGATTGAAATTTCGTAAAAAGGTACAGAAAGAGGACGGACTGTAGTTTCTTGTATGTGTGTTTCAGATTCAAAGGTTGAAACAGTGACTCGTGGCACGTCGTACAAGTTCGCTCTACTGAACCAGTCTAAAAGCAAGTCACTGTGGGAGATTTCACATAACTCTTCCTTGGAGAATCCAATTTGGCTCAGACTTGTGGCATTGGAAAGAGGACGCAGAAGGCTACTGCAGGTAGCAATTTCAGAATTGGATGATCCGAAATTACAGAGATACATCAGATTCAATATCAGGCTTCTATAAAGTGAAAAAAGGTGTGTAGTTTTTTTTTTAATTTTTGTGTAAGCTTGGTTTAACGGAATTCAAAGGGCATAGTAAAACATTATTATCGGTAACTGATGCCCCGAGGAAAGAAAATGCAAACACCTAGTAAGGAACCTGAAAGCTCTAGCATGACTCATGAAGAAGAGGAAGAAATGCTACATGATATATCAAAATTACAAGAACAAGTGCAACAAATGTCACGCTCACAAAAGCTAACAGAAGCTAAGATAAGTGGCGTGGAATCTAAGGTAAATGGCGTGGAATCTAAGATAAAGGGCATGGAAGCTAAGATGGATGGCATGGAAGCTAAGGTGAATGGCATGGACGCTAAAATTGATGGCATGGATGATAAGATGGATGAATTGAAGAAGTTGCTACAAGAAAGGGTCACTAATGGTGAAAAGGTAGTAAAGGAAACTCATGATGAGAACAAAAGAAATGTTAATCATGATTCCATAGACTCTAATGTTGGATCGAAGACTCACCATGTTCCAAAAATCGATATGAGGAAGTTTGATGGCAAGGATCCCGCCACATGGATATTACAGATGGAGCAATTCTTCGATCTCAATAATGTGCAAAACACACAAAAGGTACGTATGGCAACTTTATATTTGGAACCAAATCAGTTTGTATGGTATCAATGGCTTTGTTCTCGTAAACAATTTATCACTTGGGCAATTTTTACGGAAGAATTGATAGCACATTATGAGGATACAAAAAGCAACACTTTTTTTAGCCAATTGATAAGTCTCAAACAAAAGGGTTCAATAATGGAGCACATTGAGGAGTTCCAAAAATTGAACATAAGGGTAAAAGATATTCCAGAGGAGCATAGGATTGATGTGTTCATAGGGTCTTTAAAGGATAATATCCAACATGATGTGCGCCTTTGGGAACCTGATTCATTAGAGAAGGCATTCAGGTTAGCAAGAAAAATGGAAAGCAAAATTATGGCAACTAGGAAGCATACCGTTCACAACTATAAAGACGGAAGTGTTGTTGCCCATAGTCTTCCACAACCTACAAGGTTGACACCACAACAATTGGAAGAAAAAAGAGCAAAAGGGCTTTGTTACAATTGTGATAGCAAATACACAAAAGGTCATAAGTGTGCTGAGAAGAAATTATTCTACATAGATTGTGAAGAGGAAGAAGAAAAGGAGCAAGAAAGGTCAAAAGAAGAGGATATATTCCAGGAACAAAGCCTAGATGAAGAACAAATAAATCCGACCATATCTTGTAATGCATTGGCGGGAATTACCACTCCTCAAACCATCAAGATAGAAGGACAAATCAAGAAGAAAAAGGTAATAGTGTTGATTGATTCAGGAAGCACCCACAATTTTATTCATTGTAGGGTAGCAAAAGAATTGAATTGCTTCCTATATCCAGCACCAGAGTGTCAAGTGATGATTGCAAATGGAGGAACAATAAATTGTTCTGGAAAGTGCCATAATATCAAGCTATCCATGGGAGAATATGTATTGACTAGCCCAATGCTTTCCATTCCAATGGGAGGTGCTGATGTTGTACTAGGAGTCCAATGGCTACAATCCTTGGGTACAATAGCTTTTAATTTTCAAGAACTTTTCATGAAATTTTTTGTGGAAGGAAAGGAAGTTGAATTAAGGGGTATTGCAGGGAAACCAGGAAAGATAATCAGCTCTAATGGCATGACAAAGCTTCTAAAAAAGGAGCAAAGAGGTGTAATTGCACAATTATGTTCGCTAGATGTTTCCACATTGGAATCATCTATTTCTCCAGATCTCCAAAAAGTCCTGGACAATCATTCCAAGGTATTTGAGACTCCCAAAGGTCTCCCACCTATGCGTGATCATGATCATGCTATTCATCTGATTCCAGGAAGTGTTCCTCCAAACATCAGGCCGTACAGATATCCATATGTCCAAAAAAGTGAAATTGAACGTATGGTTGCAGAAATGCTAGAGGCTGGTATAATTCAACCGAGTCAAAGTTCTTTCTCAGCTCCAGTAGTATTGGTGCACAAGAAGGATGGATCATGGCGCATGTGTCCAGATTATAGGGAGCTCAACAAGCTCACTATTAAAGATAAGTTCCCCATTCCTGTTATTGATGAATTACTGGATGAATTGCATGGATCAATTTACTTCACCAAGTTGGATCTTCGTTCGGGATATCATCAAATCAGAATGAAGATTGAAGACATTCCGAAAACAGCATTTAGAACTCATGAGGGTCATTATGAATTTTTGGTCATGCCTTTTGGCCTTACCAATGCACCTTCAACATTTCAAGGTTTGATGAATTCAATTTTCAAACCATTCCTTAGAAAATTTGTGTTAGTATTTTTTGATGATATACTAATCTACAGCAAGTCTTGGAAGGATCATGTTGAACATGTTGACAGGGTGCTACAACTATTGGAGGAGAAACAATTATATGCAAAAAGATCCAAATGTTTCTTTGGAGTCCAGGAGGTGGAATATTTGGGTCATATTGTATCTCATGAAGGAGTTAAGGTAGACCCTAGCAAAATTAAAGCCATTAAGGAATGGAAAATCCCCACATCCATAAAGCATCTGCGAGGATTTCTTGGGTTGACAGGGTATTATCGCAAGTTTGTTAAGAATTATGGGAGAATAGCAGCACCTCTAACAACATTATTGAAGAAAGATTCATTTTCATGGACTTCAGAAGCAACAAAGGCCTTTGAACATCTTAAAGAGGCAATGTGCCAAGCACCGGTCTTAGCTACACCGGACTTCACAAAAACCTTTATTGTGGAATGTGATGCTTCAGGAAATGGAATTGGTGCTGTTCTAATGCAAGATGAAAGACCCATTGCTTTTGAAAGTCGTCCAATCAAGGGAAAGTTTTTAAACAAAGCTATTTATGAGAAGGAAATGTTGGCAATACTCCATGCACTTAAGAAATGGCGACCCTACCTAATGGGAAGACACTTCAAGGTAAAAACGGATCATGATAGCCTTAAATACTTTTTAGAACAAAGATTATCCTCTGAAGAGCAACAAAAGTGGGTCACAAAGATGTTGGGTTATGACTTTGAAATCATCTACAAAAAAGGGAAGCAAAATGTGGTGGCAGATGCACTCTCAAGAAAGGATGAGGATGTGGAAGCATTGTTGTGTGCCATTTCTATTATCCAACCAGATTGGATAAACGAAGCAAGGGAGGAATGGAAGAATGACGAAGAAGTGTGGGCACTTATTCAAAAGCTACAACAAGATTCCAGTACTTCTGATACATTTAGCTGGCAAAATGATTCGTTATGGTACAAAGATCGCTTATACCTCTGTAAGAATTCCCAGCTAAAACAAAAGATTCTTATGGAATTGCACACTTCTCCCTTAGGAGGGCACTCAGGATTTTTAAAAACTTACCACAGGGTTAAGAAGGAATTTTTTTGGGATGGCCTTAAATCAGATATTCAAAAGTTTGTGGCAGAATGTTTGGTTTGCCAGCAAAATAAAGTTGAAACAATTAAGACACCAGGTCTATTACAACCTTTATCCATTCCAAGCCAACGTTGGGAGGAGGTTTCAATGGATTTTATCACAGGTTTACCCAAGTCTGAGGGAAAGAGTGTCATCATGGTGGTAGTTGACAGACTTACCAAGTATGCACACTTTTGTGCATTATCACATCCATTTAAAGCCAGTACAGTTTCTACTGCATTTATGGAAACAGTTCAAAAGCTACATGGAAACCCAAAGATTATTGTAAGTGACAGAGATCCCATTTTCACTGGAAATTTTTGGACAGAATTATTTTCTTGTCTTGGTACTCAGTTAGCTCATAGCTCATCTTATCATCCTCAATCTGATGGGCAAACTGAGATAGTAAACAAATGTTTGGAAGGATATCTTCGTTGCTTTGTATCTGATAAACAGACACAATGGGTCAAATGGTTGCCTCTGGCTGAATGGTGGTATAACACTTCCTTCCATACAGCAACAAAAATGACCCCATTTATGGCACTTTATGGGTATCAACCACCATCCATCACATCATATTTAAGAGAAAATTCTAAGGTTCAGGCAGTGGAACATCACATCGAACATCAACAACAAGTCCTCCAACTCTTAAAGGATAACCTCGTGTTGGCACAAAATAGAATGAAACAACAGGCAGATCAACATCGCAGTGAAAGAAGTTTTGATGTAGGTGATTGGGTATTCCTACGGCTACAACCATATAAGCAAATGTCCCTAAAGCAAGCTAAGAAGGATAATAAATTATCACCAAAGTATTATGGTCCGTACAAGGTGTTGGAAAAGATTGGTACTATGGCATACAAATTGGAGCTTCCTGCAGCTTCTCGATTGCACCCATTTTTCCATGTTTCATGTTTAAAGAAGGTTATAGGTGACAAGCTCCCAATTCAAACAATATTGCCAGAACTTGACGAGGAAGGAAAAATTATATTGGAACCAGAAGCAGTCACAGAAACAAAAACTCGACAGCTACGAAATCGATCAATTTCAGAGTATCTTATCAAGTGGAAGAACTTATCCGTTGAAGATTCCACATGGGAGGATGAGAATTTTATGCAGAAGTATCCAGAACTGCTCAAGCGTTGAGGACAACACTTTTTTGAAGGAGAGGGGCATGTTGGGTCCCTATAATACTAGTGATTACCCCATTACTATTGTAGTTATACCCCCTATTTATATTGTTGTGCCCCTATTACCCCCATATTGTTATTTCTGTGCCCCATAGAATCCCTCTATTGTTATTTTTGTGGCTTTATATTATTATTGTTAGGTCGGCTGGATTATATTGTGACTCCTTAGACTCCTATATATAGAAAGGAGGTTTTGTCATTTGTATCATCCAAGAATTGTTCATTTATGTAATGTAAAGGAGGTTGCCCCCTCGAAGAGGCTGAATTCTAAGGCGTGGATTTATCTTTTCTATCTTTTCTTGAGCTGGTTTCATAACATCTGGTCGATGAAGCTCTGCCTTATTGAAGGGCTTGTGATGCTCTTCATGAGGAGACTACTTGCCCCACGATTAAAAGAATTATGGATAGTGGAATGTTTGGGACGAGTAATCAAATAAATGTTGTTGGTAAAGAATTTTCTTTGTCTATGGAAGATTGGATGGAGGTTAAGGAAAACAGTCAAGATGTTAGGCCATCCACATCGTCCTTTAATATAAATAATTTTGATCATGAAAAGGATGTGTTGGTTGAATTATTTAGTGAAAAGTCTTCTCCAAAGCAAGTCTTGGAAATTGCTAAAGATAAGGGTTTAACTTATCAAAGAAGGGATAAGGATCAAAGTGGAAATCAAATTCCCCCTCAAAGTTTTAACCATGGTTCAAACTCTGGATTGGACGCTGATTTGGGAAGTTAGTTTAATAATGCAAAAAATTGGGTTCCTGTCACCGAGATATTGAAGATTCCTTCCCAAAGAGCTAAGTTATTAAAAGTTATTGAAGCTCCTCATGTGAATGTTTCTCAACAGAAGGCGCCTGAGACTGTCTATCAGGATGCCCCTATATATTTGCAAAGTTTGGATTCAAATAACAAGGATCATCAACCATTCTTTATCACTTTGATGGTTAATGTATATAAATTGAATAATTGTATGCTGGATTCTGATGCATTAGCGTGTGTCATGACCAAGAGGGTCATGGAACAGCTCAATTTAAGAGTTTCTAGGCCTTACTACAATATATGTGCCATGGATTCTAAGAAGATTGAAGTTCATGGGTTAATTAAGGATTTACAAGTTCATTTATCAATTTATCCTGACATTATGATTGTTATGGACATTGTTGTTATTGATGTGCCTGATGCTTGGGGTATGTTGTTATCTAGAAAATGGACATCTGATCTTGGAGGAAGTATTCAGATGAATTGGTCATATGCTACGATTCTTTCTTCTAGAGGTGATGGGCTTGTAAAACTTAACAGAGGGCCCGAAAGAAGATTCCATGTTGAAGGTCCTAAAAGACCCCATAATGAGATAATTAAAGAACAATCTGACATTGGGAATTATGCTATTCTGTCTAACTCCATAGTTCCTTTCAATGATAAGGTTGATGAAAAGTTTGGGGATATGAAGGATAAAGTATGGTACATGTATTTTGACGGTGCATCATCTAGGCATGGTAAAAGTGCTAGAATCGTATTAAAGTCTCCCCTTGGTCATGTTTTCAAATTTGCCTATAGATTGGAGTTCGAAGCAAACAACAATGTTGCCAATATGAAACTTTGTTGTTGGGTCTTGAGTTGGCAAAGGCTTTAATAGTTAAGTTTCTTAGTATCAAGGGAGATTCTAACTTAGTCATCATCCAGATTAAAAATAAATTTACATGTAAAAAATCAAAAGTTGAAGAATTATCAAAATGTTGTATGGGATACTATGGAATACTTTGATGCCCTTGACCTTGAAGCTATCCCGAGAGAGAAGAAAAGTTTGGCGGATGAGCTTGCCGTAGCTGCTTCTACTTTGCAGTTATCTGATGGGTTGATCAAGGATAAGATAAAAATGGAAATTATTTTCAGAACTTTTGTTCCAGATAATTTAGAGCATTGGCAAGTTTTTTATGACGAAAAGCAAGTGAATTGTTTTCTTGATAATTTGGAAGGGTTTGAAATTTTTTGGATAAATTCTCTGAAGATGATGAATCAAGACAAGAAAATGAAGAAGATACAAACGATTTACTAGTTAGTGCCATTGAAGAAAATGACAAGTTATGAAAGAAGGTCATCTCACTTAAAACAGATAAAGAGGAAGCTAAAAGAAGGGAGGGCGTCCTATATGAAAGACATGAAACTGAAATAGTGTCTCTCAAGAAAGAATTGGAACAAACCAAAAGAAGTTGGAAAAGTTCTCAAACACTTGATCACATTCTCAAAACTCAGAAATCCCAAAGTGACAAATTTGGGATTGGTTTTAAAGAAGAATCATCAAGTGCTAAGGATATTGCAAGAAGTTATGTCGACGTACTTTGCAGCGATCCAAAAGAAGAAAAATCATCTCATCAAAGGCTTGACTCAAATCCAAAGAATGAAGAAAGAGAAACTCCAAGAAAGAAGGTTTATTCAAATCATGGCTATTATAATAGGGACCAAACTATCTTTCTTGGGCATTGTTATTATTGTAAAAATTTTGGTCATCAAGCTAAACATTGCATGGCTCGTAAGAATGAAGCACCAAGATTGAAGGATCAAACAAACAAACCATGTAGTCTCAAAGGGCAAGGACAAATCAAGACCTTCAACTCTTTTGATCCTTTGGCCAAATTTGATCCAATTTGCTCATTATGTAATGATAATGGACATAGCGAACAAAATTGCCCCCTCAAAAATAGAGAAGCAAAAGATGAAAATCCCAATACGGATAAATGTGGTCTAGCTCTATGTGCTCACAGTGAGGAAAATCTTTGGTTTGTGGATAGTGGGTGCTCTAGACATATGACAGGTGACAAAAGGAAGTTTGTCTCATTAAACAAAAAGGAAGGAAATGTATCCTTTGGGAGTGGGTCTACCAAAATTGTTGGAAAAGGAATCGTTACCCTTATTAATGGAAAAGGAAAGGCTCAAAATGCTTTGCTGGTAGATGGGCTCAAACACAATCTCTTGAGTGTTAGCCAAATCTGTGATCAAGGACATAATGTTGTCTTCAGCACTAAAAATTGTGAAATAAGGAACTCTTCCTCAGGAGAACTTGTGGCGAAAGGAGTTAGAACATCAGATAATGTCTACATTCTGAACAAAATTCAAGAAGATAAATGTTATCTAAGTCAAACAGATGAACGTTGGTTGTGGCATAAGCGACTAGGGCATACAAGTTTTGATAACTTTATCAATATCAGCAGAATCAATGTTGTAAGGGACATTCCAAAGATGTGCAAACTAGATCAAGCTGTATGTGGCCCATGTCAACATGGAAAGAAAACTAGAACAAGCCACAAGACTAAGGAATTCTCCACGTCAAAACCTCTAGAGATCATTCTTGTAGATTTATGTGGGCCAACCAGGACTCCAGCACTCCAAGGGGAAAGGTACTTTTCTTTATTTGTTGATGACTATACTAGAATGATATGGGTATATTTCATAAAATATAAATTTGAAGCCTTTGAATGCTTTGAGAATCTTAAAGCTCTTATAGAAAATGAAAAGGACTCCAAAATTAAATGTCTTAGAACGGATAGAGGGGGAGAATTCACATCAAAAGAATTTGATGAATTCTGTAGCAAGCGTGGAATCGAAAGAAAACTCTCCGCTACTAGAACAACTAAGAAAAATGGGGTAGTTGAAAGAAGAAACTGCACTGTTCAAGAAATGGCAAGAACTATGTTACTAGCAGCTGACTTGCAACCAAAATTTTGGAAGGAAGCGGTCGCGACAGCAGTTTATACCTTGAATCAAACTCAACTAAGACCAAATAATGAGAAGACTCCTTATGAATTATGGAAAGGAAGACTTGCTTCAGTAAAATACTTCAGGATTTTTGGAAGAAAATACTTCCTAAAGATCAATGATGACTCACCAGGAAAATTTGATTCTCGGGTTGACGAAGGAATATTTCTTGGATATTCTACCAAAAGCAAAGCTTACAAGTGCTACAATAATTGACTACGGAAAATAGTGGAAAGTATTGATGTAAAGATTGATGAAGGCCTTCAAGAAAAGAAAATTGAAGATCATGAAGTTGACCCCTTTATTGAAGAAAGAGAAAAAGAACCTGAAAAGGAGGAAAAAGATCAAGAAAAACAAAAACAAAAAGAACCATCTCCAACTCCTTCAAAAGTGAAATTCCTCCAAAAACATCACCCAGAAGAGCAGATTATTGGAAATGTAGATGAAGGAACACAAACCTGAAGAAGGATGACATGTACACCAAAGAAAAATGATGTTGCTCTCCTATCTATGATAGAACCAGAAACTTTTACTCAAGCAAGGATCCTCATTGGGTGGAAGCCATGGAAGAAGAAATATCTCAAATCGAGAAAAATGGGACATGGGAGTTGGTACCTCGTCCAAAGGATAAAAATATAATTGGAACTAAGTGGGTGTTCAAAAACAAAATGAATGAAGATGGATAAATCATCAGAAATAAGGCAAGACTTGTCTATAAGGGTTATTAACAAATTGAAGGAATCAATTTTGAAGAAACCTTTCCACCTTATAGCTTGTATGGAAGCTATAAGGATGTTCTTGGCATTTGCTTGCTCAAAATGATTCAAAGTCTACCAAATGGACGTAAAATCAACATTTCTGAATGGGGAACTCAAGGAAGAAGTCTACATGGAGCAACCAGAAGGTTTTGATCTAGCAAAAGGAAAAGACTTTGTATGTAAGTTGAAAAAGGCATTATACGGTTTGAAACAAGCTCCTAGAGCGTGGTACGCAAGATTGGATCACTATCTACAACAACAAAACTTCAAAAAGGGGGTGGCAGGAAGTAATCTCTACATGAAGATGGATAAGGATAAATTACTAATCACCCTTGTATATGTTGATGATCTAATTTTTGCTAGCAATAATGATGAAATGAGCCATGAGTTTGCTCAAAATATGTCAAAAGAATTTGAAATGTCAATGATTGGTGAGCTATCCTACTTCCTTGGACTACAAGTATCGCAAACCACAACAGGTATGTTTATCTCTCAAACAAAATATCTCAAAGACATGCTTAAAAGATATGGAATGGAAGAATGTGCACCTATGAGCACACCGATGACCACAAACTGCAAATTAAGCAAAGATGATGAATCCCCCCCGGTAGATGCAACTCTTTACAGGTCAATAATTGGAGCTCTCTTATACTTAACTGCTACAAGACCCGACATTATGCAAGCAGTGGGAATGGTGGGAAGATTTCAATCAGCTCCTAAGAAATCCCACATGTTGGCTGTGAAAAGAATTCTCAAATACTTGAAAGGAACCCCTGAATTTGGTCTTTGGTATCCCAAAAGCACAAATACTACAGTGACAGCTTATACCAATGTTGATTGGGCTAGAAGCATGGATGATCGTAAAAGCACCAGTGGAAATGCATTTTTTATGGGAGATTGCCTAGTAGCTTGGCTCAGCAAAAAACAATCATCTATATCTCTCTCTACAGTTGAAGCTAAATATATAGACGTAGCTGACTGTTGTACACGAATACTATGGATGAAGGAAGCTTTGAAGGATGTCAACATAAAAACTAAACAACCAATCACCATATATTGTGATAACACAAGTGCTATCAGTCTTAGTAAAAATCCAGTTATGCACTCAAAAACCAAACATATACCAATCAAGTATCATTTTCTCCGTGAACAAGTGGCTAAACAAAACATCGAGTTGGAATATATCAATACCAAGGAACAGATTGCAGATATTTTCACCAAACCTCTTCCTCGAGAAGCATTTGAACATCTTCGGCAAAAACATGGGGGTTATTGCTTTAGCATCACACTAAACCGATTCTTAAAATGCCGCATGACAGGGGGAGCAGTTTGATAGGAGGAGCAGTTTGACAAGGGGAGCCCTTGTGCACTCCTTTGCCATTGATGTCAAAAGGGGAGAGAAGAAGAATATTGCCATCAATGAAAAGGGGGAGATTGTTGAACTAGAATGTCATTGATGTCTGATGTGAAGCCAAGAAGAGTAGATCCATGAAGCAACAGGAGCAAGAAGCCAAGGAGGGAAGCCATTAGAATTCATCGGAAGCCATCAAAGAAGCAGGTTATCGGAGCAAGAGAAGTTGGTTATCGCATATATCCAAGGGTAAGTGTTAAAGGGAAGAATAGTGATATCGGAAGAACAAAGAGGAACATTACGTCGGAGGAGTAGAGATATCTGAAGAGCGGAAGAGTGAAGAAAAGTCACAGGAGCAAGAACCCAAGAGTAAGAGCCATAACGGAGGAGTTAACAATAATAAACCGTGAAAACTCTTTAAAGACCACAATGCATCGGAGGAATTATATCGGCAGTTTATCGGCAACTTTATTATGTAACACCACCCAAAATCTGCGATTATGATATCATTGTGGACCCGCTGCACCATTGTAATACAACTCAATCTAATATCGCATCCGTCGCATAATCGCAAACCATAAGTTTATTATGTATCACCGCCCAAAATCTGCGATTGTGATATCATTGCGGACCCGCTGCACCATTGTAATACAACTCAATATAATATCGCATTCGTTGCATAATCACAAACCATAAAGGGATGTTCCATTCAAAACGTCGATTGTGATATAATATGCGGACCTGACCGCTCCATTAGAATACACCTTTATGTAATATCGCGTCCGCCTCATCGGGAGTCATATCGCAAGTCTTAAGGGTTGACATGGCCAAACCGTCGATTGCGATAGAGGTTGTCGACCCGACGGATTTATTAACGACTGTTTAATATTATATCGCATCTGCTCTGTCGGCTATAGGGCAATCGGATATGTGATGAGCATGACTTGTAAGAGACCTTTGAAAGTTGTGATTGCGATTAACGGTAACGAGGCATGTGGGGACCACTAGACTTCTATTATAATATGGTTATAGCCTCTCCTTTATGGTTTTTCCATAAATAAATAGGTCGATGAATAATTGAATGAATAATATACAAGTCGGCCTCCCTCCAATAAATGTGTCTCTCAGTCATTGGTGAAACTCGTATAAATACGAGTTAAAACATTTCACTAAATGCATCAATCTCGGGCATCAGAATACATAGAAAAGGAAGTAATAGTTCACAACTCGTGAACTCAAAGAAATCCAAAGGACGAGAAGAAACAGAGGAGAAGAAGCCAAAGGTCACCGGAACATTAAAGTTGAAGAACATTGATCTCGGTTATCCATTACAGAGAAAGTGAAACAACTCACAACTCGTGCAGCAAAAGACGAAGGCCGAGCGAAGAAGGAAATCGAAGACAGAGCGGGAAGACAAATCTTTTGACTAGGTTCATCTTGGAAGTCTCAGACCCGAAGTGAATCCATAGGGCAAACAGTGACCTGTTACAAAGACTACAAGGACAGGGTTTGGTAAAGAAGTCCTTGGGAGTAGTATAATACAATCAAACATTTCTTGACAAAGTAAAACTATAGGGTCGGAGCCCTTGGGGTTGGTGCCTCAGAATTGGAAGGATTGGTGTCCTTGGAGTTGGTGCTCCTAAATTCAAGGTTGGTGCCTTGGTAAGATAGGGTCGAAGCCCTAGAGGTTGGAGCCTCATCAAAGTCCAAGTTGGTGCTTGGAAAAATTCATCAGATATTGTATTCAATCCTTTTCTATATATAATAAAATCATTTCTTTGATTAAATTGTAAGGAATCTAAACTGGTAATAAAAACAATTGAAAAGAATCAATGATTCACCCCCCCCCCTTTAGTATTTCCAACACAAGGTACTTCAGAACAACAGAAGATGTTTCTCCAAGAGAAGCTGAGGAGCATCAGGATGCAGAAGGGTGAAGGCATAGATCCCTCCTGCTAGCGGATCTCGGACCTCTTGAATCATTGTGAGGAAGGGACCTCTTAAATCCTTGGAGGCGCCCCAACCCATAGAGTTTGTACAGTTGGCACTGAATAGTGTCTTAGAGGATTGGCAGGGGTTTGTCGAAAGTATCTTGGGCAGAGACACATTGCCTAGATGGGACTAGATGTGGGCAAACCTACAGCAAGAGGAGTTGAGGCATGCTCTACTAAAGGGTACCATCATCGGGAGCAACAACAAGGGTGTGAAGGGTGAGAAGGAGGAGGAGAATGTGGCCCTTGCATCAAAGGGTCCCAGTGAGGGACAGGGGGGAGAGGCATAAGAAAAAGGGGCAGAGGAGAGAGGACCTATTTAAGGTCAAGTGCTTCAGGTGTGGCAAGTTTGGCCACTACAGTACGCAGTGTCCTCTCAAGAAGAAGGACAAGCAAGGGAAGCAAGACCAAGCGACAACATCTACAAAGATAGATAAGATGGAGGAAAATTTCGCAATCTTTGCAGCTATACCTCCAGGAGAGAGGTGGGGTGATTTGGAGTTATAGTACCATAGCAGCGCAGAAGTTTGGGCAGGGTCCATTGAGGTGTCCTCCTCAAAGATCATTACCTTGCTACAAGGGACCACAATATTCAGCAGTAGGATGGATCAGTGTCAATTGATGCAATCAGATTCCAGAGTGACAGTTGCAGACTAGTTGCAGTCTGGTGCTAAGGAGCGTAGAGCAGTGTTGACAATAGAGAAGGAGGCTCAGTCGCAGAGTCAGCAGCAGTGTAGATTCCTCAGTGAATAGTGCAGAGGCTAGTAGTAGTCAAATACTCAGGAGACAGAGGCATCAAAGAGACACATCGGATTTAGTATTTCGGATGCTTCTCAGTTACAGTTACAGTAGTACCAACAACAATTGAGAGCGAGTTTCAGTGTAGATGAAGAGTTAGCAGCAGTATAGCAGGGTCAACAGCAATATAGATGCAGCATCAAAGTTGAGCAGTGGTGGGTGGGTAGTGGCAGGAAGTCATAGTATCCAAACATCAATAGCGTGACAGAGGGTGATACAGAAACAGGGTGTTGTAGTAGTGCAACACTAGAACACCTTCCTCGCTAAGAGGGAGTGTTATCTTTTGTAGCATCGAAGGTGTTCTAGTCTCGAAACTTTGTGGAGAGTCTAAAACACAAAGGTTCGAGATAACCCGGAAATCGTTTTTGGAAATTCTACCTAGAAGTGTCACAATTAGATTATTAGCCTATTTTTAAATATTTCCTAACTCTAAACTTAGGAAAAGTGGTTAATTAATCAATATTAATTGAGATAAGGTGTGAATCATCTAGAAACTCACTCAGATCTACTCCAATATGATCTTAACCATCGATTAAGATTTAATCTTGGATGTTGGACGTCTATCAGAAGATTATAAGAAGAAGTCGATGGGTAGATGGAGAACACACACATAGAGATTGATTTCCTTGGGGAGTTCAATTTTTCCCGAGAGCAGATTGTTGAGAAATCTAGGAGGAAATAACTGTAGGTGATTTCTCTTACTTTGGTAACTACTTGTGATATATTTTTACTTTACTTGATTAACTTCTTCTTTCCTTTATTATTATTAGTGTTCTCAATCATCAAACAGTTACCAAATCATAAAGAACAATGAGACAATAGGACACAAGATATAGGCGATCAGCTAGGGCCAAAACCTCTCCAACTAATAGGAAAACCCATTAGCGTCCTTCTCTTCTTATAGAACTTTAATTGACGAATTCCAAGACCTAAGACCGTTTACCAAGACCCTCCAAGACCAAGTAATCCTTCCTTCTTGATGAGCTTTCCTTACTCAGCCTCCAACGACAAACTTCGACCTTCCAACAAGTTAAACCCCAGCAACAATTCCTGCAACTTCAACTTGGCAGCTTCAGCAAATTCAACCTAGCAGCTTCACAGCTTCGACTTTGCAACTTCAACCTTGCTGCTTCACAGCTTTGACCTTGCAACTTCACAGCTTCGATGCAATTCCATAATTTCTACTAGCCCAAAAACTATAGAAACCCTAATGAAAGAGAGAGAGAGAGGCCCAAAACTTTGATCTTGATCTTCTTCTTCTTCTTCTTCATCCTTTTCCAACTTCTATCTTGAGTGTGTGTGCAAATTAGGTCGAATTCCTTCTCATTTATAGGCTTGTGAGGGGTACGAATCGCTCTCTTTAGGCCGACTTGTCCTTCATGTAGGTCAGCTTGATCTTTGTGCCACGACAAGGTCTTGGAGGGTCTTTTGACTCTATTTTGACTCAAATAATTTTTTCTTTACAATATGTAACATGCCCAAATGGATCTTCAATACATGACAATGACTCAATTGACTTTATGACAAACCTAGAAGCACTAAATGGGTGCTTGACCTAAAAATAAATTTCCCTTGAGCATGAAACCATGCATCAAGAACAGAAATAATAAATTTATTTTTCTCTTTTCATCACGATTACATATGCCATTATGAAGACCGAACCTAGTTACATATTTCAACACTCACTCTTAACTATGGAGGTATTCATAATCCATACAAGGTACTTGGACATTCTCAATCTGAAGAATTCTCATAAGAGTCGGAGTGGCGACCCATCTATATAGCATCATATCATCCAACATTGTCACATAGCAAGGCCTTGACTAACAGTTCTATCTCTCCACAAGATCAGAGCACAATTTTGGCGAGACCAATGATTTATAGATACCTTCATCATTGTCTCTCTCGGAACATACCCCACTCGGGTTCTCTCAGAGTATGTTCCACCAGGACTATTCTTATCTTGGATTCTCAATCCTCAAAGAATATCGTTCCTCTACGACTACTTTTATCTTGGATGCCCTACCACATCCTCAAAGAGTATCGGATGCCAAATGCTTACCCAATCCTCCATTCTACCTTCCAAGGTGAAGAAAACAATGATGTGTCTATTTCTCCCTCTCAATTAGGGAGGATATGCCCATTCCAGTGAATGAATGTACCCAAGCTCCCTCTTAATCAGGGACTCTACTAATCTCCCTCCTGACCAAGGACTTGCTTCCAGCAGTTCTTTAGGTGGAGATCATGGGACAACTAGCTGCTTGAAGAGCTCCTCCTTTCAATGTCATGAATTTCTTTTTCTTTATTCAGGAGTCTTCATCCTTTTGGGACTTCTTTGTAGGGCATCGACCATCCATCACTTTCATTCTTGAATCATGTCAGTCATGTCATCCTTTCTTTCATTGGAAAGTGATCCATTAGTCCATATTTTGCTTTTCCTTCATGCCTTGCTACCTTCTTTGTTGATGAAAAGTGTAACTAGGTTCGGTATTTGTCAATGTAATTTTGATCTTTGTACTTATCAAGAAAAATAATAATATTTTTGTAAATTATAAGAATGAGTTTCTTGCTCATTTCATAGGTCTAGGAAAGTCAAAGAGTCAAATTCATGTATAAGGAGCTCTTCTTGAGCCTATGTGTAAATCTATACTAGTCTAAAAGGCCCTCCAAGACAAACACAAAGAAGTATGCAAGATAAACGATGTACAAACACAGTCATGTCAGCCTGCAAATTAAATATAAGTCATGTCGGCTTGCAACAATGGACACACCTCTTCACACTATCATGTTAGCTAATTATGGAGGACGAACTACTATAAATACCTAGCTAGGGTATCCGCAAAACTACAGTGCAAAAACTCAGACTTGTCTGAGATTTTTGGACATACCTCTGCAATTTTCGGATGGAATAGTGAGTACAGGATCTCGGATATCAATGAAGATTTTGGTGGACAGTGTAACCTTCTTGGTGGTATCAGTCTCGGAAATATGAAAACAAAGCTCTCGATGCAAGAAGAACACAGTCACAAGGTATTAGTACAAGAAGAAGATGCAGTCATGATCTCAGTGATGGAGATGATCTCAGGATCACACAGTAGTACATAGCCTCACCATAATTATGGTGAAATGATTTCATAGTGATGATATCACTATCTTGGCATACTGAATGGAGTCACAATCTTGACATATTGATAAGAAGGATCACAATGATCCCACTGTGATACATTTTGTCTCTACATATTTGTGACAAGAAGAAGCTCAGTGATCACACAGTAATGCACTCTCGTTATACTGAACACAATCATGATCTCGGTCTCAATAAAGGAGCAGCAAGGATATAAGTGAAGAGGCAGCAATGATGCAGTTGTAATAACTTTTGTGTCGCAACAATGATTACCTCGGTGAAGCAGTAATGATGATGAAGAACTCAACAATAACAAAGAAGAGGATTGGTATCTTGGCCTTGGAGTGGCATCATAGGTCAAGGGTCATGGTCTTGGTATTCGTCAGTTGGAATCTCTATAAGAAGAATTTTGTGCGGGTTTTCCTCTCCAAGAGGGAGAGGTTTTGGTCCTTGGCAGAAAGCCAACCATATCGTGTTCTTGTCTCTTTGTTTTGGTAACTATTTGATGAATATAAGAAGACACACTCTAATAAGAACAAGTGAAGATTGTGCTAAGAAGAAAAATTAAAAATACCTCACAAGTAGCTATCATGCTAGAAGAATCACATTAACTTCACTTGCCCTAGATTCTTCAACATGGTATCAGAGCTAAGGTGCAAAAGTCAAAGGAAGGGCAGCAAAAGAGACATACAAGGATCAATCCTCAAGAATGGCATCAAAGTAAGGTTAAGGGTTTTGTCAAGAATAAAGGATCAAGTCTACAACAAGCAGACTACATCAGCAAAGAACCTTTTCTCCACAGTCATCATCAAAAAGGTCACCAAGAACCTTATCAATATGACTACAAAGCAAGATAACTCAAAGTCAAAGATTATCATCTTGGAGAAGGTCAAAAATCCGAGAAGCAGTCCTAATCTACACTACAACAAAAGGAAAACACAGTACCTTTCATAGTCTCGGTGCTAGCCTCAAAATTTGGGTGTCATTACAACCCATGTCATACCACAGCAATCTTAATGACTTAAGCAGTTTCAATGATTGGTATTGAACAATGCTCGAAGGCCACAAAGATCTTTGCTCATGCTAGTCAACTCAAGCAAGGTTCTACTCTAGCAAGGAGCATTGCAACAAGGTTACAAAGATATACAGTCACAACATACATTACAACAATATCACTTTAGAAGGAGAACACAATGCCACATCTCAGGTGGGCATCATGACAGTGCTCTCAAAATTCTTGATTTCGATTCCATACCCTCACAGTCAAGGAATCAAATAATCTCAACATATCATAAAACATAGTAGTGCTTGGCGCTGAACAATGCAAGGAAGTCTCAAGAAAGAATCTAGAACTCTATTGTACCAGGCAGCTCAAGCAAGAATCTAATTGAAGGAGATCATTCAAGAAAGCATCAAGGTGAAGATTTCATCTTCACATGACAAGTAAGTATCTTTTTATTCTATATTCAAGTTTGGTTAAATGACTTCATGATTGCAAGGACATCTATGAATTGGATGGGTTATCAAGATTCCTTGCATGAAGAAGGAGAATAGACATAGTCTTCTAAGTAGCTGAAGTCATCAAAAGGTTTCCTCTAAATTTATGAAAAGGGATATTTATGAAAGATTCCCTCACATAGCAAAATTGGAGACATCAAAGTGATGTAGATGATAAACTCATTCTCTTAAGGTGCAATGAAGAAGGTCACATGAAATCTAATCTACATGAAAGTAAAGGGTATCAAAGGATGTAGGATATCTTCCATCTACAAGACCTAGAAAGGAAGATAACCATAATGCACTAACAATCAAGGTAACAAATGTCCATGAACAAGAAGGTTACCTTATTCAACAATTTGTCGTCTCTATGCTAGATAGAGAAAGACAAGTTGATGGCAAAAATATTGAAGGTTAAAAAGAACTCAATCATGTGCAGAAAGGAAAGGGAAGTTTGGTCCTCAAACAAGGCAGAATAGGTATAGCTAAAATTATGGAAGCTCATATCACCAGACATATGGAGGAAGCTGAAGAAAAGGGCCATGGAAAGAGGGAGTAACAAATCTCTCATGAGTAAGATGGTATCCCTCACAAAAGGGTCCTATCATAAGCTTCTATTATAAGATATGACAACGATAACAAGATGCATCGTGGCATCACGAAAGCATCAGAAACAAGAGCTTGTGGCATCACCATGGGAATCATGAAGGAAAAAATTCATGATGGACCAACATGAAGGATATAGCTCTTGGGAATCTTAGTGGGCATTGAACGAACGGAAGAAGTCATCTAGGACAAGGCTCATCATACATCAAGTCAAAAAGGAAACATCTGTTAGGTCCCTATACTACTAGTGTAACCCCTTATTATTATTAGTGCAACCCCCTTATTATATTATTTTGCCCATGTAGTCTCCATATTGTTATTATGGTGCCCCATTGAAGCCCACTATTGTTATTATTGTGCCCTTACATTATTATTGTTATGTCGGCTCTGATTATATTATGACCCCTTAGACTCCTATATATAGAAAGGAGGTCTTGTCATTTGTATCATCCAAGAATTTTTCATTTGTGTAATGTAAAGAAGGTTTCCCCCTCGAAGAGGCTTGTTTCTAAGGTGTTTATCTATCTTTTCTATCTTTTTGTGAGCTGGTTTCATAACACTTGGTATCAAAGCTTTGATTCTAGGGTTTCACTGCTCCAAACAGGTCATCGTGGCATTTTCACTATAACTTTTTTTCTGCGACATTTCAGAAGCTAAAAAATAAACCCATTTGAGATGAAATCGCTCTAAACTGCAGGTCTGAATTTCAGATCTTGTCTCACTATATTTTCGGAGATATGATCTTAGGGAGTTAGGGTTTTTGCAAGCTCCAGAATTTCATCTAAAATAGGTTATCATGGAATTTACGCTATAATGTTTTCGCTACGAAGTTTCAGAAGCTAAAAATAAAACCCATTTGAAAAGAAATTGGTCTAAACCTCGGGTCCAAATTTCTGATTTTGGTTCGCTATAGTTTCAGATATATGATCTGAGGAAGTTAGGTTTGTTGCAAACTCCCGACTTACATCCTAAACAGGTGACCTTGGGAAAATCGTCATAACTTTCTCTCTAAGCATCAAATTAAAATTTAGTAAGAAGTTACAGAAAGAGGACGGACCGTGTTTTTTTTGGGTATAATTTTCAGAACCTAAGGTTGAAACAGTGACACATGGCACGTCGTAAAAGTTAACTCTACTGAACTAGTCTATAATTAGGTCATCGCGGGAGATTGGGAATAAATCTTTCTTCGGGAATCCAATTGCGATCAGACTTGCGGAGTTAGAAAGAGGACTCAGAGGGCTATTACAGGCCGAAATTTTAGAACTTAAAGATCCGAAATTACAGAGTTACAGTCGTTTCAAAATCGAGCTCCTAAAATCAAGAAAAAGCGAGATGAGGAAGTTTGATGGAAAGGATCTGGTAAATTGGATACTACAAATGGAGAAATATTTTGATCTACATGGTGTACCACTGTTACAAAATGTACGTATTGCATCTAATTATTTAGAACCGAATCAATTTTTATGGTATAAAGGGATTTGTTCTCGTAAACCACTTGTCACGTGGTCAATTTTCATGGAGGAAATGATAGCTCATTATGAGGATACAAAGAGCAACACCTTATTTAGCCAATTGATAAATCTCAAGCAAAAGGGTTCAATGGCAGAGCACATTGAGGACTTTCAAAAATTGAATATAAGGGTAAATGATACTCTAGAGAAGCAAAAGATAAATAGTTTTATCTATGCCATGGAAGCTAATATCGATGGTATGAAAGCATATTGGAAGAAAGGCATGGAAGGTTTGAAGAAAGACATGGAAGGTTTGAAAGAAGGTGGGACAAAGATGCTACAAGAAAGGCCTCCTAATGACGAAAAGGATCAAGAAATGTCAAAAGAAGAGGATATACACCAGGAACCAACCCTAGAGAAAGAACAAATGAATCCGACCATATCTTGTATTGCAATGGCAAGAATTACCACTCCTCAAACTCTCAAGATAGAAGGACATATCAAGAAGAAGAAGGTTCAAGCAGTGAAATATCAGGAAGAAAAGTATCAAGAAAAATCAAAAGAAAAGAATACTCAACAAGAACCAACCCCAAAGAAAGAAAAAATGAATCCGACCATATCTTGTAAAGCATTGGAAAGAATTAACACTCCTCAAACTCTCAAGATAGATGGACATATCAAGAAGAAAAAGGTTCAAGAAGTGAAATATCATATCGAGAAAGAAGAAATGAATCCGACTATATCTTGTAATGCATTGACCGGAATTACCACTCCTCAAACTATCAAAATAGAAAGATATATCAAGAAGAAAAAGTTAATAGTGTTGATTGATCTCGGCAGTACCCATAATTTTATTCATTGTAAGATCCCAAGGAATTGAATTGCTTCCTATATCCAGCACCAAAGTGTCAAGTGATGGTTGCAAGTGGAGGAACCATAAATTGCTCTAGAAAGTGCCATAATATCAAGCTATCCATGGGAGAATATGTATTGAATAGCCCAATGCTTTCCATTCCAATGCGTGGTGCTGATGTTGTACTAGGTGTCCAATGGCTACAATCCTTGGGTACAATAGATTTTAATTTTCAAGAAATTCTCATGAAATTTTCTTCGAAAGGAAAGGAAGTTGAATTAAGGGGTATCCCAAGGAAACCGGGAAAGATAATTAGCTCTAACAGACTAAAAAAGCTTCTAAAGAAAGAAAAACGAGGCGTAATTGCACAATTATGTTCCCTAGAGGTTCCCACATCGAAATCATCTATTTCTCCAAATCTCAAAAAAGTCTTGGACAATCATTCCAAGGTATTGGAGACTCCCAAAGGGCATCCCACCCATTCGTGATCATGATCATTCTATTCATTTGATTTTAGGAAGTGTTCCTCCAAACATCAGGCTTTACAGATATCCCTATGCTCAAAAGAGTGAAATTGAGCGTATGGTTGCAGAAATGCTAGAAGCTGGTATAATTCAACCTAGTCAAAGTTCTTTCTCTGCTCCAATAGTATTGATGCACAAGAAGAATGGGTCATGGCGCATGTGTCCGGATTATAGAGAGCTCAACAAGCTCACTATTAAAGATAAATTTCCCATTCCTGTCATGGATGAAGTATTGGATGAATTGCATGGATTAATTTACTTCACCAAGTTGGATCTTCGTTCAGGATATCATCAAATAAGAATGAATACTGAAGACATTCCAAAAACAACATTATTGAAGAAAGATGCATTTTCATGGACTCCAAAAGCAACGAAGGCATTTGAACATCTTAAAGAGGCAATGTGCCAAGCACCGGTCATAGCTATGCCAGAGTTCACAAAAACCTTTATTGTGGAATATGATGCATCAGGAAATAGAATTGGTGATGTTTTAATGCATGAAGAAAGACCCATGGCTTTTGAAAGTCGTCCAATCAAACGAAAGTATTTACACAAAGCTATTTATGAGAAGGAAATGTTGGAAAGAAGACATGCACTTAAGAAACGGCGACCTTACATAATGAGAAGATCTCAGTTCAAACAATATTGCAAAAACTTGACAAGGAAGGAAAAATCATATTGGAACCTAAAGCAGTCACAAAAACAAAAACCCTACAACTACGAAATCGATCAATTTCAGAGTATCTCATCAAGTGGAAGAACTTACCCACTGAAGATTCCACATGGGAGAACAAGAATTTTATACAGAAGCATCCATAACTACTCAAGCATTGAGGACAACATTTTTTGAAGGAGAGGGGCATGTTAGGTCCCTATACTACTAGTGTAACCCCTTATTGTTATTAGTGCAACCCCCTTATTATATTATTGTGCCCATGTAGTCCCAATATTGTCATTATTGTGCCCCATGGAAGCCCACTATTGTTATTGTTGTGCCCTTACATTATTACTGTTATGTCGGCTCTAATTATATTATGACCCCTTAGACTCCTATATATAGAAAGGAGGTCTTGTCATTTGTATCATCCAAGAATTGTTCATTTGTGTAATGTAAAGGAGGTTGCCCCCTCGAAGAGGCTTGTTTCTAAGGCGTTTATCTATCTTTTCTATCTTTTTGTGAGCTGGTTTCATAACAACATTTGCCAGTTGGGGACTTACAAGATCCTCAAAATTCTATGATGGAATCGTCATCATAGGATTCACTAATCTAGAGAGGAAGCAAGTGTTTCAATAGGAACTCCAACTTATGGAATCCATGAGATGATGATGTAATGACATGAAGCAGATCAAGGAATTGAAAAATCTTTCAAGGAAGCTGTTGGAAGAAGCCTCGATGACCTGAAGGTAAAAGAAGTTATGTATGCTTATGTTTAATATTATAATGTCATGTCATATGGTTGCAGGTAACATGGATCATTGCTTCTATCTTGAGAAGCACGAACAAGAGAAAAAGGATCTCTTCCTCTAAAAATATGCAGGAAGGCATAAGTCACACTAGATGAAATCAACATAATATGTCCTCATATGAAGTATGAGGTGATCGACTACAATAAAGAAACTTTGATTGGAAGCTACGGAATGTGTGAGGAAGGAAGAGATCGTGCGATATGCAACCATGATGAAGGCAATCAACATCCAAAAGACCAAGAAGATTTGACTACGAAATCTCCCAGAAAGATATGAAGAATCTGATAAAAGTCTGAAAAGAATGAAGACCCTTGATAATGGATACCTTTGGAAGATGTGACAACATGTATGCAGGATGCTAATACCTACAAGAAGATGTCATGATGAAGAGCCATCTCGTAAGGTATGATTTAATTTAATAATGTTTTAATTTCTTGAATAATATTTGGATGAGTTCATGCGAGGCTACTAGAACAAAACTTGTAAGTACAAGTGCAACTAGCATTCATGCCATGGATGGAAACTCCTAAAAGAAGCATGGAGAGAAAAGAAGTAGCCATATGAAGAAGGTTCTAGATATGAACCAAGAAGGCCACTTTCCATGAAGAAAGGAATGACATGACAGAATAAAAAGGAAAGTGATCGATGGTTGTTGCCCTACAAGGAAGAAGCTCAACTAAATTTCATGACATCAAGGAGAGAAGTTGATCAAGCAGCTGAAGGACCCACAAAGAAAAAGTTGTTGATATATAGAAGAGCCCCTAGCTAAGAGGGAGCTCTAACAGGTCCCTAAACAAGATGGAGTTTGAATTAAGATCACCCCTGATTACAAAGGAGTGACAACTGTGTTTTTTTCCATGTCATGTGTCATGCACTAGACCAGGACTAACAGCTGTAAGTCTAGATGAAGGCCATGAATGGAAATGTAGACAAATGATAGACACAACATTCTTGTCTTCACTTGGGAAGATGTAATATCCCATATCAGGAATATACCCCAAACACAAGCAAACTCCAACCAGAGATGGACTGGGAGGGCATTTACCAGATATGTCGCCTCTAAAAAGAGGACGAGATCTGGAGGCTACCTAGCCCTTTCCAGACTCTGTCTAAGAGTATAATAGAAACACACAAGTGGTATAATAGCTGAGAATGCTCACAGAGATACAAGTAACAATGATACTATATATATCAAATAAACCATAAACAGATACACAAGAAATGCAGAGAGAATGCTAAGCCATTTTATTATACTGAGTAATAAAATGAGTACAGGAGGTGATCAGGAAGATGGCACCTTTACTTGCACAAGGCAAGTGAAGAAATACACTCAGAATAGCAAAGGAATGGCCCCTCTCTGATCTGCGTCCAAGCTGCTGGGAAAACTGCTGCGCTGCTGCTGCTGTTAGAAATCAAACGAGGATTTGGGACTGCTCCCCTCCTCAGAAAAAGCTGAAACTCTGGAATCGGACTCTACTCAAAAAACCTAGAAAAACCCAGGAAGCTTTCCTGGAATGGCCGACCCCCGAAAATCACCCCCTTGTAGTTCTGCACAGTTCCTCACTGCTCTGCGCTGCCATTGAATAGAACCCTCCGAAACTCAACCCAAAACTCTGCCAAACTCCTCCAATATGCAAGAGTTGATCTCTTGCTCAATCCCTTGGCTCAAATCCTCCACAAACCCTCAATCCAGACTGCTCCCAAAAAGAATTGCGTCCCTCTCCCAGTGCTGCACAGTCCTCCAGAACACTGATAAAACCACTATTGAAATGTTGAAGATACTGCTACTGAAATGCCAACGAAAATACTTTGCCCGAGCAAGCACTCGAAGTCCCCTGAGGCTAAGGGTGAGATCTCCGAATGGAGACACTCAATGCACTAAACAGTGCTGCAGACTAGCTAAACAGCCAGCGTGCTCTAAGCCAAAACGACTATCACAAATGCACATAACCGAATGATCAAAATGAGGGGGCTCCTCTCTCTTTTATAGCTTCTGCCTCTCTCAATCCCAATGCTCACCTTCTCCTGCGTGATTCCCCTTTTGCCACGTGTTCCTCCCCTCCTGCACAATCCCTCCATGTGTCTGCGTGGGCTCCATTTCTGCGTCCCCCTTTTGGCCCCCTTGGCTCTCCCTTTAAGTCACAACGTTGTGCTACTAGGAAGTGACTTTTATTCTAAAAGTGAGTTATGTCCCCCCTTTCTCACTTTTTTATTTACAAAATAACTATAGAAGGCAAAATTTGACAAAATTGAATATTCCAATTAGCTGGGGCTAATTAGGAATATTACAGTCTCCCCCGGCAAAATGTTGCTTGTCCTCAAGCAACTGAAGTGATGGATGCTGTAAGATCTTCTCATTCTCCCAAGTGGCATCCTCATCCGGCAAATTCTTCCACCTCACCAAGAATTCTCGACCATTCTGCTCCGCAGCTGCCTCTCCCTGATATCAATGATAGCCTCCGACTGCAATACCAAATGCCCCTCATCATCCATAGGTGGTAGCTCATTTTTCACTGTTAGCTGCTGCCCCAATGCCTTTTTCAAGCATGATACATGAAAAATGTTATGAATCTTGCTGCCTTGGGGCAGCTCCAACTCATATGCAACCTATCCAATCCTGCGTATCACCCTGTATGGCCCATAAAAGCGGGGCTTGAGCTTTTCAGCCCCCTTCTGCTTCAGTGACGACTGTCGGTATGGCTGTAATCATAGGTAGACCATGTCCCCCACCTCGAACTGCCTCTCTACCCGACCCCTGTCGACATACAGCTTCTGCTGGTTCTGCGTTGTAGCCATGTTATCCTTGAGAGCTCGGAGGATATCTTGACTCTCTTGGATCCAAATCTTAGCTCTAGGAGCCCTACTGTTACCAAACATCACGTCAACAAAAGATAAAGGATGATACCCATATAAGGCATAGAATGGTGACATACCAATGGATATGTGATGTGAAGTATTGTAGCAATACTCCCCCAGATGCAGCCACTTCAGCCATGCTCACTGTTGCCCACTGGTATAGTTACGCAAGTAGCCCTCCAGCCACTAGTCAACTATCTCTGTCTGCCCATCCATCTGTGGGTGATAACTGGTACTCGGAGTCAACTCCGTCCCCACCAACCGGAAAAGCTCCTGCCAAAACCCGCCCATGAAACGGCTGTCCCTGTCACTGATGATGGTCTTAGGAAGACCATGTAGCCTGAAGATCTCCCTGAAGAACAGCTCGGCCACCTGTGCTGCTGTGTAGTGTGCGGATATGGCAAAGAAATGCGCGTACTTTGTCAGTCAATCAACGATGACAAAGATACAATCCTCGCCCTGTACTGTGGGCAATCCTGTGATGAAGTCCATCGAAATGCTCTCCCATTTCCCCTCCGGAATGGGTAGCGGCTGCAATAAACCCGCGGGATGGCTCATCTCTCCCTTGTTCCGCTGGCAAACATCGCACTCCTTGATATGCCGGAGTACGTCCTCCTTGAGGCCCTTCCAAGAGAACCTCTCTCTAATGGCCCTGTAGGTTTTGGTAAACCCCTGATGCCCTGCCAATGGTGAATCATGTGATGCCTAGAGTATCTTCTTCTTGAGTTGAGACCTCTCAGTCAAGAAGATCCGATCCCTCTAATAGATGATCTCATCGATCACCCTGAACCTATCATCTGTCACCTGCCCGTCCAGAATCTCACATGCAAACCTGTCCTTGGAGTACTCTACTAAGAGTCGAGCCCTCCAGTCTGTATCCAAGCTCATAACAGACAACGTGGCTGGTCTACGTGAAAGGGCCTCTGCTACCACATTGTTCTTACCCTTGACATACTCAATGTCAAATTCATATGCTTGGATCTTACTGATCCACTTCTGCTGCCTCTCCTGCAACTGCTTCTGCTCCAAAAAGAACTTGAGGCTGTTGTGATCAGTCCTCACCCTGAACCTGTTCCCCACCAAATACTGTCGGTACTTAGCCAATGCATGCATGATGGCCAGCATCTCCTTGTCGTATATAGAATACAACCTCTCGTGCGGAAGGAGCTTCCGACTCTTAAAGGCTATAGGGTGACCTCCCTGCATCAATACTGCGCTAATCCCCTCTCCTGACGCATCACACTCCAAAACAAATGGTTGCATAAAATCTGGCAATGCAAGCACTGGGCAGCTACTCATAACCTCCTTGAGCCTGTCAAAGGCTCGCTGCGTTGTATCCTACCACCTGAATGCCCTCTTCCTCGTCAAATTTGTCAAGGGTGCAGCAAGCTGTGAGAAACCTTTGACGAACTTCCGGTAGTAAGTACAAATGCCAATGAATCCTTGAAGTTCTGTCACGTTTCTCGGCTCCGGCCAATCTCTGATGGCCCTAATCTTCTCCTTGTGGACCCTCACTCCATCCACTCCAATGATGTGTCCCAAGTATAACATCTCCGTCAACCCGAACTCACATTTGGAGAGCTTGGCATAGAACTGTTGCTCCTCCAAGATGCATAATACTGTCACAATATGCTGGAGATGCTCCTCCCACGTCCTGTTGTAAATGAGTATATCATCAAAGAACACCAACACAAACTTCCTCAAGTGACTACGGAAGATGTGATTCATGCAAGACTGAAATGTAGCTGGGGCGTTGGTTAGCCCGAAGGGCATCACCAAAAACTCAAAGTGCCCATAGTGACATCTGAAGGTAGTCTTGGGAATGTCCTGCTCCCTCACGCGAATCTGATGGTACCCTGATCTCAAATCAATCTTTGAGAAGAACCGTGCTCCTCTCAACTCATCCATCAACTCATCGATCCTGGGTATAGGGTACCTGTTCTTCAGTGTCCTCTTTTTCAAGGCCCTGTAGTCAATGCACATCCTCAATGTACCATCCTTCTTCTTCACCAACACCACAGAAGAAGCAAAAGGACTCGTGCTCGATCGGATGTGCCCAAGAGCTAGCAACTCCTGAATGGCTCGCTCTATCTCGTCTCGATAGGCCTTGGGATGCCTATAGGGGGTAGTAATCACTGCCTGTATGCCCTGCTCAAGCTCAATAGTGTGCTCAAACCCCCGGTCCGGTGGTTGACCCTGCGGAATCTCCGCAAATACTATGGCATACCGGTCAAGGATGGACTGTATCTCCGGGTGCACTGTCTGCCTTGTAGTCCCTGCCTCCGATACACGTAGCTCTACTGCCCACTCTATGTCTCCCTTTCTGAAGACTGCCTCCATCCGATGAGCCGAAACAGTCTGAGGCAGATACTTATGCTGTCCCCGTATCTTCTCATGCCTCCCTGTCTTCTCATCATCCCACTCCATCTCTAAGGTCTTCCAATCCGTCGCGACCTTCCCTAGAGTGATGAGCCATTGAACACCCAGTATCATGTTGGTGTCCGGAATATCGACCACGAAAAAGTGGTCAGTCAATGTGTAGGTGCCCATCGTCACTGAAAGCTCTGGAACATATCGAGTACACGTCATGGTCTGATCTCCTCGGACCAAGACTGAAAACCCATCGAAGCTCTTTGTCTATATGCCTCTCCGCTCAACCATTTGTGCATCGATGAAGTTGTGGGTCGCCCCACTGTCAACCAAAACTGACACTCACTGGCCACGTACCATCCCTCGTACGCGTAGCGTCAGATACTTGGGAACTCCTCGCAATGCGGCAAGGGCCCCTCCAGTGGGTGCAAAAGATGCACCACCTGCTGCTGGCGGTGAAGGTGGCAAAGGTCCCTGTCCATCATGGCTATCTCCTGCCTCCACACATCCTCGTCATCCTCCTCTCCACTGCTCTTGGAGAAAACCTCAATGAAATGTGCCTTGCTAGCAGCACATCTATGTCCTGGTGCCCATGGCTCCTGACATGTGAAGCACAACCGCTTCTTCTTCAGCTCCCTCTTGACATCATCGTCAATCTGCACTCGTCCTGGATTCCCCTTTGGAGGTGGAATCCTCACATCCTTCCCCTTAGACTGGAAAGTCTGTCTCTGGGGGTAAGGTGTCCGGGTCCTGGGTAAGACATCTTGTAGGTCCTGGGTCCTGCTGATAGCATCCTGAAGGGTGGTCGGTCTAGCGGATCTGACTAGACCCCGAAGTGGCTCTGCTAACCCCTCAACATACATATAGATCCTCCGTGCCGTGGATAGATCTGGCACCATCACTGAGACCCTCAAGAAATCTGCAATGTAGGTCTCTAGGCTCCCTGTCTGTTTGAGCCTTGTCAGCTCAACAAAATGTTGCTCTGGATCCCTCCAATCAAATCGCTCCATCAATCTCCTGGTGAACTCGGCATATGTCGTCACCATGGAGTGTCCTAGTGTAACCATCCCATGAAACCACCAATCCTGGGCCTCACCATCCAAATGCAATGTCGCCACCTTGATGGCCTCTGTCTCCGACATCTGGTTAAGCTGGAAATAAATGTCCAGCTTCTCCACCCAAGACCTTGCCGAACTGTTTGATGAGCCATCAAACGTAGGCAAGTGGAATCTACTCGCTACACAGTGGGTGTCACCATCATGATAATGTCGGTACCCTCTGTGATGGTCGTGGGGTCTACTATCCCGCTGGAGCTGAACAAAATCACGGAATGAGAGGGCTTCCCTAAAATCCTGCCCATAGGCCTGGTACTCTGCAAAATAATCACCCATGTGTCCAGGCTCTGCCTCCTACTAGGCTACGGCCCCCGTGTCTGCTCCTAAGAAAGTGGGCATGGTAGAGCATGTAGGGGCATGTGATGCCACCTGCTGCGCAGTATCACGCTGCTCTGACAAATGGTGGGATGCACCCAATCCCTCCCCAACCTGGAAAACCCGTGGGCTCTCATGCTGTCTGGCCTCTACTGCCGTGAATCTCTGCCCCATCACCTCAATCTACCTCGACAGATCCTGCACTGATTTGAGGAACATATCCGCAAATCTCTTCCCGTCATCATCTGCCATTGAAGCCTCCTACTCTGCGTCCACCACCAGCTCCCTCTGTTCTGCGTCCACCACAGGCTCCTCCTGTTCTACGTCCACCACCGGAACACAGTCTCCCTCTCCGTAGGTATTCTCCAACCTACACCCAGCGTCTCTGTATCTCCGACCTCTGTAACAAATATAGGGTTTCTCCCCTAGTGTCATAGATTGCTAGCTCCACACGCTGAGCTAGATCTATGCTCTGATACCACTGTAATATCCCATATCAGGAATATACCCCAAATACAAGCAAACTCCAACCAGAGATGGACTAGGAGGGCATTTACTAGATATGTCGCCTCTAAAAAGAGGACGAGATCCGGAGGCTACCTGGGCCTTCCCAAACTCTGTCTAAGAGTATAATAGAAACACACAAGTGGTATAATAGCCGAGAATGCTCACAGAGATACAAGTGACAATGATACTATATATATCAAATAAACCATAAACAGATACACAAGAAATGCAAAGAGAATGCTAAGCCATTTTATTATACTGAGTAATAAAATGAGTACAGGAGGTGATTAGGAAGATGGCACCTCTACTTGCACAAGGCAAGTGAAGAAATACACTTAGAATAGCAAAAAAATGGCCCCTCTCTGATCTGTGTCCAAGCTGCTGGGAAAACTGTTGCGTTGTTGCTACTGTTAGAAATCAAACGAGGATTTGGGACTACTCCCCTCCTCAGAAAAAGCTGAAACTCTGGAATTGGACTCTACTCAAGAAACCCAGAAAAACCCAGGAAGCTTTCCTAGAATGGCCGACCCCCGAAATTCACCCCCTTGGGGTTATGCGCAGTGCCTCACTGCTATGCGCTGCCACTAAATAGAACCCTCCGAAACTCAACTCAAAACTCTGCCAAACGCCTCCAATATGCAAGAGCTGATCTCTTTCTCAATCCCTTGGCTCAAATCCTCCACAAACCCTCAATCCAGACTGCTCCCAAAAAGAACTGCATCCCTCTCCCAATGCTGCGCAGTCCTTTAGAACACTGATAAAACCACTGCTGAAATGCTGAAGATACTGCTGCTGAAATGCCAACAAAAATACCTTCCCTGAGCAGGCACTCGAAGTCCCCCAGGGCTAAGGGTGAGATCTCCGAACGGAGACACTCAATGCACTAAACAGTGCTGCAGACTAGCTAAACAGCCAGCGTGCTCTAAGCCAAAATGACTATCACAAATGCACATAACCGAATGATCAAAATGAGGTGGCTCCTCTCTCTTTTATAGCTTCTACCTCTCTCAATCCTAATGCTCACCTTCTCCTGCGTGATTCCCCTTTTGCCACATGTTCCTCCCCTCCTACGCAATCCCTCCATGTGTCTGCGTGGGCTCCATTTCTGCGTCCCCCTTTTGGCCCCCTTGGCTCTCCCTTTAAGTCACAACGTTGTGCTACTAGGAAGTGACTTTTATTCTAAAAGTGAGTTATGTCCCCCTTTCTCACTTTTTTATTTACAAAATAACTATAGAAGGCAAAATTTGGCAAAATCGAATATTCCAATTAGCTAGGGCTAATTAGGTATATTACAGAAGAAAAATGGGAGGATTGGGTAATCATCTGGCATCCAATACTCTTTGAGGATGTGTAGGGCATCCAAGATAAGAGTAGGCAAGAGGATCGATATTCTTTGAGGGTTGGGAACCCAAGATAAGAATAGTCCTAGAAGGTCATACGCAGTGAATACCCAGGTTGGCATGTACCTTGAGAGACAATGATGAAGGTGTCTATAAATCATTGGTCTCGCCAGCATTGTAGCCAAGGCTTTGCGCTATGACAATGCTGATTGATATGATGCTATACAGATGGTATTGCCAATCCAATTCTTCTTATGAGAAATTTTTCAGATTGAGAATAACCAAGTACATTGTAAATACCTCCCTAGTTAAGAGGGAGTGTTGAAGAAAAGTGTAACTAGGTTCGGTATTTGTCAATGTAATTTTGATCTTTGTACTTATCAAGAAAAAGAAATATTATTTTTGTAAATTATAAGAATGAGTTTCTTGCTCATTTCATAGGTCTAGGAAAGTCAAAGAGTCAAAGTCATGTATAAGGAGTCACAGTGATCCCACTCTGAATGGAGTCACAGTCTTGACATACTAATAAGAAGGATCACAGTGATCCCACTGTGATACATTTTGTCTCTAGATATTTGTGAGAAGAAGAAGCTCAGTGATCACACAGTAATGCACTCTCGGCATACTGAACACAATCATGATCTCGGTCAAAGTAAAGGAGTAGCAAGGATATAAGTGAAGAGGCAACAATGCTGCAGCTATAATAACTTTTGTGTTGCAAGAATGATTACCTCAGTGAAGCAACAATGATGATGAAGAACTCAACAGTAACAAAAATGAGGATTGGTGTCTTGATCTTGGAGTGGCATCATAGGTCAAGGGTCATGGTCTTGGTATTCGTCAGTTGGAATCTCTATAAGAAGAATTTTGTGCGGGTTTTCCTCTCCAAGAGGGAGAGGTTTCGGCCCTAGCAGAAAGCCAACCATCTCGTGTTCTTATCTCTTTGTTTCGGTAACTATTTGATGAATATAAGAAGACACACTCCGAGAAGAACAAGTGAAGATTGTGCTAAGAAGAAAAACTAAAAATAGCTCACAAGTAGTTATCATGCTAGAAGAATCACATTAACTTCACTTGCCCTAGACTCTTCAACATTCTTTGCATCATGTTTCCATCAGGATGTTCCACCTACCACACGAGTGTCAGTTGTAGATGACATGTACAACTCTTCCTTTGGTAGCCTTGCATTAGCCCATCTAGATATTATCTAAAAATAGAAAATGAACATTAAATCAAAAATACATTTGTGATGGTCTTTCATCATGACATCTCCTTGCTTGAATCAGCATCCTGCATATACATTGACACATCTCCAAAAAGATATACAACGTCAGGGATCTCTTTATTTTTCAAACTTTATCAGGATCGTCGTATCTTTCCCATGGAGACATCATAGGCAAATCTTCTAGTCCTTGGATGTTGATTACTTTCTCCATAGTTGCATTTTTCATGATCTCTTCCTTTCTTTATTCACACATTTCCTCCCAGAAACTTCCAATCATAGTTCCTTTCAACTTTGTTAACAACCTCATATTTCATATGAGGACATAATGTGTGAACTATGCCTTCATGCATCCTTTCGCAGGAGGAGATCTTTTCTTTTGATCATGATCTTGAGGTAGAGCACTCATTCATGATATCTGCAACCATATGACATGACTATATTTTATCAAGTACAAGCATACATACCTCGTCTCTTTCTTTTGGTCATCTAGAATTCGTTCAGCAGCTTCCTTGATTGAAAGAACTTCAATCCCTTGACGTGCTTCACTTCTTTTGACATCATACCATCATCCCATGAATCCCATTCAAGTTGGAATTCTCGGTGAGACACTTTCTTCTTCCAGTAAGTGAACCTTCCAATGAAGATTCCAACGGAGGATCTTGATCATCCTCATCCTGCAAATGCTCCTTTTGAATGATGTATGATAAGCTCTATACTAGATGACTTTCTTTTTCCTATAAGTACTACTTATGCTTCTAATGAGGTTACCAAGAACTACATCCTTTTATAGGTGAAAGCCATAGACTTTTATTTCAGCTATCTTTCATGCTTCTTTATGATGATGTTCTTGCTTTCAATCATATGCTTCTATGATGCCATCTCCCAACATAATGCATCCTATCATGCTTCTAATGATTCCTACTATGATAGTTATACTTTACAACAGAAACTTGAAAAGAGCTAGGTGAGGAAGACTATCTCAATCATAATAGAGACCTTTTACTTCCTCCTTGGATTTCTTCTTTTCAGCGTCTTCCACTTCTTCAGTGATATGGGCTTCTTCCCTTCCTCTTTTGTTGTTGTCCTTCTTGAGCTTTGGACAATCTCTCTTGTAGTGCCCATATTCATGACAACCATAGCATTGAACCTTCGACAAGTTCTTCTTCTTTTTCTGAGGACTAAGCTTCCCAAACTTCCCCTTTTCTTCTAGCCATGTTAGCAAATGCTTGAGCTTTCTCACTTGATCCTACATCGATTTTTTTCTTTAGCCTGGTTTCTTTGATTTTGCACAATGCCATAGTTCATTGAATGGAGTAGCTTCCTTCTTCCCATAGATACTTGATGTGAAGTTGCCCCATTCCTCTGGTAGTGCATTGAGCACTATGGTAGTCATTTCCTTGTCAGACATTATTTCTCCCAACTCTTGGAGTTGGTCTCTTATTTCTGACACCCTCATAAAGTATGAGGCTATTCCTTTTTCTTTTGATATCTTCATCTTGTAGAGCTTGAGCTTCTTCTTTCAGTGTTTGACAATTAAACCCTTAACATGACCAACGACTTCATTTTCTATGAGGATCAAATCTATCCTCTTCTTCCATGCAAGAAAGTTTGACGACCCAACCAATTTGTTGCTCTCCTTGCAATATGAATTCATTTTGACATATTCAAATATAGATATAAAAATACTTACTTGTCAAGTGAAGATACTCCTAGATGATGAAATCTTCAACTTGATGCCTTCTTGATTTTGATGATGATGTAGATAATAGAAGGTGTCTTCTTGTAGAGGATTTCTTTCTTCAAAAGTGATCCTTGGCTCAAAGGGAGATCACATTGATTCGTTGATGATGATGCCAACGTTTTTTTCCTGCTTTTCTTCCTTCAAGGCAATGCTAGTTAAACTTGTTTCACAACCTCAAATTTCAGCCCTTCTTCAGAATTTAAGCTTGTTATAGCAGTTATGCGATTTCGGCCTTTTCTACAATAACCCTAGATCACACGTGTGGCTAGAAGATGGACAAATTTGCCTCCTTTCTACTTCGCTTGACTTGACTTCTTTTTCTTGTTATTTCGGCTTGCAAAGGAGACCTTTCTTGGCACAGAACTTGATCCTTGATGGTGGCTGCAATTCGATACTTGCTACTGCATAAGGATGTCTTAATTCTTCGTACGTGCGGAGAATATAGCCCAGAAAAATAGACCCAAAAGTGCTTCGCTATTCCTTCCTCGTGATAATGATTATAGAAGATTCCCAAGAACGCTTCAAGTGTGGAACCCTTCTTTGGATGAGCTAGGGTTTTGAGGTCTTCTTTGATGCTCTTAATTATTCCCTTTCAATATGATGAGAGGGTTAGTCCTTCTTGATGATTGATGCTCTTGATGTTTCCAAGATGATCTCTTTATACTTTGGCCCTTGAGTGCCGTTCTTTGTGTTGCCCTTCCTTGATGTAGTCACCTTAGCTCTGATACCATGTTGAGAAATCTAGGGGGAAACAAGTGTAGGTGATTTCTCTTACTTTGATAATTGCTTGTGATGTATTTTTACTTTACTTGATTAACTTCTTCTTTCCTTTATTATTATTAGTGTTCTCTATCATCAAACAACTATGTAACGAACAAAGTTCATTCTTCAGATTAAATACTCCAGAAGACTTGGCATATGTAGATCTCCATTCAAGATGCAAGAATATATATTAAAGTGAATAAGAATGATGTTACAATTGGGAGTGAGGGTCTTGTATATATAGCCAAGTAAGCACCCTTTCACGAGCGGTCATGTCTCCTTAGACATGCCTTTTTGTTTAAATAATCATTATTACAATTATTTATATTTATATTATTTATATATATTTTATTCGTAACATTGCCTCCCTCCTGAAAAAAGCTTTGTCCTCAAAGCTTGTTGATGGAAAAGGCTTGATCTCTCATTTGGTTTCGAATGCCTTCTTGTCTCGGCATTGTCATCTTCGTTGATACAAGTTGATATGATCTTCTGAGTGACAAACAAAACTATCGCACTGAGAAGGGATCAGACCATCCTAGATTAATCTTCTGTGGTATATTCTAATCACTGGAATTTTGTAACAAATTTTTGTCATAGGACTGGATTGAGGTTACATCAATATTCTTTGGAACATCAGTTTATTGTATCTATTCTGAATGGTCCCGATATGTAGCTTGGTTGAGTTGTCTACTCTCATGATTCGGATGTCGACAGGGAACATTTTTGGTTTGACTTTCCCTTATTAGGTGTGCGGAAATTTTTTGATTTCCTTTTGGTACTACGGTTGTTGAGTTAGGTAGACAATCTGCGTTTGGAATTTTCATCATCTGGATTGTAACATGTGAGTGTGTATTTCCTTCAACTGATTGATCCTCTTCTTGAGTTCTGCTATTGACTGGTTTGGTATTTGTTTCTTTATCTTCAACTGGCGATGTTACGACTAACGACTTCGATACTTCCTCTTCAATATAATGTTCTAACTTGTCTTTTAACGACTTCTTGTCCTTCTTAAGCTTTTTAATTTGTGTTAGTAATTTTTCGCTATGATCCTTAAGTCGCAAGACTTCTTCATTTCTATCAGCAGTGATTTTGTCAATTTCATTTTGCATATTTTGTAATACTTTTTTACCTTCTTGAAAAATTACTTTTGAAATATCTTGGATGTCTTCTGGTGTTACTGAATTTGGCTTCATAGTGACATCCTGTAGTGTTATTTTTTTCTTTTTGTAAGAAAATGTCAAAAACTTCTTTTTCGTATTCAGGATGAAGGAACCAAGGGTTTCCATCTAGGGTGAACCTAAAATAATGTCACCTTGATCGCTCCATAGGGTTTGAACTGAGAATTGTGATACGAATGTATAATCTCCAATGTTTAATTGTAAATTGGTTATGTCATATATTTTGTTGTTAAAACAGTCAAATTTTTCAAATATATTTGACTTGGGAATCACTAATTGGTTTACGATTTTAGGTTTTATATAATTTTTATTTTCGGCTAGCGAGATAGCGATAGTAACATCTTTTCCTGCAATAGACCCTTTATTTCTAAATAGCACTGAGGCATAGTTATATAAGTTTATGGAAATCTTCCTTCCTTCAATTCCGAATTAGATTCCATTTGCATTTATTGAGGTTAACCTAGGGTCTTAAAAGTAGCCCCTTTTATCCTTCAAAACTTTTGAATTGAGCTTTAGCAGTTAATTTTTATTTTTTAATTATAATAATTCCCTTCTTTTACTTTTTGGGATATAATAAAAAAAAATATTTTACTTTTCAAAATAATCCCAGCGCTAAGTAATTAGTGTATGGATTTATTTTTTAAAGGTATATAATTTCAAAAGATTTTATAGCAAATTGTACACTTATGAATGGGTACGACCATTCATTTAATCCTTCCAGGTTAATTTTTTATTATTTTATGTGTGTTGTACGCATCAACTTTTTGTACATGTCAAAAGCGAAAAATTGAGCTTGTGGCAGTGGTGGATGAAAATGGCTGTTGAACAACACACAACAGGGGAATCAATAGCGACGTAGGAGAAGGTAGTTGGTGGTGGTTACTAGTAGTAGTGTGGTTTGGTCTCAATGACGGCGAAACAGTATTTGCAACAGTGGGGGCAACGACTTGCTACAACGATGGAGTGATAGGATGAAACTTATGGTTGTGGCATTGTTGTGGTGAGGGCAGAATGAAGGGGTTTGTTCGAAGAAATTGTGAACGGAAACAAGTTTGCAATATACAGTTGAGTCCAAATAATTAAATGGAACAAAGAGTTAGAACAATGGATGCGGAAGCAACGGGGTGTTATGGCTGTGATGGAACATGGCAGACAAAGAAACAGTGTTGAAAAGACGGATTTACAGTGACGGAATAGCAATTTCCGCCGAGGTTTCGAGGGCAGTAATTCGGGCAGCAGCAGTGTATGGGCAGCACCCGATGTGGTCGGATGGCTGTGGACTTACATGGCAGCAGGATTCATGGTTGGGAAAAGAATGTCGTGGATGTAGGATGCGGCAGAGGGAATGGATGGGTAACGGGCGGATGGGCTGTGATAATGTGGGAGTTATCTACGGAGGTGTTGTCGGGGAAAAAACGGTGGTCAATAGAAAAGACGGCTTGTGAACAGTTAACGGGCTTTTCTCCCACTTTTTTTTTAGTCAATATATTTTTTTAATATTTTTTTAATAGTCTTTATTTCCATTATTATTATTTTTAAATGAATTTTTTTATTTTATATTTATTTTGATTTTTTTATCTTCCTTTCTCTTATTTTTTTTAAATGGCCAAAGGGCTGAGGATGAAATTTGCAAAATGGAGAACCTCCACACTATGTAGCAAAACGCTTAAATGGCAACAAGGTTGACGAATTCCCATGGCCAAAGATCGGATCAGACTGGCTCGGTGCAGCAGTTGCGGCCAGAGGATCGAACAACTCTGATACCAAATGTACCAATGTAATAAATAAGGTTCGTATACTCCAAGGAATCCTCTGATACCACAAATGGAATGAACAAAGTTCGTTCTTCAGATTAAATACTCCAGAAGACTTGGAATATGTAGATCTCTATTGAAGATGCAAGAACATATATTAAGGTGAATAAGAATGATGATACAATTGAGAGTGAGGGTCCTGTATATATAGCCAGGTAAGCACCCTTTCACGAGCTGTCATGTCTCCTTAGACATGCCTCTTTGTTTAACTAATCATTATTACAATTATTTATATTTATATTATTTATATATATATTATTCATAACAAGCTACCAAATCATAAAGAACAATGAGACAATAGGACACAAGATATAGGTGATCAGCCAGGGCGAAGACCTCTCCAACTGAGAGGAAAACCCATCAGAATCCTTCTCTTCTTATAGAACTTGAATTGACAAATTCCAAGACCTGTGACCCTTGACCAAGACCCTCCAAGATCAAGTCATCCTTCCTTCTTAATGAGCTTTCCTTACTCAACCTCCAGCAAAAAACTTCGACCTTCCAGCAACTTCGACCCCAACAACAATTTATGCAACTTCGACTTGGCAACATCAGCAACTTCAACCTAGCATCTTCACAACTTTGATCTAGAGGCAGCGTCAACTTTGCAACTTCACAGCTTTGACCTTGCAACTTCACAGATTTGACCTTGCAACTCCAAAGCTTCGACCTTGTAGATTCACAGCGTCGACCTTGCAGCTTCACAGCGTCGATGCAACTTCAGAATTTTGTCTAGCCTAGAAACTATAGAAACCCTAACAAAAGAGAGAGAGAGAGAGGCCCAAAACTTCGACCTTGATCTTCATCTTTTTCCAGCTTCTATCTTGAGGAGATCAAACTTGTTTGAGTGTGCAAATGAGGTCAAACTCCTTATTTATAGGCTTGTGAGGAGTATGAATTGCTCTCTTTAGGGCCTAGGCCGACTTGTCCTTCATGTAGGCCAACTTGATCTTTGTGCCATGATGAGGTCTTGGAGGGTCTTTTGACTCTATTTTGACTCAAATGAATTTTTCTTTACAATATGTAACATGCCCAAATAGGTCTTCAATACATGACCATGACTCAATTGACTTTATGACAAACCTAGAAGCACTCAATGGGTGCTTGACCTAAAAATAAATTTCCCTTGAGCATGAAACCCATGCCTCAAAAGCACAAATAATAAATTTATTTTTCTCTTTTCATCATGATTACATATGTCATTATGAAGACCAAACCTAGTTACATATTTCAACACATTTGTTGCCAAAAGAGTTTGAGCTTCAGAAGGGATGCAGAGACAGAGGGGCAGGGACAGTGAGTCCAGAGGAAAGTTTTTCCAGATTCGAAGAGTCAGGGGCAAGAGGGTTGTATTTCCGAATGGAGTTACACAAAGGCAGCAGAGAAGGCTTCAGAGAGAGATCGGTTTTCCTTAAGGAGAGATAAATTCAGTAGTTGTTTGTTCGGAAATTCTCCAAGAGGCCAAGCGAATTTCCCAGAGTCAGGCAGGACGTCATTTTCTTGCATTTTCAGGCGTAGCGAGTTGGGTTCTGCGCAAGCACTGCGTAGAGGCTGTAAGACTGGCCAGATTTATCAGTTTTCGGAGTAGGATCAGGGGTATTGTTGAGGCATTTGCCTCATAGATATTTTGGCCAGATAATTCTTGGTGTGGATTGCCAAGTTTTTGCATCCAAATTGTACTCAGAATTTCAATGTTGCTTAATAATATAAAACCCTCAGTTGTTGCACCGGTTTTCCCAAGTTGGGTTTTTTATAGGCACTTTTGTCCAAAAATAATTGTGTCCATTTTTATGTGTGTGTGCTAGCAGATTTCTCAATTTCCAACACTATTATTTTCCACAGTTTTAGTTGTGAAGGTTGCAGTGTGATTTATTCAATATTTGTCGTGGCAAAAAAATAGTTAATTAATTAACAATTAGAAGAATTAATTCCAATTGCTACAATAAGATTTCAGTGGTGAAAATTTCACACAAGTTGGCCTAAAGGAGAGAATTTGAACCCTTGAGAAGTTCAACTTCATTTGGACACATTCACTCACAAGTTCGATATCTCAAAAAAGAGTTTGATCTGTTGCCGGGAAGCTAGAAGAAGTAGAGTGAAGGTCAAGGAGAAAGAGGAAGGACAAAATTTCTTTATTTTTGGGCTCTATCTCTCTCACACGTACAAAATTTTAGGGTTTCTCGGTTGCAGAAAGAGGTCGAAGTTGCAAGACTAAGTTGCAATAGGACGAAGTGCAACATCTTTTAGCTGGGAGGAAGGATACTCTATCTAGACCTCGTCGACCTTAGGAAGACTTGTCTTGCTCTTGGAAGGTCTCGGGAGGAGGCTGACCTAGGGTTTCCTTGGAAGCTTCAAGACTGAAATTACGGGGTCGAAGTTGTAAATTGAGTAGCAGTATCGAAGATGGCAAGTCGAAGTTGCAAATTAAGTAGCAGTTTAGCGCAAAATCAAGAAGGACTAGGGGAAGGGCCGACTTGGTACTAGGAGAAGGACTTGGTCTAGGGTTTGGGTCTTTGTATCTCATTTGAAGCAAATTTTAAGAAGAGAAGAGTTTTCAAGTTCTCCCATTAGAGGGGTTTTTCCCTAGCTGAGAGCCTATATCTGTGTCCTCTGTTGTGTTTCGTTCTCAAGATTTGTTTGATGAAAATATCTAGCTAAAGAACATATGAAGAATAACTAAGTTCACAAGCAAAGATTAAGGTTAAGGAAAATAAGATTTAAATAAGCTACCTCTTTACATATTTCAATGGTTACCACCCACCAGGGTGATCTCAACGGTGTTGTAAAACCAAGCACCATGAAGATGAGCTAAGAAGACCGGCCATGACCATCCACCATAGGGGTTCTCTTGTGCAATCTTCTGAAAATCTATGTGAGTCGGCTGACGTGGATGCCTCTGCATTGTGGTCTCGAACCATAACTAATTTTCCCTTTCTATCTCTGATTACTCGCTCTGATACCATGTGAAAATTCTATCACTGCAGCAAATGATTTAATTTTCCTACTTATTCCACGATAAGTTATTTATGAATTTACTTCTATAAACATTAAAATAAACACTGCTGCAGATATCACACCATAATACAAAAACAAACATATGCACAAGCATTAACACATTGACACAGATATTTTGGACAACAGTCCCCAAAAAACCCAATGTGAAAAAATCAGTGCTGCAAGAGAGGATTTTATTATTCAGCAATTCTTCAGTACAACAGGGTGCCAAACTGGCTTACCAACAGAGAGAAATAATTCTCTAGCACTTCTCCCAATCCTAGCGTAATAATTCTCCCGCACTTCTCCCAATCCTAGCGTCAGCCCAGCTGACCTCTGCGTGGCTCTCAAACCCTCTGCGTCAGCCCCTACTTGACTGCGTCAGCCCTGGGCCTCTTTGCGTCAACCCCTGCTTGACTGCGTCAGCCCTGGGCCTCTCTGCGTCACCCACGCAGGCCCAGCTAGTGACTGCGCAGTCTTCTGCTGCCTCTGCGTCTGCTTGAAAAGCCCTACGTCTGCCTCTCCTGCCTCAACGCTAATCTCCAGTCGCTGATCCCGCCTCTCCGCTCCATACTTGTTGCCTCTTGACTGCTCACCAGACCACTGGTTCAATTTCTCAGCTAACCCCGCTCTAGAAATTGAACTGACTGGTCTCCCTCAGTGTGTTCTCCAAGTGACCCTCAAGCCTCCTTTTATACTTTTCTCGTTGACAAATCAACGATCAAGATTAAATCCCTAATCAATGGCTAAGATAAGATCTGGCTTGATCCATGAATTTTGGACCATTCTAACAAAGTTTTATATTAATTCACATTAATATTTTATTTTCCCTAAGTTTAGACTTAAGGACTTCATTAAAAATATTAATTATTTTAATATCTCCCAAACTATTTAGAGTCTGCCCAAACCCTTTTTGGGTATTGGATATCTCATGTGTCGTAGCCTCTCCACCAATTTTCGTGGCTAGAGCACATTTGATGCTACCGCAAATCAACACTCCCTCTTAGCGAGGATTGTGCTCTAGTAATACTCCTCACTGAGTTTCACCCTGATCATTCGGCATTGGTCCTTGTGTTGATGCTAAGCCTCTCTGCCCAACATCCTCTGCATTGTTGCATTCTGCACTGTTGCCCATGGCTCTGCTACTGCCACTGTTGCATTTGTACAACAACTCCCTCTGCATCTATGTTGTTGCTAGTCCTTTTTCCCAACACTGCATCCACACTGCAACTCCCTCCGCATCCTTGTTGTTATCACTCCCATTTCTGCTACTCAAACGGGTTCTTTACCATTCCCATCTTTTCGCTGAAGTAGTCAAACTTTGTCCTTCCAAGGGCCTTGGTGAGGATGTCTGCCCCCTGTTCTTCTGTAGGAGTGTAGCTCAACTATACAGCTCTTCGTTGGACACAGTCCCTGACAAAGTGACACCGGATATCAATATGCTTCAACCTCTCATGAAACACTAGATTCTCAGAGAGCTTGATGCAACTCTGATTATCGCACATGATCCTGGTCGCCTCCATATTCCTTCTGAATAGGTTCACAAGCAATTTTTTAAGCCATATGGCCTCACATGAAGCTGTGCTTGCCGCCATATATTCAGCCTCAGATGAGCTCAGAGCCACATACTTCTGTTTCCTATTGCACCATGAGGTCATTCTTGATCCAACGTTGAAATAGTACCCAGAGGTACTTTTCCGATCCACTAAACTACTTGCCCAATCTGAATAAGTAAATCCACTCAATCTGATATCCTTACTCCTGGTGTACAAGAGTCCATAATCAATTGTTCCCTGTAAATACCTGAGAACATGTTTAGCTGTTGTCCAGTGCGCCCTCTTCGGTTCCACCATGAACTGACTGAGGGTGTTGACAGCGTAGCAAATGTCTGGCCTAGTATTGACCAAATACATCAGGGACCCTATGAGTTGCCTGTATAGGGTGGGATCAACATCCTTGTCTTTTGATGCATCAATCTTTTTCCAATTGGTGATCATTGGCATGGCCAGAGGTCTACAGTCCTCCATCCCGAATCTTTTTAGGATTTTTGTAGCATACCTCCCTTGCCCAAGGAAGATTTCTCCCTTCTGCTGCCAAACTTCCAACCCTAGGAAGTAGTGCATTCGTCCCAAATCCTTCATATTGAATTCTGTGGCTAGATTCTTCTTGCAGTCCTCAATGAGTCTGGATGATCCTGTCAGAAAGAGATCATCCACATACAATACTAAGATTAGTGGCTCATTCTCTACAACCAGATAGTAGAGATTCAGATCCACATCACTCTTGACAAAACCCATCTTCTGCAAGTAGCCATCTATTCGACCATACCATGCTCTCAGTGCATGTTTCAGCCCATACAAGGCTTTTTTCAATCTGCATACATGAGACTTCTTCTCATGAGTTTCAAATCCCTCTGGTTGTTCAATGTATACCTCCTCTTCTATTACCCCATTCAGAAATGTCGTTTTGACATCCATCTGATGGATCTCCCATCCCACCTGGGCTGCAAGAGATATCACGGTCCTAATATATGTATATTGGCTACCGGGCCGAAGGTTTCCTCATAGTCAATCCCTTCTTTTTGAGCATACCCCTTAGCCACAAACCTGGCCTTGTATTTCTCACCACTGTCGTTTGCAGCGTATTTGATCTTGTAGATCCATCTTGAACCTACCACTGATCTATCTTGAGGTCTTGGCACCACCTCCCAGACAACGTTTACCATTATGGAGTTGTATTCCTCTACCATCGCATCTAGCCAAACCTGATGTTGCGCTGCCTCCTTGAAACTGGCAGGCTCTCCATACTGAGCTACTAATGCCTGATATCTATCTGGTTGTTTTCGCTCCCTTTTATTGTTTCTTGGCACACCGATGAAGTACTCTGCATCTCGCAGAATCTAACGAAGTTCCCTGCTTGTTCTTCCTCTACTAGCAGGTGCTTCTGTTTGCTCCTCCTCATCCTGAGAATCTTCCTGCCCTGAGGAAGAGTTCTTTACTTCTGTTGGTTGAAGAGGCTTAACCAACGACTCCTCTTTCGACTGCTCCTCGGAAGGCATCTCACGAGATCTTCTGAAAGCCCTATCCTCCATGAACTATACATCTCATCGTACTACTACCTTCCTGCTCCCTGGAAAATAGATTCTGTATGCCTTAGCGTTCTCACAATATCCTACCAGATATCCCTTTTCCGCAGTCTGATCCAGCTTCTTCCTTTTTTCTTTGGGTATGCGGCAATATGCTAGATTCCCAAATATCCTGAAATGACTGACTTCAGGTGTCTTCCCTGTGAAGACTTTCTCTGGAGTAATCTTGCCCACTGCCCAATGAGAAGTCCTGTTCTGAACATAGACTGTTGTGTTGCACGCTTCTGCCCACAAGAATTTTGGCATATCTTGTTAAAATTGGCAACCAGGGCAAAACTTCATGTGGGTCATCTTATTCATGGCTGATAATATTTTTATTAGATTCCTCTCGTCGAGAGGTGTAGGATTGATATAAAGATCATCCGATTCCGATAAGTATTCATGGAGATATGAATTTATTTTGATTATGGAATTATTATCTAGCCGACCTACAACTCATGTAGGCTCAGAAACCCAACAGTCGCATCTATTCAACCACCAACGTTGTGTATAAATATAAGAGGACTTTTCCTCATTTGCACTCACTCTTCTCATCACATCTCTCTCTCTCTACTGCGCAGAAATGAGTCTCTTCTCTACTGCGCAGAAATGGGTCTCTCTCTCACACATGTGAAGTCGGAAGCTGTTGAACCTGAAGTTGCGACTGCAGATCCAAAGATTGACCTGTGTGGCCTAGAAGATCTCCTCTTTGGAACTGCGTTGTAGGTCCATCTGGATCTCCTCTGAAAGCCGCAACTTTTGGTGGTGGAATGAAGTCAATCCGACGAACGGTTTGCAAGATATCGACTGCCCTAGTTTGAAGCTGAAAACTGCTGAAACTGAAGCTGCAACTGCAAAAGTAAAGATTGACCTGCGTGGCCTAGAAGATCTCCTCATCTAAACTGCGTTGTAGGTTCATCTGAACCTCCTCTGGAAGCCGCAACTTTTGGTGGTGGAATGAAGTCAATCCGACAGTCGGTTTGTGCGATATCGTCTGCCTTAGTTTGATAATGAAGCCGCTAATGCTGATGCTACTGATCTAGGGTTTGCTACTGCTGATATGAATCAGATTTATTCTACTATTTCTCTCTGCTGAATTATTGAAGATAAAAGAAGATTTGATCAAAGGGTTTCCCCACACATTGTGGGGTTTGTCCCTGGCTAGCCGCCACATCTTGTGTCTCTTGTCTTGGCTTGTTTTCTGTCGATTGTTTAATGTTCTATCTGCACTTTACTTTATGTACATGTGATTGCTAATCTGTGGAATATAATAAGAAAAAGAAGTAAACTGTTATAAGCATAGAACATACCATAACTTAACATGGTATCAGAGCTGAGGTGAAGACAAAGCCCGAGCAAGAGCAAGAGCAATCACCGAAGAGAAGATTGGCAAGGCTATCCTAAAGAACTATGGGGTCCTCAACACTCTTTCCTGCCGAAGACAAGCTCCGTGAGAAAGATGACTATCACGGATGGAAGATGTCTATCGATCTAACCCTTGAGGATCAAGGAGTGTTAGATCATGTGAGAGGCAATATTGTTGAGCCTCCATCAAATGGAAGAACGGTGAAGTTAAAGCGAAGAAGATCATCCGGGACTCTATCGACAAGCACTTGGTGGCCTACATCTCTGAACTGGACACCTCCAAGGAAATCTACGATAGACTGCGAAATGGCACTCACGAATCTTGGAGGATTACCATCCGAATGGTACGTGTTTAGGACTACTGTTCTGAACTATAATGTAATTCTTGGTTTCGAGAAATTAATGGCTAGATGCATTCAAGAAGAAACAAGGGAAGAAGAACAAGAAATGCCTATGCCTAAAGGTCCTCCTGCTGCCTTTTCTTCTCATGCTAAGAAAAGAAGTAATTCCGGGACTAAATCAAAAGGAAAGGCTGGACCTAAGGGTGGAAGAAAAGGACAATGTTACATCTGCGATAAAGCAGGTCACTATGCAAGGGAGTGCCCTGATAGAAAGGACTCACACCGGGACGATGATGAAAATCCCTCTGATGGCAAATCAAAGGAATGACAAATTCAACAGCAAAGGTAAGAGGAGAGTTGGGGATCGAGGAAGAGGACAACCATTCAAGAAGGCTAGAAAGTCTAGGATGTATTAAATGCACCTGACCTCAAAAAGAACCTAGTGTCCATCTCGGCAATGGAAGACAAAGGCTACAAGGTAACCTTCAGCAATGGCAAGGTATGTATATGGAAAAATAATGTTAAAGATGCCTTTACTCTTGGGTTTAGTGTTGATTCATTATATCAGGTCGATGGAAGTCCGCTAGGTGTCATGTCTTATGACACAACTCTTCAGTCCGAACTTTGGCATCGGAGGTTTGCCCACCTTCATTACAAAGCTCTACCCGATGTAAGACAGATGGTAACAGGGATGCCCGAATTCCAAGTAGAGAAAGAAGGTGTATGTCTGGGATGTGCCGAAGGAAAGCTCAAAAGGGGACCATTCCCCTCAAGCCAAAGCAAGACCTCCGATATATTACAGTTGGTTCACTCAGGCATATATGAGGCTGGCATTAAGAGGGAGACTACTACACCACGTACTCTTGAGCAGAATGGTGTGGCGGGAAGGAAGAACCGCACGATTGTGGAAGCTGTCTGGGCCATGCTACATGATCAAAGACTTCCGAAGTTTCTATGGGCTAAAACTACAAACACTGCCATATATGTACAAAATCGACGCCCTCATCAAGCATTGGGTTCCAAGACTCCTGAAGAAAAGTTCACCGGTAAGAAACTTGATGTTTCTCATGTTATAATTTTTGGAAGCCCTGTATATTTTCATGTGCCGAAAGAGAAAAGAAATAAATTGGGTGCATCTGGAAAGAAGGGAATTTTCGTGGGCTATGGTGAAAATACTAAAGGCTATAGAATCTATGTAGTCGGTCAAAGGGAAGTCGTAATTAGTCATGATGTCGCCTTTGACGAAGATATGGCTCTCAGCAAGGTGAACAATCTTCCGACTTTGAGGAGCTCTCAAGAAGCCGACACCAGGGAACCGAAAGAAAAGGATGATGAATCAATGCCTGATGTAGAAAAACCCATGGATCCAATTGATCCTCCTCCACATGAGCCTTCCTCTTCTAGGAAGAGGCCTTCATGGCTTAGGGGGCTACTTGATGATGCTGAAGGACATGCTGCACCCCGAGGAACCTTTCGTGAAATTAAGAAACCTAATAGGTATCAGGGATACCTGACCATCATGAGCATGATCATAAAAAATAAGCCTTCATCATTCTCAGACGCCGTCAAGCATCAAGTATGGAAGGATGCTATGACCGAAGAATATGAGTCTATCATGAAGAATGATGTCTGGGAAGTAGTTCCCAGACCCCAGGACAAGACAGTTGTTACTTCCAAATGGCTTTACAAGATAAAGCATGCAACAGATGGAAGTACAGAAAAGTATAAGGCTCATTTTGTTGCTCGTGGTTTCTCCCAGAAGGAAGGTATAGACTATGATGTGATATTTGCACCTGTTGCCAGATATACGACCATCCGCTTGATCATACCCCTTGTGGCTTCACAAGGATGGAACCTACATCAAATGGATGTCAAGACCACGTTCTTGCACAGTTCGATCAAAGAAGAGGTCTATGTGGAGCAACCCAAAGGATTTGAGATTTATGATTGAAAATCTCATGTATGCAGGTTGAAGAAGGCTCTCTATGGGCTGAAGCAAAGCACCCCGAGCATGGTAAGAGAGGATCGATAGCTACTTGATGAAACTGAGATTCACTAGGAGTGAAGCTAATCCTAACCTTTACTTTAAGGTTGAAGATGACAAGCCTCTCATACTAGTGTTGTATGTGGATGACCTCTTTCTAACAGGTGCAGACCCTCTCATTCATAAATGTAAGAGGGAGTTGGCTTCTGAATTTGAAATGAAGGACCTAGGACCGATGCACTATTTCCTAGGACTTGAAGTGTGGCAGAAGCCAAGGGAAATTTTCCTATCTCAAGGAAAATATATGGTGAAGATTCTGAAAAGATTTGGTATGGTGGACTGCAAGCCTGTGACTACCTCGAGGATCCTAACTTTTAGAAGTTATATGGTAGTGATGTTGGACCAGATTTGGGAAATGCCTTTGAGTTTCAAAACTCATTCGCGTTGATGTTCTTGGTGAACCTCCGTCCGAACATATGTTTTGCAGTTAGCACTGTGAGCTCATATTTGGTTGAGTCTCACTACATTGATGCCAAGAATCTTCTAAGATATCTTCATGGCACAATTACTAATGGATTGAGATACACTACCGAAAATATGAAACTGCATGATTATTCGAATGTTGATTAGGCAGGTAGTGTGGAGGATCACTGGAGCCACTTTTTAGTGTTGTTTCTCTTTGGATTCTGCTTCAATATAATGGATGAGCAGGAAGCAGAAGTTAGTTGCCATAAGCACCACCGAGACCGGATACATATCTATGAGTATGATCTCATATGAAGCTGTCTGGTTGGGGAAGCTCTTCAGTGAGCTGTTTGAACACATACCATTGTGATTCTCTGTAACAACCAAAGGTGGGATTCGATTATTGAGGAATCCTGTATTCATCGATTGCTCCAGCAGATAGACATCATCTGGGATATGATAAGTCGATGAGCAAGGAGGCTCCATCGCATTAAGATGATGTACAGGTCGATACACCTTGTCAAAGCCCCGAGGAAAGATCTAATCTGTGATTTTCCCAAACGACTTGGAGTCGTCAAGAAACCCTTGTACAAGGGTCCTGCATGTTGCATACATTGAGCTCTTGGAGCTCTGAGGGCTTGCGATTCTTACTGGAGCAACATACGACCACAGGGTGACTCACCCTCCCCTGGTGGTGCGCACTGGAACAAGATGATTTGCTCTCTTGTGGAACAAGATGACTCGCTCTCTTGTGGGACAAGATGATTCACTCTCTTGTGGAACAGGATGATTCACCCTCCTGTGTAGAAGGATTGATGTGTTCTCCTGTGAGGCCTGGATTGATGTGTTCTCCATGGCGATTGTAGCAGGATTGATGTGTTCTCCTGTGAGGCCTGGATTGATGTGTTCTCCATGGCGGCCTGGATTGATGTGTTCTCCATGGCGATTGTAGTAGGATTGATGTGTTCTCCTGTGAGGACAGGATTGATTAGTTCTCCTATCAAAGCATCCTACCCATGCAGTCTGGGACTCATGGGAAGTACCTCTCATCTGATCAATGAGCAGGGAAATGAAGTTAGGGACCATAGTAGTACCAATGGACGCATCGTTGTATCTACCGTACTCCCTACACTAGGATGACCTCCATTGATCTGGGATCAATGATACTGATCTGGGACCAGTGGTAGGAGTTCTACCATACTATGACGCTGACTTCGGGTCGATTGAGACTGGTCTGGGACCAGTGGTACATACTCCAAGACTGACTTCGTGTCAGTGCAGTACTGGTCTGGGACCAGTGAGAGTGGTACATACTATGACGCTGACTTTGGGTCGGTTGAGACTGGTCTGGGACCAGTGGTACACTCTCTGAGACTGCGATACTGGTCTGGGACCAATGGTAGGAGTGGTACTTACTATGAAGCTGACTTCGGGTCGGCTGAGACTGGTCTAGGACTAGTGGTACGCACTCTGAGACTGACTTTGAGTCAGTGGAGGATGATACTGGTCTAGGACCAGTGGAGTTGTACTCACTATGACGCTGACTTCGGGTTGGTTGAGACTGGTCTGGGACCAGTGGTACATACTCTGAGACTGACTTTGAGTCAGTATGATACATCCTCGATCATTTCTTCTTCTTCATAATTCAGACAAAAGCAGAGCAGAACAGAACAATGCAAGAGCAGAGCAGAACAGAGCAAAACAGTACTGATCAGTACAGGGCAGAACAAGACAAAGCAGAACAGGCAGAATAGAGCAGAGCAAGGCAAGGGTCAGGCTGTACGGGGTAGTGCATTTGATAGATGAATATTAACGACCGATAGACAGATTGCAGATGAAGTTCTCCCTGGTTGAGGAGTGTTAAAATTGGCAACCAGGGCAAAACTTCATGTGGGTCATCTTATTCATGGTTAATAATATTTTTATTAGATTCCTCTCGTCGAGAGGTGTAGGATTGATATAAAGATCATCCGATTCCGATAAGTATTCATGGAGATATGAATTTATTTTGATTATGGAATTATTATCAAGCCGACCTACAACTCATGTAGGCTCAGAAGCCCAACAATCGCATCTATTCAAACACCAACGTTGTGTATAAATATAAGAGGACTTTTCCTCATTGGCACTCACTCGTCTCATCACATCTCTCTCTCTCTACTGCGCAGAAATGAGTCTCTTCTCTACTGCGCAGAAATGGGTCTCTCTCTCACACATGTGAAGCCAGAAGCTGTTGAACCTGACGTTGCGACTGCAGATCCAAAGATTGACCTGCGTGGCCTAGAAGATCTCCTCTTTGGAACTGCATTGTAGGTCCATCTGGATCTCTTCTGAAAGTCGCAACTTTTGGTGGTGGAATGAAGTCAATCCGACGAACGGTTTGTAAGATATCGACTGCCCTAGTTTGAAGCCGGAAACTGCTGAAACTGAAGCTGCAACTGCAGAAGTAAAGATTGACATACGTGGCCTAGAAGATCTCCTCATCTGAACTGCACTGTAGGTTCATCTGAACCTACTCTAGAAGCTGCAACTTTTGGTGGTGGAATGAAGTCAATCCGACGGCCGGTTTGTGAGATATCGTCTGCCCTAGTTTGATAACGAAGTCGCTAATGTTGATGCTGCTAATCTAGGGTTTGCTACTGCTGATATGAATCAGATTTATTGTACTATTTCTCTCTGTTGAATTATTGAAGATAAAAGAAGATTTGATCAAAGGGTTTCCCCACACATTGTGGGGTTTGTCCCTGACTAGCCGCCACATCTTGTGTCTCTTGTTTTGGCTTGTTTTTTGTCGATCGTTTAATGTTCTATCTGCACTTTACTTTATGTACATATGATTGCTAATCTGTGGAATATAATAAGAAAAAGAAGTAAACTATTATAAGCATAAAACATACCATAACTTAACATATCTTGATCATACATCATGGCCCTAGATGCTTCTACAATAGTCCTGTTCTTTCTTTCTGCTACTCCATTCTGCTTCGGATTATTTGCAGTTGTCCACTCTCTTTTGATGTCCTCCTTAGCACAAAAATCAGTGAAGTCCTTATCGACATATTCTCCACCATTATTTGAGCGCAAAACTTTTATTTTCTTCTCAGTCATATTCTCCACCAGAGCCTTGAACTTCTTGAATCGATAGAAAACCTCATCCTTGGTTTTCAGAAAATAAATCCAAGTTTTCCTTGAGTGGTCATCAATGAAGGTAAGGAAATACTCGGCACCACTGAGAGCTTTGACAGACATAGGTCCACAGATATCATAGTGTATCAATCCTAGTACACTCTTGGCCCTGTGTTTGCTCCTAGGAAATGTTGCCTTGGCATACTTTCCTAGAGCACATCCCCTGCATACATCATCTCGTTCCGTACTCAGATCCAGAACTCTTGTTACAGTGCTCCTGAGAATTCTCAGAGCTCCATGGTGCAAGTGACCCATTCTTCTGTGCCATAGTTCGTTCAAGTCCTTGTCTCCATGACTACCTATTAGTGCCATTGGTGATTCTAGTTGCAATCTATACAACCGATTACTTTTGATCCCGATCTGCACTTTCTTTTTCTAGCTCGGGTGTTTGACGTATACCTTCTCCTTGATGAAGTAGACGTCATAGCCCTAGCCTTGTAGTTGTGACACGGAAAGTAAGTTCATCCCCAATCCTGGTACATGCAGCACATTTGTAGCACGGAACCGTTCTCCTGATTCTGTTTGAAAACCTATGGTACCCTTCCCTGCTGGAGTACACTTTGCCTTGTTCTCCATGGTGATCTTAAAGTTCATCCTCTCTTCTCAATATTCTGAGAAACACTCCTTGATTCCCGTCATATGCCACGAAGCTCAACTGACTATATATGATACTTCTGATGATGCGGCGCTAGTCATACACGCCACTTCTTCCAGCCTAGAAGCCAACATAGAGAAATCGAAATCTCTTTCTCTTGTGCAATCTTCTTCTGAAAATCTGTGTGAGTACCCTGACGTGGATGCCTCTGCATCCTGGTCTCGACCCATAACTGCTTTTCCCTTTTTCTCTTTGATTACTCGCTCTGATACCATGTGAAAATTCTATCACTGCAGCAACTGATTTAATTTTCCTACTTATTCCATAATAAGTTATTTATGAAATTACGTCAATAAACATTAAAATAAATATTGTTGCAGATATGACACCGTAATACAGAAACAAACATATGCACAAGCATTAACACCTTGACACAGATATTTTAGACAACAATCCCCGGAAAAACCCAACGTGGGAAAACTGGTGCAGCAAGAGAGGATTTTATTATTCAGCAATTCTTCAGTACAACAAGGTGCCAAACTGGCTTACCCACAGAGAGATAATTCTCCAGCACTTCTCCCAATACCAGTGTCAGCCTCGCTGACCTTTGCGTGGCTCTCAAACCCTCTGCGTCAGCCTTGGGCCTCTCTGCGTCACCCACACAGGCCCAACTAGTGACTGTGCAGTCTTCTGCTGCTTCTGTGTCTGCCTCTCCTACCTCAACGCTGATCTCCAGTGGCTGATACCGCCTCTCTGCTCTGTACTTGCTGCCTCCTGATTGCTCACCAGACCACTGGTTCAATTTCTCAGCTAACCCCGCTCTAGAAATTGAACTCACTGATCTCCCTCACTGTGTTCTACAAGTGACCCTCAAGCCTCCTTTTATACTTTTCTCATTGACAAATCAACGACCGAGATTAAGTCCCAAATCAACAGCTAAGATAAGATCTGGCTTGATCCATGACTTTTGGGCCATTCTAACACAATTTTATATTAATTCACATTAATATTTTATTTTCCTTAAGTTTAGACTTAGGGACTTCATTAAAAATATTAATTATTTTAATATCTCCCAAACTGTTTAGAATCTGCCCAAACCCTTTCTAGGTATTGGAGATCTCATGTGCCTTAGCCTCTCCACCAATTTTCACGGCTAGAGCACATCCGATGCTACCCCAAATCAACAGTTGTCCCAGTTGACCCAGTAGCTAATGAAAAATACAAGGAGGCAATGGCGAAGGCTAAGTGCATCATCCTTGATGGGGTCAAGGATCATGTGGTACCACATATTGCCTAGAAGGAAATGGCAAAGGAGATGTGGGATGCCTTGAAGACATTGTACCAGCATACTTCCGTGTAAAGGAATATGCTCTTGGAGAATCAGCTAAGGGCATACCAGATGCAGAAGGGAGAGCTGATAGATATCTTTCTCAGTCGCTTGAAGGAGATCCATGAACAGCTAACTTCCATAGAGGCCACGCCAGATGAGGAATTGATGGTGAGAACCGCACTGAATGCAGTTTCTGAGGATTGTGAGGTATTTGTCTAGAGCATATTGGGCAGGACGAGTCTTCTAGATTGGGAAGAACTGTGGGCGGCTCTTCGTCGAGAAGAGATTAGACGGCTAACCAAGGCGGGGAGTAGCGGCAAATGGTTCAGAATCAAGGAGGAAGAAGAGGATGCGGCCCTAGCATTTGCAGGGAAGTAAGAGAAGAGGAAGAAGAAGGACCTCTCCAAGGTCAAGTGCTTCAATTGTGGAGAACTGGGTCATTTTGCAAACCAGTGTCCTAGGAAGAAGAGAAAGGGAGAGGCTTCGGACTCTAAGGCAGCGCTTGCAAAGGCGGAGAAATAAGTCGAGGAGGCCATGAGTGCTCATGTGCCACTTGAAAAGAAATGGGGAGACATCGAGCTATAGTGAAGAAGACTATAGGCGATAAGGCGCAGGATCCTTGAGGTACCCAACCTCTTGGATTATACCTTGCTATGAGAGCCCCAAAGAGGAGTAGCATAACTGGCGGATGTAGGTAGAGACAGATGCGGATGAAGCAGCGAAGAGTGCTACAGTGCAGGAGTCCCCAGACAGCGCGAGGCTAGCGCGCTACAATAGTGCGAGAGGCGCATCAGTGTTGCGCCGGTGCAGGAACCAAGAACTTCCAGAGGGGAAGTTGAGAGACTCAATAGGAGTCGAACAGAGGACTTCCGGGAGCGAAGTAGAGAGACTCGGAGGAGTCGAAAGAAGAGCAGTGAGATGGCCGTGAATGGGCTGAGATCAGGATAGGCTGGACGGAGCATCCAACTTTGTGGTCTGGAAGGCTAGGATCTTGTCCATTCTAGACAGACATCGCCTCGAGGGCTTCATCACGAGAGTGATAGCTGTCCCAGTTGACCCACTATCTAATGAAAGGTACGAGGAGGTAATGGCGAAGGCTAAGTGCATCATCCTTGATGGGATGCCCTAAAGATATTGTACTAGCATACTTCTATGCAGAGGAAAATGCTCCTAGAGAATCGGCTAAGGGCATACCAGATGCAGAAGGGAGAGAAGATAGATGTCTTCCTCGGTCGGTTGAAGGAGATCCATGACCAGCTAACTTCCATAGGGGCCACGCCAAATGAGGAATTGATGGTGAGAACCACACTGAACGTAGTTTCCGAGGATTGGGAGGTATTTGTCCAGAGCATACTGGACAAGACGAGTCTTCCAAATTGGAAAGAACTATGGGTTGCTCTTTGTCAAGAAGAGATCAGAGGGCTGACCAAGGCGGGGAGTAGTGGCAAAGGGGTCAGAATCAAGAAGGAAGAAGAGGATGCAGCTCTAGCATCTGCAAAGAAGCAGGAGAAGAGGAAGAAGAAGGACCTCTCCAAGGTCAAGTGCTTCCATTGTGGGGAACTGGGTCATTTTGCGAACCAGTGTCCTAAGAAGAAGAGCAAGGGAGAAGCTTCAGACTCGAAGGCAGCGCCTGTAAAGGCGAAGAAAGAAGTCGAGGAGGAGGATGATTGTGCCATGAGTGCTCATGTGCCACTTGAGAAGAAGTGGGGATACATCGAGTTGTAGTCAAGAAGACTACAGGCGATGAGGGGCAAGATCCTTGAGGTACCCAACCTCTTGGATTATACCTTGCTACGGGAGCCCCGAAGAGGAGTAGCTGGACTGGCGAATGTAGGTAGAGATAGATGCAGATGAAGCGAAGGAGAGTGCTACTGTGGAGGAGTCCCTGGGCAGTGCGAGGCTAGTAGGTTGCAACAGTGCGAGAGGCACGAGAGTGTTGCACTAGTGCAGGATGGCACAGAGAGGTGTGCAACGGTGCAAGATGCAGGGAGTTGTTGCAGCAACACAGAGGTCAGTAGAGGGAGCACTTGTTAGCGGCAGAGGGAGCTTCAGCATCGGGAGTGTTTCTAGCCTGACAGGGATGTCAAAAGTTGGGTGGATCAGTTACTTACTTCTCAGTAATTGAGTTGCAGTGCAGTAGCACGATGCAGCATGATGAGAGGAGATGTAGTGGAGATGCGGTGCTGGGAGGATGGACCAGTAGCAGCACGGATGCAGAGGAAGCTGTCATACAGATGCAGCAGTGGAAGTGGCAGGGCCTCAGGAAGTAGGACAGGATGCAGCAGTGTAGAGGATGTTGAGCAAGGAGGCCTAGCATCAGCACAGGGACCGATGCCGGATAGTCAGGGCGATGCTCAGTGTGGAGTATTACTAGAGCACAGTCCTCGCTAAGAGGGAGCATTGATTTGCGGTAGCATCAGATGTGCTCTAGCCATGAAAATTGGTGGAGAGGCTAAAGCACATGATATCTCCAAGACCCATAAATGGTTTGGGAAGATTCTAACCAATTTGGGAGATATTAAGATAATTAATATTTTTAATGGAGTTCTCAAGTCTAAACTTAGGAAAAATAAAATATTAATGGGTATTAATATAAAACTGGGTTAGAAGGTTCCAAAAGTCATGGATCAAGCCAAATCTAATCATAGTCGTTGATTATAGATTTAACCTCGGTCGTTAAAGGACCAACGAAAAAAGTATAAGAGGGGCTTGAGGGTCAGTTGGAGAATACACGAGAGTGATCAGTCATTCATTTTGCTAGAGAAGAGTTGCTAAGCCAAAGTGAATCAGTGATCACCAGCAAGGGGTAGTGAGTATGAGGCAGAGAGACAGGGACAATACTAGGAGACCAGCACAAAAGCAGAGAGAGCCAGAGCAGTAGTCAGTCTAGGCCACGCAGAGCCCAGCAGAGGCAGCGCAGAGCCCAGATAGACTGCGTCATCCATGCAGAGGACAGAGGGAGTGACGCAGAGGCTCCCAAAGGCTGCACAGTGCCTTAGAGGAATGACGAAGAGAGTCCAGGGGCTAACGTAGGTCAACAGGAGGTTGACGCAGAGGCCAGAAGGGCCAGCTCTAAGCTTTAGTTGTGCCGGAGAGGGTTTCGTGGGACAGGTTTTCTGAATACCTATTCTCGGATATAGAGGTATTGCTGCAGTGTATTTTTCTCTGTCGAGTGAGCCGGTTTAGGCACCCAGTTATACTATGATAAACTGCATAATAATAAAACCCTCAGAATAGTTGCATCAGTTTTCCCGCATTGAGTTTTTCGAGGAAATGATCCAAAAATAACGGTGTCACTTGTGTGCTTGTTTTCTTTCAGTTGATGTTGATACTATACTTGTGTTTATTTTTAGCATTTACATGGTAAATAAATTGTTAAGTAATTAAACAAGTAGGAAGAAATAAACCAGATAGTACAGGAAGAATTTCTAACGGGTTAAACTTAGAAATTCCAACAAGAAATTGACAAGACTCTACACTGTTTCGCATTTATGAAAGACAGGCTCTGGAGGAATGTCGGGATGGATCAGGTCGTTATATACCTTAGCTGGCTCCAATCAGTTAACCACAAGATCTTCATCGTGTAGAAGCGTCTTGCTGCAAAAATGTCATCTGCGAGAAATGGCAGTGGGGGAGGATCTAGTCTTGGAAGCTCGGGGTCTGGCCATGGCGTGGGGCATGTAAGAGTTGAGAGCCTGGGCCTATAGCAAGCAAGTGGTTAAGGAAATTGTCAAAGAATTGAACGAAAACATGGCAGTCATTTATACCCAATTATCTGGGTTGGGTAAAGACTGGGAACTAATGCAGAAAACCATGGAGGGTCTATGCATGGATGTTCTGAGTGTCCAACAGAAGGCTGATAATATTGAAATCAAGGTGGAGACAGCCATGGTTGGAGTTTTAAAGGAAGTGTTCGGGATTGGAAAGTCATCGACCATCAATGCTGATAATGTCGACGAGGTTGCTACAAGGGCTCTGGAAGAAGACAAGGATGTTGTTGCTATCGCTGTGAGGGTTCAGGAAGAAGAAGAGATTGAAATGAGGAACTGAACAAGTCTATGGGCGAGCATGCGGGTGATGATGTCGAGACTGGCAGTGGCTGATTGTATTTGTTTTAATCTCCATTTATGCAATATCATTGTATAGAATATGCAAGAATTTTTTGGAGAATATATAGCTATAGTTTTCCCAATAGAATATATGTAAATAATACGGGTAGCAAGAAGGTCCATACTCAATGTAAGGAGAGGGAAGATGCAAATAGAACAAGTCTGAATTTTGCAAGGGACCTAGCCCATTTCTAGTCATTATCATGAAATGTTATCCGTTCCTTAAAAAATAAAAATAACCATGAGACGATATTCCATGCATTAGATATTAGCAAACATAATAAATTCGTCATAATAGAGCACTTACAAGATAGTGAAGAGTATATCCATCCATAACAATGCCATATAGAAGCTCCAAAAATGAGACAAAATTATCCACACATCAAAATGCATCCATAATCACCAAAAATCCTCCACAAATTACGAGTCTGAATTTACCAATGAGGCCGAAAATCCAAGAGTTGATGGATTGAAATGAGAGAGTCTCTCCACTATATACATGACCAAGGAGGTCGAATAACAAGTGAACAAGCCCCTCTAACATAACTAAATGCTAAGTAACCGACCCATGGTTACACGCCAACCATGATCACTTTTAATTTTTTAATTTATGTCTCTCTAGCCCACATAAGGTTGATGTCATGCATGCGGTGTGGCCTAGAGAGGTAGTGTTGAGGCCTCTTGTGGTAGAAATGTGATAAAGGCCATCAAAAATCATGATGAAGAGGGTGATGCCCTCATTATGCTGCAAAACATCTTCGAGACCCCTTTTTTAGGTTTGGGGCTCCAAAATGGGTCTCATGGGTCTCCAAGTGGCTCAAAACCAAGTCAATGCTCCATCAATGAGGGCTCAAAAATGACACATGCCCTCCCATGTCTCCCTAGGAAAGACACAACCTCCTCTGGGCCTTAGAACGGCATCCAAGTGTCAGGTGCAATGTGTAGTCGGCTGGGGCATCCTGGTCCAAGTGCATCATCATTTCGAATAACTGGGGCAACGAACAAGAAAATAATAGTGTTGAAGAAGCCCATGGTTTGGCAATTAATGCTCTACATGAATGGAGGCCCATGGCTCTAAACGCTCACCCTACAAATGCCATCATGATCCTCTGAAGGGATTGGATCCCGTATAGGGAGGCCAAGTCCAAAAAGAAAACCCACTCACAATCCTATATATGATTCAATTTGTCTTCCCACCTTCAAATACAATGATTCATTAGTGCAATTGAGTGAATAAACTTGTCAATCAAGCGCAGAAGTAAGACTTCATAGTGGGTTTCCCTTCCAAATTTTGGCCTTTGAACATGTAATAGTGTTACCTTCCTGAGTAGGAGTGGTTAATGAAGGACCCTATTAGGTGGTTTCAACCTCTAAGGGAATGACATGTCCAAGGTACATCCTTAAAATGGAATGTGTCATGTGAAATAATGATGGAATGGAGTGGGGACAAAGGGAAGGCTCAAAGCCACATGCCATGGTACAAGGGTAACTATGATAAGGAGAGCCCACACCTTAGGTATATGAATGTAGGGAGGGAGCATACGTGGATGCATGAGTTATCCCGACCTTTTTTTTTCCACCCTTCTTCATTTTTCTTTTGTCTTTTATTGATTTTATTTTATTTTCCTGCTCGAGGCTCCAAGGGATGAGAGCATATTGTGTATGACATAGCAGTGATTACCCCCTTAAAGTGGGGCAATTCATCACCCACCAGGGGTTGGGACATGCCTGGGTTCCTTAATGATGCAAGGGGCACTCATAGGGGCCCTAGGAACTAGGGTGATGGCCATAATGATAAAAGGTAGAGTTCATGTTTAGCTTTTTCCCATGCGCTAAATGTTATTGTCCTGGCCATCTTTTGCATTTTGTGGTATTATTTCCTTTTGTATATGGCCATATTATGCTTTTACATTTTTTTCACTTCATCAACCTCTGGGGCATCATTCTAGGCTTGACCAAGGTGTCGACAAGGGGAAGGGCATGCTAACACCTTGTGGAGACCTAGACAAGAAGATGTGAAAAGGGCTTGTAATGAGTGGAGGGGAGTGAGACATATGATATCGGGAGGCGAGACCAAGTAACCAAGATCAAGGTTTCCCATGTAGTGTCGTTCCTAAAGCTAATAGCCAATAAAGGAGATCCCACAAGACTAGGATTCAGGATTAACCCCTCAGTTGAGGTAAGGGAACAAGAGTACAGTCAAAACCGTTCCTCCTCCCAAGTCACCCAGTAATCCATATCCAAGTGTGCCCAAGAAAAGCAAGCATAAACGCCCAATTACATAATGAAAAATCATAGCTTCAGGATTGGATGGCCCACCTTCAAACATATGATCATGATAGATGAGCGTGGGTATGCAATGGCTAGCCCAGCGGCGAAGACAAAGTAGCACATCAAAGCTATCAGGTGGTTGTCAAGGGCTGCTGCTGCTGGCTGAAGGAAGATACATCGGAAAGAAGACTCTCCAAAGGGGTACCCCACCTTTGGTGGGCTATACTGCCAAAAATGAATCTGTGCATAATGACCCTTGCCGAAAGAGGGGTGACAGGGTCAAAATAACAACATTTATAAATCAGTTTTGCCTGGGTCATTGTAGCTCATACAAACTGAATATTTTGCCGCCAAACAAATTAAATTACAAATTTCTGAACTCTCAGACACAATCTGGCCGAAGTTGGTATCTATGTTTTGTTTTATATGCACAACTTAAGAATAAAACACCATAATAAGATTTGGTAAAACCAAAATCAACCAGCTCTTTTACACTCACTAGTATTACCAGTATTCTTTGCCTAAAATTTAATGAATTTAGAATGTTGGTGTCCTTGAGAGACTCTTGACAGTTAAATGGAGTAAACATGGAAACATAGAGTTAGAAAATTATATAGGTGGTCTTTAACACAAATAAAAACACTTGTACCTTTCTCAAGTTTGGGAATAAAAGGTTATCTAATGAATAGTTATCCTTGACCAACTGAATAGGAAATTCTGGTCTATGACATATTCTTATAAATCAAAGAAACTATGATAATAACAAGACAACAAGAGATATATACATACTTGACCATTGAGAGGATCACTCTCTCGGGAAACAATCTGCTGCAAGCTCAGAACTGCAAAGGATGTAGCTAGGACTGGATCTGCTGTGATTTGCGGCATAGCTGCATGTCCACCTCTTCCTTCTATAACAGCTTCAAAATTGCTTGCCCCAGCCAAAATTGGCCCAGAGTCTGAACCTATAGTCCCAGTTGGAATATCAGATGAAACATGCATTGCAAATATGGCTTCTGCATCTCCAAGTGCACCTTCACGAATCATGTGAGCAGCACCTGCACCTCCTTCTTCAGCTGGTTGAAAAATAAGCCTTACGGTTCCCTTCAAATGATTGGTGACACACAGAAAGATTTACATTAGCCAAATGGGCAGTTGTATTGGGCAATAAACTACAATGAATGAAAGGATACAAAATTAAAACCAAAGAAGTTTACATTATATTTAAGAACGCAAACATCAGATTGCCTGAGCAGGTCTAAATATATGAACTACAGTAGATAACAATCATAATGAAAAACATCAAGTTTGGAAGCTTAAACAAAAAATGATTTCAAATCATCTAAAGGAGATGGAAATAGCTTTATTTAACTTGATGGGTATGATTCAGTTTAAAGTTGTATCTACTTTCATGCATTTTATTGGGCTAACATTCTAGATTACAATCCAAGTATATGGGTATGCAAAGCACCTTCAGTTTATCCTTGTGTTGATGAAGCAATTTAGCAGCTCCAAGAAGCATAGTGACATGTGCATCATGCCCACAAGCATGCATCTTACCAGTATTTACACTCTTGTGCTCCCAATCCACAAGTTCCTTCACGTCACAAGTCAAACTGCTACATTAGTAAATGTCAAATATCCAAGGGACAGAGAATAGTAAAAGTATAAATAGGACTGTTAAAATAAGAACTTTGAAAGCAAACATAGCTTAAATTTTGTTGTATTTACTATTTATTGGGTTGTGGAATGGAAATAATCTTCTTCCTCCACGATGATCATACAGGGTTGCCTCAAGGATTATGTACTTTACTCGCTGTTAAATTATGGTATGTTCTATGCTTATTATTCCCTGCAATTTGGCACCGTTGGCATTTTGTCCATTTATTCCTTTCAGACCTTTTGGCATTGGTCTGGCGAAGTTTCCCGCAGGAATCGACCACGGAACGTGTAAAATCCAGATCTCTGGGTAAATTGCTGAAATGAGTCTTTGAACGGGCATCTCAAGCTTGCGTGAAGGTGAAGCACAGACAGTGGAACTCTAATCAACTTCGATCAGAGGCACATCGGTTCTCAATATTTGCAGAATTGCGTGATAAGGGTTTCAGCACTTATTTCCCAAAAGTTTTCACTTGCAAGGAGACCAAGCATCCTCAGAAATAAGAGTCGAAATTGTGAGGAGGATCATTCCTGTTTGAGGACAAATCTGTGCTCCTGTAGAAATCGAAGTTATTGTTAACAGGTCAAATTCATTTCCAGGAACAGTAGCAGGGGTTGAGCTAATCCTTCTCCAACAGAACTTTTCCTGAGAAAATTACCTATTGCTCAAGGGGACATGCTATCCTAGTTCCCATAAGGCATTCACTTCTGAAAAATGGTTGCACTCACACTGGCGTCACCTCTGACAAACATATATTCAGGGCATTTATGAGCAGAGCAACATGGTGAGCAGTGTGGTCAGCGATATAAGCAGAGCAATTTGGGCAGCAGTGAGAGCAGCGAGCAGCGAACAGTGAGCAGTGTGAAAGCAGGGAGTTTTTATGCAACGGAAGTATTGAGCAGCGAGCAAGCAACAACAAATGCATTCAAACATGACAAAGGAACCAGAAATTTCAGAACATGTGGAGACAAATGATTTAGGACAAGTGAAAATTGCCTCATCCGCCAAAGCTGGGAAGTGGGTTTGGGTCAATGCCAAACAATATCGGGGCATTTTAAAACGAAGAATAGCTCGTCTAAAATGGGAGCAAACAAGGAAGAAACTCCTTCGCAAAAAGCACCCAAACAAGTCTCCTCCACAAGGCAACAAAAAGTCCAAAGGAAAAACCATTGATGATTTTGCCTTATATAGTCCCACATCCACACCTCTCACCTGGTCATCTGATCTTTATGTGAAAGAATTGTTAAATGCAAAACAAATGTTGGAGGTTTTAGAAGCTAAAGGGCAGGAAAGAGATCATAAAATTCATATAATAATGGCTGAGAACAAGGCGTTAGCAGAAAGCAATAAAATTTTAGAAGAACAAGTGGCATTGCTACAGGAAGCTCTCCTGATAGGGAAGACAGAATGGCAACGCATGAAGGCGGATGTGCAAAATGTAAATAAATCTATAGTGGAAAGTACAGAGGTGGTGAATGTGAAATCATCCCAGGATAAAGGGAAAATGATTGTCCAAATAAACAACCATGAAGAGAACGCAAGAGAAGAAATGAAAGAAGATTCCACCAAAGTTTCCAAAACTTGGGCTCAAGTTATTAGCAATTCTGCTAATAAGGAAGGAGAAACAAATATTCAGGTTGACAACATGCAAGATAGTGAAGGCAAGGAAAGACAAAATAGGGCAGAAAACATAATTATTAAAGGGGTGAAAGACTATTGAAAAAATGAATGTACTCTTGACCTTGCAAGAGACTTCTTGAAAGACAAGTTGCTATGGCAAGGACAAGTATGCCAAGCATGGAGGGTGGGTAAGTTTAACGGGGAGAGAGCCAGGCCCATAAAAGTCATTATGCCTAGCTTGCGTGATAAATATATTATTCTAAGCAAGAAGCATCTCTTGAGGGGTTCTCGTTTTTTCCTAGAAGAAGATTTAACTGTAAAACAACAGGAGGAAAGAAGAGAGGAAATTTTAAAGGTTAGGGCAGCAAGAGATGAAGGAAAGAGAGCATGGATTTATAAAGGCAAAGCTGTGATAGCGCAATTTGAACCTCCTTCTAGAACAGAGCAGCAAGTTGGTAATAAAGAAGAGGCAACAAACTCTTCAACAGGAAATCAGAAAGCAAGGTCAGTATGGGAAAACAGGGACAAAGACTCAAATGTGAGTCTTGCATGTCAAAATAAATAGCAATCAAGCCATACCCAGGTTTCCTTGAGATTAGTTTGTTGGAACTGCAGAGGTTACCCATGGAGACGAGGCCCTGGGTTAGGGCCTATTGCGGAAAATAGAGACATAATTTGCCTCATAGAAACACATGAGCATGAAGGGTGCAAGACACCTTTGTTTGAAGGATACTGGAAGATGGTAGTGTGGAACAAGGCAGCAGGGAATGGCAAAGGGCACGGGGGTATCATGGTTTTAGTCAGGGAGAAAGAAGGTCGTCTCATTCAGTTAGAAAAAGAAGACTCAAATAAGCAATTCCTTTGGTTTAAAATATCAGAAAATGGAAACCACATCAGAATTGCAGCGTGTTATTTTGCGCCACAAGTCTCAAAAATCTACAAAGGTAGAGGGCTTGACCACAAAGATCCATTTGCAGCTTTAAAAGCGGATATTGCAACATATTCTCAGCTAGGTGAAGTCCTTATAGTGGGTGATTTCAATGCTAGGACTGCAAGTGAGCGAGCTAGCATTCTTTGTTGTAAAGATGATTGCGACCCTATTTGGCTTACAAAAGAAAGCAATCATCAGTGGGAAAGAATTTCAGAGGACAAGGGCTGCAATATCTTTGGTGAACAATTGCTTACTCTATGTGGGGCCTTTGATTTAGTCATTTGTAATGGCTTGACTAGATGGGCAAAGTCCAGTAATTTCACTTGCAATACTTACAATGGAGCAAGTGTGGTAGATTATGTAATTTGCTCGCATGGTTTGTGTGAGAAAATGGAAGAAGTTTTGGTTGGAGATCAGCTGTGGGATTTGAAATCAGATCACAAGCCAATTTATTTATGTTTCTCTTGGATTGGAAAGAAACAATTAGAGTCAAAAATTCAGCACGTCTAACAAAATCTCCCACAAAGCAGAATTCTTTTGACCCCAGAAAATTGTAATAACTTCAAAATGACGCTAGAGAGACTCTTTGAGAAGGAGAAAATTACAACTCACAGCCTTCATAGTCATGAATTAACACATTTAATTCAATGCGCACTTGCAAAGTGCAAAAGAACAAAAATTAAGAAGTCTGAAACAAATTGCTTTCCGGTTAATGCTTGGTTTGATGAGGAATGCAAAAAGGCGAGAATGTGGAAAGAGTCAAACAAGGATAACATAAAGCTCAAATCTTACAAGCATTTATTAAGCAAGAAAAACGCTGATTTCATGGTTTCAAGGAGGGAAGAACTAATCTTCCTTGGGAAAAATAATCCCAAATTATTTTGGAAGGAGCTCCAACCGAAAAAGATACAAATTGGAAATAATATTACAGCTTCTAAATGGTTTGACTATGCAAGACAACTCTATGAGCAGGTTCCCAAGGTTGACCCTCCCCCCTTGGTCAACACTGATACTAAACTCTTCACGGTACAAGAGGTAGAGATGGGTATCAAGAAGTTGGGTGTTGGAAAAGCAAAAGACTTAGCTGAACTCCAAGCAGAATATCTAAAGTGGGGCTCAAAGATTCTTGCACCTCACATTACAAAAATCTTCAACAACATCATACAACAAGGGCTCCCCACAGATTGGACAACTAGTCTGGCAATACCCCTTTTCAAGAGCGGCGACATCAATAATCCCTCCAATTATAGGACCATCATGATAAACCCTTTGTTTGCAAAGCTATTTGGAAGCATGCTAGAAAACAAAATTAGCAAGTGGGCAGAAGAAAGAAATAAGTGGGCAGAAGAAAGAAATAAGTGTGCTAAAGGGCAAGCAGGTTTTAGACCTAAGCATTCCACAGTTGATCATTGCATAACTCTAAGGCACATCATTGAAAAAGTTTGGGAGAAGAAGGAAGAAGTCTTTTGTTGCTTTGTTGATTTCAGAAAAGCGTTTGACTCGGTTCCTAGGGATAAACTTTGGCAAAGAATGGAGGAACTTGGGGTTCCTAAACATTTGAGAGCAGCTGTGCATAGGCTGTATGAAGAGGTGAAAGTCAAAATTAGAACTTCAGCAGGCATTTCTGAAAGTTTTAGAAGCGATATTGGGGTCAAGCAAGGTTGCCCACTGTCTCCTACCCTTTTTGGTTTATATATCGACAAGCTTGAGGAGTGGTTAAATTCGCAAGGGGGTGATGGTATCTATTGTGCAAGTTTGTTATAAGGTTTCTTTTGTATGCAGATGACTTTATTCTAATTGTTAAATCGGCTCTTGGTTTGCAAGAGCACTTACTATCCCTTGAGCATTTTTGTAGAAGTGTGGGGATGCAAGTCAATATCAGCAAAACGAAAGTAGTGGTCTTCTCTAAGAAAAGAAAACATAACCGACATAAGTTCTACTTTGAAGGCAACATTCTGGAAGAAGTTGCGGATTACAAATACCTCGGAATTGACTTCAACAAAAATCTAAGCTGGAATGGTTGTAGAAAGAAAAGAACTTTGGGGGTTGGAAAGCATTTTATGCTTTTCAAAATAGGTGTAGAGAGGCAGAGTTATGGGACTGGAAGACCACTCAAACTCTTTTTGGGCTTCTAGTGATTCCAGTGATTCTATATGGTTGTGAACTGTGGGCTAGCAGTACTTCCGACATGCAGTGGAGACAAATTGAGAAAATTCAGAAGCGTTTGATTACAAACAAATTTAAGATTAAAAGTGCAGTTCCTTATGATATCTTGTTAAGTGAAACAGGGACTGCTCCTATTGAAGCAATTGCTATGGTGCGAGTCATAAGGTATTTAAAAAAAATTGAGCAAATGGAAGAGGGTAGATGGCCTAAGGTTGTCTTTAATGATAGATTGTGCAAGAGCAAAAAAACTTGGATGCAGCAAAATAACAAATGGTTTAGTAAATGGGATATTTGCTTGAACGCGTGCCCTATAAACAACAAAGAGATAAAAGCTTTTGTTATGGAAAAGTTCCACAAACGTACTTGGGAGAAGGAGCTAAGAAGAAAGAAAAATTACTATATTGAAGTGTTTAATCCCACTCATAATCATCAACCAAAAGCATACATAGAGGCCAATATTTCTTGGAGAGCCAAAATTCTTATTGCTCAGTTAAGGACTAATTCTCATCAACTCCGTTGTGAAACAAGGCGCTGGAAAAGGCCAAAGGAAGTGTGGGAGGAAAGGGTATGCATTTTTTGTTCTTCCGGAAAAGTGGAAACAGAAAAACATTTCATTTTAGAATGTGAGGCCTTCAAAGACAACAGGGAAAGTTATGTAGATACGCTGACAGCTAGCTCTTGGGATAATCTATTTAACGAGGGGTTTGTCGAGAAGATGGGAGCATTTATTGTGAAGCTTCACAAAAAAAGGGCCGAATACATCAAGCAGATGAAGAAGCAATCTGTCCCATAGGCTATCTTTAGCCTCGTGGACGTTAAAATAATTTCTTTCTTTCTTTCTTCTTAGCCACTGATTAGCAATCACAACATAAAGTAAAATGCAGATAGAACATTAAATGATCGACAGAGAACAAGCCAAGACAAGAGACACAAGATTTGGCGGCTAGCCAAGGACAAACCCCAATGCGGGGAAACCCTTTGATCAAATCTTCTTTTATCTTCAATAGTTCAACGGAGAGAAATAGTACAATGCAGAATTCTGATATTTTATAATAGCAGCAGCAAAACCCTAGCCAGCAAAGTCAAAGCTGGTCAAACAATTCAGATTTGACCTCCAATCAGTTTGGTCAATATCCTAGTCTGTTGTAGATCTGATCCAACAATATAAGAGAATACAAATAAACCCAAGAATAAGATGAAATGATTCTTTATTGATCAAACCCTTAAGGTAGGGTAACACCATACATTCACCCCTTAAGGAAGGAGAACACTCCACAAGCCATATGCATGTTCATACAAGAATACTTCTCTTCATCTTCATATCTCTCCATGTGGAGTCTCTAGCCTTTATATAGGCCTCATACATACAATACCATGCATCATTACCATGGTTCCCTCATACCATCAACTAATACCATGGGCCCATTACATTATTATTAACTACTTGTGGTCCCTTACATGACATGGGTTAACCACCTTATTTATTACTATGGCCCATCCCATTATTACATTATTACCTTGGGTACCACCCTTGGTACCCCATATTATCCCCCCTAGGTATATAACATTCCACCCCCCTAAGCATGTTTCGTCCCCGAAACATGGGAAGAACACAAATAATAAGATCTACTCAAAAGAGTAGTCCACTGATACCATGCACGTGCATCTAGCCATCCAAGAGAAAGGTGAACCCTCGATCTCGCTGGTGCCTCGCTCGCTTGAGATGGAAGTTGACCATGGCAGCTCTTCTGTGTTGATATGTAGTAGGTGGATCTAGGCTCCTTGCTATCCATCATACGGGGGTTGTTGTCCTTGTGGCTAGTTGGATGCCATCTTGTTGGTTGTTTTCTTGCGGGGTGATGTGGGTGATGATATGTTGAAGTTTTAACCCACGGTGTCTTTTTCTTTAATTCACCCTGCTGTGGTGCCTGTCGTCGTGGCTTCTTTTCTAATATGACTTCAACCACTGAACCCTCATCAGATGTGTCAGCACTTGTAACCTGTTCTACTTCAGCCTCTGTTTGTGTTTGATTGTCGACCATCAACTGCTCATCATCTGATATGTCAGTCCCTTGAACATCTTCTGCTTCAGCCTCCATGTGCTCTACCTGTTTATGGATGGAAATATCCTGTAATGTAATTTTCTTCTTTTTATACCATAGCTTCAGGAATTTCTTCTGCACATTAATATTGATAGTACCCACGGATTCCATCCAAGGGTATCCCAAAACAACATCCATGTTATCCATATCTGAAGCGTAAAAATCACCATGAAACACATACTTATCCATAGAAAGCTTCAAATCCTTGTACACTTGAACATCCTCATGATCAACCTGTGTATGTTCAATTTGTTTCGCTAGGACTTGCAATTTCTTTGCCAAGTTGACATTTATAAGATTTTGTTTGCAACTCGGATTGATAGACACAATGATTTTCTCCTTCTGAATCAATCCATGAACCTGCAATACAGAGATACCAGCCAAAAATAACCCTTTTGGTTCCTTGGTTTCCTTCTTTCCTGTAAAAATAAAAGCTTTGCTAGGCTGTGTGTCTGTCTGTGTGTGCTTATCCACAAAATTTGATTTACGGTCAAAGCGCTCTATAAGAGCTTTTTTGAAGGCATCCCAATTCTGAAAAGGTCCATTGCAACGCTGATGCCATTCCGCCCATTTGCATCTTTCAAGGTCCAAATACATTTCTCCCCTGCTCAACTGAGTATAATGATCATAGATGTATTCCGATTTGAAATATTTCTCCATTTGTTCTAGCCATTTAACTGGATGAGAGCCATCAAATTTATACAAGTCCCTCAAACTCCGATCTAGGCCCGCCATCACAAAAATATTGGTGAAAACTTGAAATGGTCACAGATCCGTCAATATTGCTCAGAATCTCTATTATAACCTGTTTTTAGAAACGGAACAACCACTCTGCATCTGCCCATGTGGTAGAAATCTTGATCCAGGCACTTGAAATTTCAGATCTGCGCTGCTACTCTCCCGCCGTCACCCAAAATTTCTGCAAAAAGAGCTGATTTTAATTCAGCGATATCTCCCTCATCCGGACTCCGATTCGACTGATTTTTTTTTTGAAATTATGTGTTTTTTCACAAAGATTCCAGATCTACAATTAGATCTGGCAGATCTTGCACCAGGACTTCTAGATCTGTGCCGCAAAATCGCTGCCCTGAAAATTATCTGCAACCCCACTGATTTTTAAATCAGCGATATCTTCTTCATCCAGACTCCGATTTAACTGATTTTTTTTTTGAATTTGGGTATTTGTTCACAAGGAATACAGATCTGTAATTAGATTCTACAGATCTGGCACCAAAACGTACAGATCTGATCTGCAATTTCGCCACTCAAAAATCCCTGCAAAAAATAAAAAAAAAATTCTCCACGGTTTGCCCAAGAAAGTGCTCTGATACCAATTGTTGTAGATCTGACCCAGAATATTATAGATCTGATATAAAAGTATAAGAGAATGCTAATAAACCCGAAATAATATGAAATGATTCACTTTATTGATCAAAACCCTTAAGGTAGGGCAACACCATACATTCACTCCTTAAGGAAGGAGAACACTCCACAAGCCATATGCATGTTCATACAAGAATACTTCTCTTCATCTTCATATCTCTCCATGTGGAGTCTCTAGCCTTTATATAGGCCTCATACATACAATACCATGCATCATTACCATGGTTCCCTCATACCATCAACTAATACCATGGGCCCATTACATTATTATTAACTACTTGTGGTCCCTTACATGACATGGGTTAACCACCTTATTTATTACTATGGCCCATCCCATTATTACATTATTACCTTGGGTACCACCCTTGGTACCCCATATTATCCCCCCTAGGTATATAACATGGGTTAACTACTCTGTAATGATGGTTCCCTCATTACCATGGTATGAGGGAACCATGGTAATGATGCATGGTATTGTATGTATGAGGCCTATATAGAGGCTAGAGACTCCACATGGAGAGATATGAAGATGAAGAGAAGTATTCTTGTATGAACAGGCATATAATACCTTATTAGATCAGATCAGATCTGTACGTTTTGGTGGGATCACGTCCTAGTCAAGAGTCAATAAAGCCCATATTAATATTTGTAAGTGGTTAACCCGCAATTAATGACGGGACCACAGTTAGTTGCAAATGGGCGGAAGTATTAGATAGATGGTAAATAGGCGGTAGTATTAGATAGATGGTATTAATAAAACCCACGATATTGGCTCGTGGTATTGCATGTATGAGTCATATATAAAGGATAGAGACTCCCTGCGAGGAGCATTGTGTCTTGTTTTGTAATCGAGCTCTGCTCTATTGGAGGTTGCCCCCTCGAAGAGGCCTGTGAACATTTCTCTCTGAATAATAAAATCATTGCTATTCTGTGTTCTGGGTATATTTTCTTCGCATATTTTGTGTTCTCGGTATCTTTTCTTCGCTTGGGTATTGATTTGCAGGTTGAGAGCATACCATCAACTAATACCATGGGCCCATTACATTATTATTAACTACTTGTGGTCCCTTACATGACATGGGTTAACCACCTTATTTATTACTATGGCCCATCCCATTATTACATTATTACCTTGGGTACCACCCTTGGTACCCCATATTATCCCCCCTAGGTAAAAATTCTCCACGGTTTGCCCAAGAAAGTGCTCTGATACCAATTGTTGTAGATCTGATCCAAGAATATAAGAGAATACAAATAAACCCAAGAATAAGATGAAATGATTCTTTATTGATCAAACCCTTAAGGTAGGGTAACACCATACATTCACTCCTTAAGGAAGGAGAACACTCCACAAGCCATATGCCTGTTCATACAAGAATACTTCTCTTCATCTTCATATCTCTCCATGTGGAGTCTCTAGCCTTTATATAGGCTTCATACATACAATACCATGCATCATTACCATGGTTCTCTCATACCATCAACTAATACCATGGGCCCATTACATTATTATTAACTACTTGTGGTCCCTTACATGACATGGGTTAACCACCTTATTTATTACTATGGCCCATCCCATTATTACATTATTACCTTGGGTACCACCCTTGGTACCCCATATTATCCCCCCTAGGTATATAACATAGTCAACTCAGCTTACAACAGCAAAAAGAGTCAACCCAAAACAGTTCGAAATTACAGTCAAACTTCAGTCAACGCTGGACAGATCTGCAGTCAACCTTTTGACAGTCAACACTGGTCAAACCGAGGTCAGATTGTAACGAATAAAATATATAAATGATATAAATATAATGTAAATTATAATAATCATAATTAATTATTAGTTAAGTAGTAATTAGGTTGAAGAGGCATGTCTAATAAGACATGACTCTTCATGAAGAGACACTTGCTTGGTATATAAGCAAGCCTCTCGTTCTCATTTGTAATTCATCATCATTCATTCTTATTCATTTTATTTAATATAATATTTATATCCTAAATGGATATCTTGACATTCCAAGTCTTTCTGGAGTAATTAATTCTTAGAAGGAACTTTGTTCGCTTCACAGATCACCTTGGTTTGCATGCCAAAATTTGCGGCCTGCCAAGGAGAAGCAGCGACACCTAATCCGCAGTCAAAGAGGAGTCCACGCTGGTCAAAGTACCTCCCTACAGCGTTGGTCAAACTTGGTCAACGTAGCCCTAATCAGAAATCTGCGTCTTCCTTTTTCAGCCACACGTGTGAGAGAAAGAGGCTCATCTAATGTATAGGAGAGAGAGAAGATGAGTGATGAGATGAGTTGCAAATGACTCAACCTCTCTTCTATTTATATGAAACGCTGGGCATGTGTGCCACACACTTCGCTGCTGGGCGACCTTGACAATTTGTCAAGTATTTAGAAATAAATTCATATGTCAAGTATTTAGAAATAAATTCATATCTCCATAAATACTTGTCGGAATCGGATGATCTTTAGATCAATCCTACACCTCTCGACGAGAGGAATCTAGGAAAAATATTAGCAGCCATAAATAAGGTGACCCACATGGAGTTTGGCCCTAGTTGCCAATTTTAACACTCCCCTTGTCATAGAAGGTTCAAAAGTCGCTGTAAGATCGGAAAACTGGGCATATGTACATTCATAGCTTTTCTTTATAAATCCCAATATGTTATTGAAGTAATCCTTCACATGAGACATCCATTTTAAGAGAATCCTCTTGGCATGAATGTTGAAACTTCTTCAAAGGACATTTTCCTAATCCTGAGCCACATTTCATCATCAAATTTGTTGTATTATTTAATTTTAACAATGGTAACATGTTATTAGCCTAAGTTGAAATTTGATTTTCAAAAACTGGAAGAAACCTGCCGCAGAAATCTGGAACTTGGATATTGTTGCCACAAAATCTAGCAGGCCATGAAGAGGGAAAACCTACAAGGTGTAAACTATACCAAGAAGCAACAATGGGGTTGTGGCCCACTGTCACCACAACCACAACCCCTTGTTCTTTATGAACTTTCACCGATGGGAGAAGTCCTGGTAGGAAAGAAATCACTTATAATATGTATTATGGGGTTATGTTATGAAATGATCTCAATAGGAGGTCTTCAAGAAACACACATTTTTGGTCCAAGGCTTCACTAGGAAGCAATTTGCTTTCTATGAAGATACCTAGAAATGGAGGCACCAAACCTAGGGTTTGATTGATTTGACGTGTTAGAGTAACTCAAGGTCCAGGCAAGGACAAAAGGTTTCTTACAATGTATATTAGCTAAGTCAAGCCTCATGAAACTTTCAATAAAGTCCTTAAGTTGAGGGAAGAAAAAATAGGGTTTCCCTCTTAGGACAAACAACTAGGGCAAGAGAATATATGGATGAAATTTAAGTGAATGCCCACCAAATTGATAGGTTTTGTGGCAAACCCTATCAACTTGATGTTTAGCCTCTCCAACCACCAAAATACCTCTTCCCTAGAATTCCGCCCTAAGCCCTAGTTTCTAGCCCTAGCCTAGAAAGGACCGAATTTAGGAGAGAGAAAATATGGATAAAATTAGAGATTGATCACCAACAAGTTGGACTAGTGCCTTGTTCCTTATGAGAATGGAGTCTAGGACGATTGAGGCTAGCTAAACGCGTTTTCAAGGAGGTCGAAATTTGATGCCCTAGCAAGCAAATTTCAAGCATTTACCCTCTCAATGAAAAATGAATTTTTTCATGGGAGAGCTACAATGAGTTCACCATTAGGACTATTCCTTACATGTTATACATGAGCAATGTATGCAATATTCATCTAGATAGCAATTCCGTTAATTTTCAACAAAATAAGGCACAATTACCATGACCTAGAATTAATAATTCCATACATTCGACATAGAACAATAGACATTCAATAATGAAGAGCACTTACAAAACAACATGCAAGAATTCCTTCCATTATCTAGAGAATAGCTCCAAAAAATATCCAAGAATAAGCTCCAAACGTCAAAATGCATCCAAGAGATCCAAATCTTCTACAAGAGAACAAGTGTGAATTCCTCTATGACACCGAAATTCCAAGTGTAATGATGACAAGAGATCAAATGAGGCCTCTCCAATATATATGTGTTCTAACATAGCCTATTTTAGCCTTCAAGCCCCTCTACTAATAAAATAATGTGCAAGTAATGGCCTAGGTCACAAGCCGACCTAGTAGCTTTTGCAAAATTAAATGTATCTCCACAAATGCTAGCTGAAATGTTGATGTCATGCTTGCATGGGATTCTAGAAGGTTGACGTTGAGGCCTTTTGGTGCCATGACAAGTGTAGAAGGCCTCTAAAATCAAGATCTATGGGTTGGCCCCTATATCTCGATGCAAATCATCTTGTGGTACCCAAGTTGGGTGCAGGGCACAAAATTGGGTCTCATGGGTCTCCAAGTGATAAAATCTTTGTCTTTGCTCCAACGTTGAAGGCATTGAAGATGGTGTTAGGCCTCCCATGTCTCAAGGCATGAGATAGACTTCATCTAGTCCCTAAATCATCACACGATATACATATATATATATATATATATATATATATATATAGAGAGAGAGAGAGAGAGATATGCTAAGCCAGATGGGGGTGTTACCCACCACTAGTGGGTGACCCCTATAAGAAAAATTTTCTCCTAGATTTGTCTTCAGCCGGAAGCCAGCAGATCACTTGATGTGCCACCACTCTCCACCATCTGAGCTAGCCATTGTGTTCCCTCGCCCATTTGTTATGATCATATATTTGAAGGTGGGCCTTCCAACCCCAAAGGTATAGCTTTTCATTATGTAATTGGGTGTTTATGCTTGCTTTTCTTGAACACATCTGGACATGGATTAGTGGGGCAAATTCGATGGAAAGAATGGGCTTGGATTGTACTCTTGTTCCCTTGTCCCAACTTGGTGGTTTATCTTGTATCCTAGTCCTGTGGGATCTCCTCTATTAGCTACTAGCTTTAGGAGTGGCACTACATGGGAAACCCTGATTTTGGTTGCGTTGTTCGGCATCCCAATACCATATATCTCACTCCCCTTCTCTCATCATAACCCCTTTTCACACTTTTCCCATCCAGGTCCACATTTGTCAATTGGTTTCACAAGGAGTTAGCCTCCCCCTCCCCTTGTCAACACTTTGGCTCAGGCCTGGAACGATGCCCCGAAGGTTGATGCAGCTAAAAAGAAAGATAAAGGCATGATTTGGCCACTTATAACATGAAATGTACTACAAAATGCAAAAGATGGCTGACACATAAAAATTTAGCATTTGGGCAAAAGCCAAACATGAGCTCTACCCTTTATCATTATGGCCATCACCTTAGTTCCTAGGGCCCCTATGTGGTACTTCCAACCCCGAAGGTATAGCTTTTCATTATGTAATTGGGTGTTTATGCTTGCTTTTCTTGGACACATCTGGACATGGATTAGTGGGGCGAATTCGAGGGAAAGAATGGGCTTGGATTGTACTCTTGTTCCCTTGTCCCGACTTGGTGGTTAATCTTGTATCCTAGTCCTATCAGATCTCCTCTATTGGCTACTATCTTTAGGAGTGGCACTACATGGGAACCCTGATTTTGGTTGTGTAGTCCTGCATCCCAATACCATATATCTTACTCCCCTCACCTTATCATCACCCCTTTTCACACTTTTCCCATTCGGGTCTATATTTGTCCATTAGGTTCACAAGGAGTTAACCTCCCCCTCCCCTTCTCCACACTTTGGGTCGAGCCTGGAACGATGCCGAGAGGTTGATGCAACTAAAAAGAAAGTTAAAAGCATAATTTGGCCACTTGCAACATGAAATGTACTACAAATGCAAAAGATGGTGGAGACATAAAAATTTAGCGCGTGGGCAAAAGCCAAACATGAGCCCTAGCCCTTATCATTATGACCATCACCCTAGTTCCTAGGGCCCCTATGTGTGCCCCTTACATCATTAAGGAACCCATGATTATCCCAACCCCTGGTGGGAGATGAACTACCCAACCTTAAGGGGGTAAAAATTGTTTTATCATACACATCATGCTCTCATACCATGTAGCCCCGAGTAGTTAAAAGAAAGAAAAATCAATAAAAGGCAAAAGGCATATGAATATGGGTGGAAAAACAAAGATTGGGGTAACTCATGTACCATGATTTCTCCCTCCTAAATCAATACACCCAATGTGTGGGCTTCCCTCATTATAGCTACCATTGTACCATGGCATGTGGCTTGGAGCCTTCTTCGTTGCCCCATTATGTTCCACCATCATTTCACATGACCCCTGCCATTTGACGGATGTGCCATGGACATGTTACTCCCTTAGAAACCACCTAATAGGGTCCTTTACTAACCTCTCTTGTTGAGCTAGGAAACACATGTACCTTCTAAAGCCCATTTGGAAGGGCACGCCACTACGAAGTGTCCACTTTTGCCCATGGTTAGCAAGTTTATTTACTCCATTACACTAATGGATTTGTTGTACTAGAAGGTGAGGAGACGCATTGGATCTTATACAGGATTGTAGATGGGTCTCCATTTGAACTTAGTCTCCCTATACGGGGGTCTAAGCCCTCTAGAGGGTCACAATGGCACTTGTGGGGTGAGCGTTGAGAGCCATGGGCCTCCACCACAATAAAGCATTGATTGCCACGCAATGGGATTCTTCTTCATCCACATATTACTTGTTCATGCCCCAGCCAAAAAAGATGAACATGCACGTGGACCACGTTGCCCAATCGGCCACACACTTGCACATGACACTTCGTAGATGATCCAGGGCCCAGATGGGGTTTTATCTCATCTGGAAAGACATGGGAGGCCATGTGTCATCATTCTAGTTATTGATGGAGCATTGACATGTTTGATCCAGTTGAAGACCCATGAGACCCTTGATTGTGCCCCACAGCCACTTGGGAGCACCACAGATGTTTTGCTTGGAAACCAAGGGCCCAACCTCTTGGTCATCATTTTAGGAGCCCTCCTCTTCATCATAGCACATGGAGGACTTATCTTGGCCTTCCAACGGCCCTTTGCACCATTATTTTATCATTTCGGCCTCATTAGGAAGGCTTGTTTTGTGAAAAATCGGTTACCCAATTCCTACTGCATCAAACTGGTAATATTTCACCTACTTCTTAACTTACTTGAACAAGTTACTTGCAGTTTTCTATGGAAAATACTGAAATACATACACTGCAGCCTACACAAAATAAAATACTGCACTTGAGAGAAATAAAAACACACATCAACACAGTTGTTTTTCGACAATGTCCCCGGAAAAACCCAATGTGTGAAAACCAATGCAGCAACTAAGGGTTTTAATTATTATGCAATAGTAAATCTGAGTACAAATCATTGGATGCCCAAATTGGTTATCCGATGCAGAGAAACGTTGGGAAAGAGTTGGTGAGAAAAATCTCACACTAATTAGGGATATCCGACATTGATCAGGGGCTGGTTGGCTGGACCCACGCTGCCTTTCGTAGCTTCTATGTCAATCCTACGCAGATCTGTGTCACACTGGCTAGGCTCTGCGTCACCTCCTCTATTGATCTCATGTTGTCTGGAAATTCGACCTTCTGGCCCTCCAGTCTCACACCCCAACTTTTGGCATTGGATCTTGACTCTCCCTACTGGATTTCGAACTCCCTCTAAAGCTTTGCGTTGCCTCTGTGTGGCATTGCGTTGCCTCACTGAATTCTTTTATGCCTTCTCCACTTTGCTCTCTCCAAATTTGGAAAAACTCTCATCCGGACTACTATCCATGCCCCTCACTGCAAGAAGATCACTCAATCTCACTCCGGCAACTCAACGTTGCTACTCTTGAGAAATTCAATCTTTGATCTCTCATTCGATGTGTTCTCCAAGTGCGCATCGGACTCCTTATAATCCCTCATTGGAGCTCCAATGGCCAAGATTAAAACATAATCAATGGCTAAGATTAACTAGGAGTTGATCCTCATCTTCTTTTAGAAGATTGACACCTGATTTAATTAATACCCTTCAATTAAATAGATTTCCTAAGTTTAGACTTAGGGAACCATTTTAAAAAGTTAATTATTTTAAGTAAATCATCTCTAGGTGGAATTTTCCCAAACAATTTCTAGGTATTGGAGAATGCATGTGTCTTAGCCTCTCTGCAAAGTTTCAAGGTTAGTGCACATCCGATGCTATAGAAATCAACACTCCCTCTTAGCGAGGAATGTGCTCTAGTGCTGCAACCCACTGAAGCATCACTCTGTCTCTGCTCCATCTCCTGTTGCATTGTTGATGTCTGGCTCTACTGCCCAACAACTACTGCTACTGAGCAACTCTGATATGAGTTGCATCTGTGTTGTTGTCAGCCTTGCTGAACTGCTGCCAACACTGCATCTGCACCGCAACCCTCTCTCCATCTGTTGCTGCTGCACTCTGCAATGGAAAAGCATCCTATATACTGAATCAATTGTGGTCAGTATGATGCATTTTTCGTCTGAGTTCTAACTGCTGCTAGCCTCTACGTTGTCACTGAAGCCTCTATGTTGTTGCTAACTTTGCACTATGCCAACTGCACTGCTCCCAACTTTTCTCCGCGTTGCTCAGTCTCTGACTTGCTACTAGACACTACATCTGTCATTCTGGCACCTAACTGCACCAACTGCCACTGGTCCATCCTGCTACTGAATGTCTTGGGCTCCCGTAGCAAGTTATTGATTCATGAGGTGGACCTCCTCAAGAATCATGCCCATCCTGTAGCTCTCTGGGGCTACAGCTCCAAATCGCCCCACCTCACCCCTGGAGGCATCTCGGCAATCATGGCAAACTCTTCCTCCAATATGGTGGACACTTTATCGATCTCTGTGGATGTAGCATGTTGATCATGCTTCTCCTCCTTGTCATTCTTTCTGAGAGGACACTGAGTGTTGTAGTGGCCCAGCTTGCCACACCTTAAGCACTTGATCTTCCAAATATCCTTATTTCTTCTGCGCTACTCTTGTTGTCCCTTTGACGCAAGGGCCACATCCTCCTCTTCCTTCACCTGCTTCGTCCCACTTCCACTGATGGTGGCCTTCACCAGATCACACCTCATTTCTTCCTGCTGTAGATCAGTGCACCCACGTTCCCAATTTTGTTGTTTTTCTTTGCCCAAGATGCTCTAGACGAAAACTTGCCAATCTTCAGAAACGTTATTCAACGCTAATCATACAAACTTTGAGGGTTGGGGTGTTGATCCTACCGAAGACAACTGGTCCCAGACATCTTGAAGCTTTGTAAGGAAGGGGTCCACTCGCTCCCCTTTCTGCATCCTCGTGTATCTCAACTTCTCCTATAAGTACATCTTCTGCTGCTCGGAATATCCTTCATACAACATAGCTAAGGCTTCCCACATATGTCGAGCAGTATCCTTGTCGGCTATATGGGATACACTACATGATCTCAAACCCCGTCGAGAATGATCCTCCTAGTCTTCGCCATCTCAGCCTTGAACTTCTTGAGCGGATCTGCATCGGCAGGTATAGCTACCACACTATTGACATATGTTTTGAGATAATGTTCATCAAGAAGACAGGAGATCCTAGCCTTTCAGATCACATAGTTGGAGGCTCCGTCTAACCGATCTTAATCTCTCAACCCAGTTGATGCCATCTCTCTAGAAAAAAAGTCGAACTGCTCCCTCTCCTGCATTACGCAGCTGCTGCTCAATTATTCGCACTCCCTTCTAGAGTGAGAAATCTCGCAGACAATTGCTAGGAAAATTCGAACTTCTTGGCTAGAAGTCCCCTGAGGGAGGAATTCCCTCAGTATGTGCTCTTCTCTCCCACTGATGCTATTCTTCCAGCAACTACGACAAAATATCTGTGTCCTAGCTGAAGCTCTGCTCTGTAAGGAAAAATACGTTGCTCCCTTCTGCCTCTGGAAAGCTTCGATTTGGAAATCGAATTTCTCTGTCGACTCACACAAAGAAATCGATCTACCCTAAAAACTTCGAACTCCTTGACCCAAGAACTGTGTTGCATCTAAGGTTTCGAATCACTGCCTCTACAGTAATTTCGAACTCCCTCTTCCTTTCTGCAACTAAGCTCTTCTGCTCATAATTTGTGCTTTGATACCATGTGAAAAATCGTTTACCTGATTCCAACTACAGCAAACTTATAATATTTCACCTACTTCTTAACTTACTTGAATAAGTTACTTACAGTTTTCTACGGCAAATACTGAAATACATACACTGCAACCTACACAAAATAAAATACTGCGGAAACTAAATACTACACTGGAGAGAAATAAACACACACATCAACACAATTGTTTTTGGACAATATCCCCGGAAAAACCCAATGTGGGAAACTGGTGCAGCAACTGAGACTTTTAATTATTATGCAGTAGTAAATCTAAGTACAAATCGTTGGATGCCCAAACTGGCTATCCGATACAAAGAAATGCTGGCAAAGAGTTACTGAAAAAACCTCACACTAATTCGGGAAAACCGACACTGATCAAGGGCTGGTTGGTTGGCCCCACACTGCCTCTGTGCACCTTCTGCATCAATCCTATGCAGATCTGCGTCACACTAGCTAGGCTTTGTGTCACCTCCTCTGCTAATCTCCTGCTGTCAAGAAATTCGACCTTTTTGCCCTCCGATCTCACACCCTAGCTTCTGGCACTGGATCTCGACTCTCCCTGCTGGATTTCGAACTCCCTTAGAAGCTTTGTTGGAATTTCTAAGTCTAACTGTTAGAAACCCTTCATGTACTTTCTGATTTATTTCTGCCTACTTGTTCTGATTAATTAACAAGTTATTTACCATGTAAATATTGAAAATAAATACAAGTACATGCTCAACAAATTACATATCATCAACTAAAGGAAACAAAACAAGGACACAAGTGACACCATTCTTTTTGGACCAATGTCCTCGAAAAAACCCAATGCGGGAAAACAAGTGCAGCTATCTGAGGGTTTTATCATTGTGATGTTTCTGAATACAATCTGGGTGCCAAAACCGGCTCACCCAACAGAGAATAATCTCGGTTACCCTAAGATCTAATGGCTGAGATTCATTTAGATCTAGGGATGAGAATAAATGTACATTTAATTCTCACTTTCTATTTTTTAACTCACCTACTTAAATAAAGACCCACTTAGCCTTTTATTTCCATGGTCACTTTTTCACTTGGTGGTGTCAGTGTTTGTTACTGTTTGAATACAACCTTGCTGACACTTTGAGATTTTCTGGGAAGTTGGGAAAGGTCGACGTGAACTGTTAGTCTCTCTGAGGGTGATACTATGCCACTATTTCGTTGGGCTTGCAGATACTCGTTATGCGATTTTCATTTTCTCTTCGCCGTTAATTTCCACAACAGGCAATAGGTTTCAAATCTCGGCAAAGCGTTAAGTGGTAACTCTAAGTGATATTGTTAATTCTCGTGAGAGTTTAATGTTAAATGTATTTTTATCGGAGATCTTTGTAGAATTTCAGAAAAGAAGAGCACGACAGTAATTATTTTAAGAATTTGCACAAAGAATTTTGTGGGAACTTTTCTGCTGCAATTTTCTTTGACAGGTTTCTCTTGGAGCGACAATGAGTTCTCGTTTGTTCAGTGCAATTGTCCGAGCAGTGTGAGCAGTGTGGTCAGCAGTGAGAGCAGCAAGCAGTGAACAGTGAGCAGTGTGAGAGCAGGGAGCTTTTATGCAGCAGAAGTATTGAGCAGCGAGCAAGGAGCAGCAAATGCATTCAAACATGACAAAGGAACAAGAAATTTCAGAACATGTGGAGACAAATGATTTAGGACAAGTGAAAATTGCCTCATCCGCCAAAGCTAGGAAGTGGGTTTGGGTCAATGCCAAACAATATCGGGGCATTTTAAAACGAAGAATAGCCCGTCTAAAATGGGAGCAAACAAGGAAGAAACGGTCTAAAAAGAAAAGTACTTGAGCCCTTCACAAAAAGCACTCAAACAAGTCTCCTCTACAAGCATTCTGCCTTATATAGCCCCACATCCACACCTCTCAGCTGGTCATCTGATCTTTATGTGAAAGAATTGTTAAATGCAAAACAAAGGTTGGAGGTTTTAGAAGCTAAAGGGCAGGAAAGAGATCATAAAATTCATATAATAACAGCTGAGAACAAGGCTTTAGCAAAAAGCAATAAAGTTTTAAAAGAACAAGTGGCATTGCTACAGGAAGCTCTCATGATAGGGAAGAGAAAATGGCAACACATGAAGGCGGATTTGCAAAACATAAAGAAATCTGTAGTGGAAAGTACAGAGATGGTGAATGTGAAATCATCCCAGGATAAAGGGAAAATGATTGCCCAAATAAACAACCATGAAGAGAACGCAAGAGAAGAAACGAAAGGAGATTCCACCAAAGTTTCGAAAACTTGGGCTCAAGTTGTTAGCAATTCTGCTAATAAGGAAGGAGAAACAAATATTCAGGTTGACAAATGCAAGATAGTGAAGGCAAGGAAAGATAAAATAGGGCAGCAAACATAATTATTAAGAAGTGAAAGGCTATGAGAAAAATGAATGTACTCTTGACCTTGCAAGAGACTTCTTGAAAGACAAGTTGCTATGGCAAGGACAAATATGCCAAGCATGGAGGGTGGGTAAGTTTAACGGGGAGAGAGCCAGGCCCATAAAAGTCATTATGCCTAGCTTGCGTGATAAATATATCATTCTAAGCAAGAAACATCTCTGGAGGGGTTCTCGTTTTTTCCTAGAAGAAGATTTAATTGTAAAACAAAAGGAGGAAAGAAGGCAAGAAATTTTAAAGGTTAGGGCAGCAAGAGATGAAGGCAAGAGAGCATGGATTTACAAAGACAAAGTTGTGATAGTGTGATTTGGACCTCCTTCCAAAACAGAGCAGCAAGATGGTAATAAAGAAGAGGCAACAAACTCTTCAACAGGAAATCAAAAAGCAATGTCAGTATGGGAAAGCAGGGACAAAGACTCAAATGTGAGTCTTGCATGTCAAAATAAATAGCAACCAAGTCATACCCAGGTTTCCTTCAAATTAGTTTGTTGGAACTGCAGAAGTTACCCATGGAGATGAAGACCTGGGTTAGGGCCTATTGCAAAAGATAGAGACATAATTTGCCTCATAAACACATGAGCATGAAGGGCGCAAGACATCTCTATTTGAAGGACACTAGAAGATGGCAGTGTGGAACAAGGCAGCAGGGAATGGTAAAGGGCACGGGGGTATCATGGTTTTAGTAAGGGAGAAAGAAGGCCGTCTCATTTAGTTAGAAAAAGAAGACTCAAATAAGCAATTCATTTTGTTTAAAATATCAGAAAATGGAAACCACATCAGAATTGCAGCATGCTATTGTTGGAAATACTGAGAGGGGGGGTGAATCAGTATTTCTTTTTAATTGTTCTAGTTATTACCAAAAGCATATATATATGTATATATATAGAACACAGAAATCGACAGCTGGAATTAATGCTTTTATTAACACAAAACAGTGCAATGAAGTAAATACAATATAAGTATATATCTGGTTGTGATTAGTTGCCAAGCTCCAACTTGGACTTCAGTGAGGCTCCAACCTCCAGAGCACCAACTCTGTTTTGCAATGGTTCTGCACTTAGGAGCACCAACCCCTAAGGATGTCAGTCCTGTTCAGTTCTGAGGCTCCAACCTCTTGGGCTCCAACCCAAACCTGGTATAAACAGGTATGCTGCTGATCTCTGTTCTGTTGAGGTTCTCCTTCACTCCTACTCTCCTGCCTCTGCTGCCTCTGCTACTTCTGCTGCCTCTCACTCTAGTTATTCACCACCACAACTGCCACCACAGTTCTTTGTTTTTCCTGTTTTATTCATTCCCCATGCCTCTGTCCATTCGTTTCCGCTTACACCGCCTCTTAGGCTTCCTCCTCATCACTGCAGCTTCCTCTGCACTGTGCGAGTTCACTGACTCTCTGGGGACACGTAGATTCATTTGACAGGTCCAAACAATCCATGGAGAACACATCTTCCCGGTTTACCGTAACAATGCTCCTTTTGGCAATGATTGCAGGCATACACAGAGTTTTTTTTTTCACTAGTTTAACAGAGATGTTGTGTCCCGATCGCAATCATAATCACCATGATTCACCCCTTTTAACTGACGTTCAGCCTTCTGAACCATTGGAAACAGCTATCGTAAGCCTTTCGGCCTAAAACACCCCGCGCAAGCCAAATATTTCATTACACAAAGTATATGAGAAAAACCAGTCAAAAGACTAAGGGGCGGACTTCAAGCAATATTACACCCGCATCTAAACTGTATCGGGTCCGCAGCTTAAATCACAATCGGCGATTCACGACTCCCGGCGGTCCTTTATATGTCAAGCCCATGACACTGCCAATGGCCGACGGCCGATCCACCACTAGACGCGATATTATATTAAGCCAAGTTGTGATGTCACATCGGGTCCGCAACGTTCATCGCAATCGGCGCTTGGGTGTGGCAAGGCTTCATAACATATGCGATTGTGACGGATGCGATAATAGATTAACTTATATTGCAATGTGCAGCGGGTCCGCATGGATATGCATCGCAGTCGGGAGTTGCCCCTGGCGGAGGTCCGATGCGATATCGCTATCGGCGATCGCAATGGACCGCTTGACATATTGTAGCGCCCACTTCCAAAGTGCCGATGCGATTATCGCTATCAGCAATCGCAAGTCGCATAGGGTCAAGGCTCGACGTTAACATAGACCCCTCATAGCGATGCGATGTGCCGGACCCGATACAACTCAACACTCCCATGTATAGAGTTTCAAGTCCGCAATCCACCTCCGATAGTGTAATTGCCCTAGAGCCAAGTCTTCCACCTCCGTTAGTGTTTAGCCTATGTATATGGGCTTTTTGTCCGCCGATAGTGTTAAAACATGCATACATGGGTTTTACAGGCCCGATAGCATAAATGTATATGTATAAGGTTCTACGCCCCCGATAGTGTAAAAACACATATGTATGATATATGCTCCTCCGCCTGTATCTACATGCATATAGTTCTTTTGTGGCCCGATAGCTCCCGATAATATACATGCACCCATAGCTCTGCTTGTTCCTCTGTTGCTCCGATGGTTGTCTGCGTCCTCTGTTGGCTCTGTTTGCTCCTGTACTTTGGCATATATGTATGGTATATATATATGGCTCCTCTGTAGCTCCGATAGCTCTATTTTGGCATATATGGTCCTTGAACGTTGTTTAAATGCATGCATATATATATATATATATATATATATATCTGAGTTTTGCTCCTCTTGGCTCCATCTGCTCCTCGAATATTGCCATATTGACATCAATGACAATCTGTGTCCAACAATCTCCCCCTTTGTTATTGATGGCAATATTCTTCTGCTCTCCCCTTTTGACATCAATGGCAAAGGAATGCATACGGACTCCCCTTGTCAAACTACCCCCCCTATCCTGCTACATCTTTATGAATGAACTAGAGTGATGATAAAGAGATAACCCCCATCTTTTGACGTAGATGTTTGAATGCTTCTCAAGGAAGAGGTTTTGTGAAAATATTAGCTATCTGCTCCTTAGTACTGATATATTCCAGGACGATGTTTTGTTCAGCTACTTGCTCATGGAGGAAATGATACTTGATTGGTATGTGTTTGGTTCTTGAGTGCATCACTGGATTTTTGCTGAGACTGATAGCACTTGTGTTGTCACAATAGACGGTAATCGGTTGATCTGTACATATGTCGACATCTTTCAGAGCTTCCTTTATCCATAGTATCTAAGTACAACAGTCTGCTGCAGCAATACACTCAGCTTCCACTGTGGATAATGATATGGATTATTGTTTTTTGCTGAACCAAGATACTAAACAGTCTCCTAGGAAGAACGCATTTCCACTAGTACTTTTCCAATCATCTATACTTCTAGCCCAATCAGCATCGGTGTATGCAGTTACAATCAGTGTTGAGCTCTTTGGGTACCAAAGACTGAAATCAGAAGTTCCTTTCAGATATCTGAGAATTCTTTTTACAGCTAATAAATGGGATTGTTTGGGAGCAGATTGAAATCTTCCCACCATTCCTACTGCCTGCATTATGTCTGGTCTTGTAGCTGTTAAGTATAGAAGGGCTCCAATCATTGACCTGTAATGAGTTGCATCTACTAGAGGGGAGTCATCATCTTTGCTCAATTTGCAATTTGTGGTCATAGGTGTGCTCATGGGTGCACAGTCGTCCATTCCATATTTTTTGAGCATGTCTTTTAGATATTTGGTTAGATATACACAATCCTACTCTGGTTTGAGATACTTGAAGTCCAAGGAAGTGAGACAACTCTCCTATCATTGACATCTCAAACTCTTTTGACATGTTTTGAGAAAATTCATGGCTCATTTCATCATTATTACTAGCAAAAATCAGATCATCGACATAAACAAGAGTAACTAGTAACTTACCTTCATCCATCTTTATGTATAGATTACTTCCAGCCACTCCCTTTTTGAAGCCTTGTTGTTGTAGATAGTGATCTAGTCTTGCATACCAAGCTCTAGGAGCTTGTTTCAACCCATATAAAGCTTTTTTCAACTTACAGACTAAGTCCTTTCCTTCTGTTAGATCAAACCCTTCTGGCTGCTCCATGTAGACTTCTTCTTTGAGTTCCCCATTTAGAAATGTTGATTTCATGTCCATTTGATAGATTTTGAATCCTTTTGAGCAAGCAAAAGCCAAGAACATCCTGATAGCTTCCATACGGGCTACTGGTGCAAATGTCTCTTCAAAGTCAATTCCTTCAATTTGTGAATAGCCTTTGCAGACAAGCCTTGCCTTGTTTTTGATAACCTGTCCTTCCTCATTCATTTTATTTTTGAACACCCATTTGGTTCCTATTATGTTTTTGTCCTTTGGACGAGGTACCAGCTCCCATGTCTTATTCTTCTCAATTTGGGACATTTCTTCTTCCATGGCTTTTACCCAATGAGAACCCTTACTTGCTTCTGCAAATGTTTCTGGTTTTGTCATAGATAGAAGAGCAATAACATTTCTCTTTGGTGTAATGGTCACCCTTCTTCGGGTTTGCATCCCTTCATCTCTATTGCCAATAATCTGCTCTTCTGGATGATATTTCTGGATAAACTTCATCTTTGAAGGGGTATGAGGTGGTTCTTTCTCCTCTTCTTCTTCCTCATCTATTTCTTCTTCTTCAGGTTCTTCTTCTTTAGGTCCTTCTTCTTCAATGAAAAGATCATCTTCATATTCTTCAATTTCTTTTTCTGGAAGTCCTTCATCAACCTTTACATCAATTCTTTCCACTATTTTCTTCAGTCGAAAATTGTAGCACTTGTAAGCCTTGCTCCGTGTAGAGTATCCAAGAAATATCCCTTCATCAATGCGAGAATCAAATTTTCCTGGTGAGCCATCATTGATTTTTATGAAGCACTTGCTTCCAAAGATCTTGAAGTACTTTACTGAAGCTGGTCTTCCTTTCCATAACTCATAAGGTGTTTTTTCACAGTTTGGTCTCAATTGAGTTCGATTTAATGTATAGACAGCTGTCCCTACTGCTTCTCTCCAGAATTTCGGCTGCAAGTCTACTGCTAGTAACATTGTTCTTGCCATTTCTTGGACTGTTCGGTTTCTTCTTTCAACTAACCCATTTTGTTGAGGTGTTCTGGCAGCAGAGAATTCCCTTTTAATTCCATGAATATTACAGAACTTACTAAACTCATTTGATGTGAATCCTCCCCCTCTGTCTGTTCTGAGGCACTTAATTTTTGTATCCTTTTCATTTTCTACAAGGGCTTTTAGATTCTTAAAACATTCAAAAGTTTCAGATTTATACTTTATAAAATATATCCACATCATTCTAGTATAGTCATCAACAAATAACACAAAGCACCTTTCTCCTTGGAGTGCCTGATTCTAGTTGGTCCACATAGATTAGCATGGATGATCGCCAAGGGCTTTGATGTAGAAAGCTCCTTTGTCTTGTGGTTGGTTCTGGTTTGCTTTCCATGTTGACATGGACCACATACTCCTTGATTTGGTTTGAACAGCCTTGGGATGTCTCGTACAGCTCTAATCTTGCTGATATTGACCAAATTTTCGAAGCTTGTATGTCCAAGTCGCTTGTGCCACAGCCAACTTTCATCTGTCTGACTCAGGTAGCATTTATTTTCTTGAATCTTGTTCAGAATGTAAATGTTGTCTGGTGTTCTAACCCCTTTCGCCACAAGTTCCCCTGAGGAAGAGTTCCTTATTTCACAGTCTTTGGTGCTAAAGACAACCTTATGTCCTTGATCACAAATTTGGCTGACACTCAAGAGATTGTGTTTGAGCCCATCTACTAGCAGAGCATCTTGAGCTTTTCCTTTTCCGTTGATCAGAGTAACAGTTCCTTTTCCCGCAATTCTGGCAGATCCACTTCCAAAAGACACATTTCCTTCCTTTTTGCTCAATGAGACAAACTTCCTTTTGTCTCCTGTCATGTGTCTAGAACACCCGCTGTCCACAAACCAATGATTTCCATTATTTTGAGCATATAGAGCCAGGCCGCATTTATCCATGTTGGAAATCTTACGACTCGTCTTTCTTCCTTTGAGTGGGCACTTTCGTTCATAGTGTCCATTATTGTAGCAAAATGAGCAAATCAGATCGAATTTGGTCAAGGGATCAAATGAATTGAAGGTTTTGATTTGTTCCTACCTTTTGGGGGCATATGAATTGATTATTCGGTCCTTTAGCTTAGGCGTTTCACTTCTGCGGGCCATGCAATGTCTGGCTTGATGACCGAAGTTTTTACAATGAAAATAGTGTCCAAGAAACATGGTTTTGTACCTGTTGAAGTAGCCACAGTTTGAGTCAATTTTCTTCCTAGAAACTACTCCTGCCTCATCAAACTCATCTTGCTTAGAGAAGAAGTTCTTCTTATTGAACCCTTTTTTTTTGTGTGCCATTCTTTTAGAATTTCCTTCATCATCACTATCATGTTTATGAGGACATTTTGCCATAATGACCTATTTTTCCACACTTAAAACAGATAAGAGGGTACTTGCCTTTAAGCTTAAATCCTTTCTTCAGCTTTCGTACAAATTGAGCCAATTCGGATTCCACATCAGACTCATCACTACAGTCATTCCTTTCTTTCCCCTTCTTTAACTTTGAAGCCTTGAATGCTGCATCTTTGGGGCTTGGGCCACCTTTCCTCATCTCATAGGCAGTGAGGATTCCATGGAGTTCATCCATCTTGAGGGTATCTAAATCCTTTACTTCTTCTATGGCGCTTATTTTGGAGTCAAATCTGTCTGGAAGAGATCTTAATACTTTTTGAACAATGGTACTTCAATTTTTTCATCCAATCCTTTAAGGGAGTTGACCACTTCAGCTACTCGGAGGAGGTATGCTGCAATATCTTCTTCATCTTCCATCCTCAGGCTTTCAAATTGTCTTCTGTGAGTTTGAAGCTTTGCCTTCTTGACTTTTGAGTCTCCATCGTATAAGCCAACTAGCTTGTCCCACATTTCTTTGGCAGAGTCACAGTTCATGACTTTTGTGAACTCGGAATCAGTGATTCCACTAGTGATGGAGTTTAAGGCCTTTGCATTTGCAATGTAGGCTTTCCTCTCGTCTTGATCCGTTGGAAGAGTGGTAGGCATATGATACTCATTTTGAACAAAATGCCAGACTTCAGGTCCAAGGGACATTAAGTAGTAGGTCATTCTCTTTTTCCAGAAACCAAAGTTAGTGCCATCGAACAGAGGAGGTCTTCCTGATGCTTCGTGATTTCTCATCATGGCTGCGGATCCTTCTTCAAGCTGTTAGGCTAGTATGAAGAAGCCTGCTCTGATACCAATTGTTGGAAATACTGAGAGGGGGGGTGAATCAGTATTTCTTTTTAATTGTTCTAGTTATTACCAAAAGCATATATATATATGTATATATATAGAACACAGAAATCGACAGCTGGAATTAATGCTTTTATTAACACAAAACAGTGCAATGAAGTAAATACAATATAAGTATATATCTGGTTGTGATTAGTTGCCAAGCTCCAACTTGGACTTCAGTGAGGCTCCAACCTCCAGAGCACCAACTCTGTTTTGCAATGGTTTTGCACTTAGGAGCACCAACCCCTAAGGATGTCAATCCTGTTCAGTTCTGAGGCTCTAACCTCTTGGGCTCCAACCCAAACCTAGTATAAACAGGTATGCTGCTGATCTCTGTTCTGCTAAGGTTCTCCTTCACTCCTACTCTCCTGCCTCTGCTGCTTCTACTGCCTCTCCTACTTCTGCTTCCTCTCACTCTGGTTATTCACCACCACAACTGCCACCACAGTTCTTTGTTTTCCCTGTTTTATTCATTCCCCATGCCTCTGTCCATTCGTTTCCGCTTACACTGCCTCTTAGGCTTCCTCCTCGTCGCTGCGGCTTCCTTTCCGCTGTGTGAGTTCACTAACTCTCTGGGGACACGTAGATTTATTTGACAAGTCCAAACAACCCACAGAGAACACATCTTCCCGATTTACTGTAACAATGCTCCTTTTGGCAATGATTGCAGGCATACACAGAGTTTTTCTTTTCACTAGTTTAACGGAGATGTTGTGTCTCGATCGCAATCATAATTGCCATGATTCACCCCTTTTAACTGACGTTCAACCTTCTGAACCATCAGAAACAACTATCGTAAGCCTTTCAGCCTAAAACACCCTGCGCAAGCCAAATATTTCATTACACAGAGTATATGAGAAAAACCAGTCAAAAGACTAAGGGGCGGACTTCAAGCAATATTACACCCGCATCTAAACTGTATCGGGTCCGCAGCTTAAATCACAATCGGCGATTCGCGACTCCCGGCGGTCCTTTATATGTCGGGCCCATGACACCGCCGATGGCCGACGGCCGATCCACCACTGGACGCGATATTATATTAAGCCAAGTTGTGATGTCGCATCGGGTCCGCAACGTTCATCGCAATCGGCGCTTGGGTGTGGCAAGGCTTCATAACATATGCGATTGTGACGGATGCGATAATAGATTAACTTATATTGCAATGTGCGGCGGGTCCGCATGGATATGCATCGCAGTCGGGAGTTGCTACTGGCGAAGGTCCGATGTGATATCGTTATCAGCGATCGCAATGTACCGCTTGACATATTGTAGCGCCCACTTCCGAAGTGTCGATGCGATTATCGCTATCGGCGATCGCAAGTCACACAAGGTCAAGGCTCGACGTTAACATAGACCCCTCATAGCGATGTGATGTGCCGGACCCGATACAACTCAACACTCCCATGTATAGAGTTTCAAGTCCGCAATCCGCCTCCGATAGTGTAATTGCCCTAGAGCCAAGTCTTCCGCCTCCGTTAGTGTTTAGCCTATGTATATGGGCTTTTTGTCCGCCGATAGTGTTAAAACATGCATACATGGGTTTTACCGGCCCAATAGCATAAATGTATATGTATAAGGCTCTACACCCTGGATAGTGTAAAAACACATATGTATGATATATGCTCCTCTGCCTGTATCTGCATGCATATAGTTCTTTTGTGGCCCGATAGCTCCCGATAATATACATGCACCCATAGCTCTACTTGTTCCTCTGTTGCTCCAATGGTTGTCTGCATCCTCTGTTGGCTCTGTTTGCTCCTGTACTTTGGCATATATGTATGGTGTATATATATATGGCTCCTATGTAGCTCCGATAGCTCTATTTTGGCATATATGGTCCCCGAACGCTGTTTAAATGCATGCATATATATATATATATATATATATATATATATATAGAGTTCTGCTCCTCTTGGCTCTGTCTGCTCCTCGAATATGGCATATATATATATATATCTGAGTTCTGCTCCTCTTGGCTCTGTCTGCTCCTCGAATATGGCATATATATATATATATATATATATATATATATATATGAGTTCTGCTCCTCTTGGCTCTGTCTACTCCTCGAATATTGCCATATTGACATCAATGACAATCTGTGTCCAACAGCTATTTTGCAGTGCAGGTTTCAAAAAGCTACAAAGGTAGAGGGCTTGACCACAAAGGTCCATTTGCAGCCTTAAAAGCGAATATTGCAACATATTCACAGCTAGGTGAAGTCCTTATAGTGGGTGATTTCAATGCTAGGGCTGCAAGTGAGCAAGCTAGCATTCTTTGTTGTAAAGATGATTGTGACCCTATTTGGCTTACAGAAGAAAATAATCATCAGTGGGAAAGAATTTCAGAGGACAAGGGCTGCAATCTCTTTGGTGAACAATTGCTTACTCTATGTGGGACCTTTGATTTAGTCATTTGTAATGGCTTGACTAGATGGGCAAATTCCAGTAATTTCACTTGTAATACTTACAATGGAGCAAGTGTGGTAGATTATGTAATTTGCTCGCATGGTTTGTGTGAGAAAATGGAGGAAGTTTTGATTGGAGATCAGCTGTGGGACTTGAAATCAGATCACAAGCCAATTTATTTATGTTTCTCTTGGATTGGAAAGAAACAATTAGAGTAAAAAATTCAGAATGTCCAACGAAATCTCTCACAGGGCAGAATCCTTTTGACGCCAAAAAATTGTAATACCTTCAAAATGACACTAGAGAGGCTCTTTGAGAATGAGAAAATTACAATTCACAGCCTTCGTAGTCATGAATTAACACATTTAATTCAATGCGCACTTGCAAAGTGCAAAAGAGTAAAAATTAAGAAGTCTGAAACAAATTGCTTTCAGGTTAATGCTTGGTTTGACGAGGAATGCGAAAAGCAAGGAAAAGGTGGAAAGAGTCAAACAAGGATAACATAAATCTCAAAGCTTACAAGCAGTTATTAAGCAAGAAAAAGGCCGATTTCATGGTTTCAAGGAGGGAAGAACTAATCTTCATTGGGAAAAATAATTCCAAATTATTTTGGAAGGAACTCCAACCAAAAAAGATACAAATTGGAAATAATATTACAGCTTCTAAATGGTTTGACTATGCAAGACAACTCTATGAGTAGGTTCCCAAGGTTGACCCTTCCACCTTGGTCAACATTGATACTGAATTATTCAAGGTATAAGAGGTAGAGATGGGTATCAAGAAGTTGGGTGTTGGAAAAGCAAAAGATTTAGTTGAACTCCAAGCAGAATATCAAAGTGGGGCTCAAAGATTCTTGCACCTCACATTACAAAAATCTTCAACAACATCATACAACAAGGGCTCCCCACAGATTGGACAACTAGTCTGGCAATACCTCTTTTCAAGAGCGGTGACGTCAATAATCCCTCCAATTATAGGACCATCATGATAAACCCTTTGTTTGCAAATCTATTTGGAAGCATGCTAGAAAACATAGCAAGGGGGCAGAAGAAAGAGATAAGCGTGCTAAAGGGAAAGCAGGTTTTAGACCTAAACATTCCATAATTGATCATTGTATAACTTTAAGGCACATCATTGAAAAAGTTTGGGAGAAAAAGGAAGAATTATTTTGTTGCTTTGTTGATTTCAGAAAAGCGTTTGACTCGGTTCCTAGGGATAAGATTTGGCACAAAAACGAGGAACTTGGGGTTCCTAAACATTTGAGAGTAGCTATGCATAGGTTGTATGAAGAGGTGAAAGTCAAAATTAGAACTTCAGCAGGGATTTCTGAAAGTTTTAGAAGCGATATTGGGGTCAAGCAAGGTTGCCCACTGTCTCCTACCCTTTTTGGTTTATATATCAACAAGATTGAGGAGTGGTTAAATTCACAAGGGGGTGATGGTATCTATTTGGGCAAGTTTGTTATAAGGCTTCTTTTGTATGCAAATGGCCTTATTCTAATTGCTAAATCGGCTCTTGGTTTGCAAGAGCACTTACTATCCCTTGAGCATTTTTGTAGAAGTGTGGGGATGCAAGTCAATATCAACAAAATGAAAGTAGTGGTCTTCTCTAAGAAAAGAAAACATAATTAGCATAAGTTCTACTTTGAAGACAACATTCTGGAAGAAGTTGCGGATTACAAATACCTCGGAATTGATTTAAACAAAAATCTAAGCTGGAATGTTTGTAGAAAGAAAAGAACTTTGGGGGGTTGGAAAGCATTTTATGCTTTTCAAAATAGGTGTAGAGAGGCAGAAGGACTGGAAAACCACTCAAACTCTTTTTGGGCTTCTAGTGATTCCGGTGATTCTATATGGTTGTGAACTATGGGCTAGCAGTACATCTGACATGCAGTGGAGACAAATTGAGAAAATTCAGAAGCATTTGATTACAAACAAATTTAAGATTAAAAGTGCAGTTCCTTATGATATCTTGTTAAGTGAAACAGGGACTGCTCCTATTGAAGCAATTGCTATGGTGCGAGTCATAAGGTATTTAAAAAAATTGAACAAATGGAAGAGGGTAGATGGCCAAAGGTTGTCTTTAATAATAGATTGTGCAGGAGAAAAAAAACTTGGATGCAGCAAAATAACAAATGGTTTAGTAAATGTGGTATTTGCTTGAACGTGTGTCCCATAAACAGCGAGGAGATAAAAACTTTTGTTATGAAAAAGTTCCACAAGCATACTTGGGATAAGGAGCTAGGAACAAAGAAAAATTACTATATTGAAGTGTTAATCTCACTCATAGTCATCAACCAAAAGCATAGATAGAGGCCAATATCTCTTGGAGAGCCAAAATTCTTATTGCTCAGTTAAGGACTAATTCTCATCAACTCCGTTGTGAAACAGGGCGCTGGAAAAGGCCAAAGGAAGTGTGGGAGGAAAGAGTATGCATTTTTTGTTCTTCCCGAAAAGTGGAAACAGAAAAACAATTCATTTTAGAATGTGACGCCTTCAAAGACAACAGGGAAAGTTATGTAGATACGCTGGCAACTAGTTCTTGGGATAATCTATTTAGCGAGGGGTTTGTCGAGAAGCTGAGAGCATTTATTTTGAAGCTTCACAGAAAAAGGGCCGAATACATCAAGCAAATGAAGAAGCAATTTGTCATAATCTGTCCCATATGCTATCTTTAACCTCGTGGACATTAAAATAATTTATTTATTTATTTATTTCTTCTTTCTTGACTTTAATAAAGTCATCTTTAGATTAGAATGTAACTTTACCACTTATAAAATCACTTTTAAATTAAATTGACTTTATCACTTATAAAGTCACTTTAGAAGAAAGGTACAAATAAATTTGGACACTTTTCCCAAAAATCAAAACCTTAGAAAACCAGAATAAAAGATCAAAACCTTAGAAAACCACTTGTACTCTAGTAGCCAAATGGTAGCCAAATTTTAGCATAGCATGATTTATCTGCAATTATAAATAGTAATAAGCGGTAAACTCTGTTATATATCACACTGAAATTCCGACCCACTTGTGTGAATTTCCTTTTCTTTTTACGTAATCACTTTACAGGTTTAGGTCGGTCCCCTAATTTTCTATCTTCTGGCTCTCAGTTGCCTGATTGGCGCAGGGCAGGGCGGCAAGTTCCTAGAGCCGACTCAGTGACCTGTTAACGGAATTCTTTATAGTGATCCGAGTACATGACAGTTTATGTGATGACGAATGTTGATTCAAAATCCATACTCTAAAGCAGGCACTGCACGGCGGCAGGGATTTATAGATGATCTAATTACTTACTAGAAATCACTACGGTCGTTAGTTCTATAAATGAATTGAATGTATGAATGTTGCGAAGCTATGTATGTATAGATATCCTTCTCTCTTTCAAAATTCATACCTGCAACGGAAGAGCATCCATATCAGCACGGAGAGCAACAACTGGGGCAGTGCCGGATCCGATAGTGGCAACCACACCTGTCTGTGCAAAGGGCCATTCATAATGCACTCCCATTGCATCCAGTTCTTGCCTTATCAGCTTGCTGGTTTTGAACTCCTTAAACATGAGCTCAGGATGTCTGTGAATTTTCCTTCTCACCCACTTCAGCCACTCAAACATATCTTCATCTTTGGCGGCTTTGAGAAAATTTACCTCTTCCTCTCGTTGCTCTTCTGCTCTTACTGCGATTTCCGAGTCAATACCCACAAGGACAAGCAGTAACAACAGTTTGACTGGAGAACAGGCCATCTATCTATTGCAGAAGTCGAATTAATTTTCGAGGGGTTGAACAGATGCATGCAAGCAGAGAGACGGTGGTGAAGAGAGGGCACTGAAGGAATGGCATGGAGAGCGCGCTCCAAGGTATGAAAGGAAATTGATGAATAACATAAGTGTCAACCCAATTAGATTAGATTAGAATATATATATTTTAATTAATGACGTCCAAGGGATCCAAACTCCACACCGAACATGACATGTATGAAAGGAAATTGATGAATAACATAAGTGTCAACCCAATTAGATTAGATTAGAATATATATATTTTTATTAATGACGTCCAAGGGATCCAAACTCCACACCCGACAAGACATCACACTTTCAGGTTTGCTTCCGGAACAATCTTTTTGCTGTGAATTTTGATTAAGAAATTTGTAGTTTTGTGAAGCATGGCGTCCCCAAACATGTTGCTCAAACTATTCACTTTTAGACCACTTTCAAATTCATTACGAATGTTTTCATATGCTGGACATTCCATGATGAAGTGTCACTCAGTAACTATTCACTTTTAGACCACTTTCAAATTCATTACAAATGTTTTCATATGCTGGACATTCCATGATGAAGTGTCACTCAGTTTCAACTGCTCCTGTCCTGCAAAAGATGCAAATTTTTTCTTCTCACTCTTCCTTGGAGGTCATCTATCTACCCGTTTCGCACCTAAGATGGTGAGATTTGGTCCTCAGTTGCGCTAATAAAATTATAGCCTTTCCTTTGATTGCGGCACTCAAATAAGTCTTTTCTTCATGTCACTGCAATGGGTTGAAATTTTTGACATATAGCGTTGTTGTTGTTTTTTTTTTTGCCAACCTATTTTTCCCACATGGCAATCCTAAATTTTTCAAGCACCCAATTTTTTATCTCCTCTTTAAAATTAGGACAATCTTGCAAATTAATTCCCCATTTGCTCATCCATTTGTTATTTTGCTTCCTCCAAGTTTTCTTCCTACGCTTTAGCTCCTCTACGGCTGATCTAAATGATCACATGTTGAAACTGATGTAGAATTGATTATACCATTAATGAATAGAATGTTAACTGAAAGTGCTGAAATCGTGAGCACTGCTCTAGAAGAAGACTTTACAACAGATGAGGAAACATAAATAAGATGCAAAACAGTAATGAAAACAACAAATACACAGCGATACCAGACAACAAGATTGATTACGGAGTTCGTCCCTGATGAACTACGTCTCCGGATCCGCTTTCAAGATGGGCGACTGCTTTATTAGGTTTAAAACCAAGGAGGTCAATTACATAGGGAATTGACCAAATTGAATGTGCACGCAGTCACTTCTGGTCACTGTCATAAGGAAGCTCTTTGAATCAGCTTTCCAACGCCTGTCACGTTTTGACTCTGGATGCTGTTGTTACACTAAAAACAAAACAACCTCTATCCCTCCAGAACCTGCACATGAAACTCAAAAACCACCAATGTCCACTGCAATGTGCAAAACAACCTTTTAAACCCTGCAAATACATTCCAACCTCCTCAGGCTAATTTTAGGAGTGCATGCGCTGACTTCAGGGTTTTTTGGTTTCGGTCTGTTGTCGCGCACAGTGTCTAGGCACCGCAACAACGCTCAGACCGGGGGTTGTCACCCTAATCCTCGATCTCTTCGTTTAAGCCATCTCCCTAAAGCAGGCTAAGGGGGGTAGACCATATGGGATAAAGGAAGACCAACTAGGAACCAGCTGGCTTGAGAGACACAGCAGGGGGAAACAAGCACTTGATCGATTTTAGAATTTGAATAAATCTTTAAACGCTTAAGACTAGTGCCTTATGGAGTTAATGAAAATCAAGTAATTAATTAGCTGCTGCTACTTATAAAGTAATTTAATGATTGCTTGAAGATATTTACAAAATTTCCAACATGTAACGAGCATTATATAATCCAAGCAATGATTAATTTCACCAGATGCAAGATATTCAATAGATGCACAGAGTTCCAACAATTAAATTTCAAAATGATCGAATACTTTAAATAACCATGAAACTTAAAAGCTAACCACCTAGAATTTAAAATGATTATGCTTGAAATTCCAAATCTAGGAAATGTATCATTTTCCAATGGTTAAACTCCAGCTAAAAATTTAAGTTCATTCAACTATAGCAAAATGATGAATACTATTAGCACAACAGAAAAAAGACATCAGAAGAAATTTCCAATTTAATTAGCCTTTTTTTTAATTTTAAATATTTTTATTATATTTTTTGTTTTTTAAATGAAAATAAATCTAAAATCTAATTGAAACAAAGAATTGAAAATCTTTAAATAAATCAAAACCATTAACTTTTATGCCCCGTTTTTTTAGGATTTTTATATTTTTATATTTTTTAAGTTTTTTATATTTAATATAAAAATCAAACAAAATGAAGCCAAATAAATTCTCACCTAAGGACTGAAAAATTCTAAACTAAAATCTGAATACGTAAACTAAAAATATAATTAAATCAACAGGTGCCTAACCCTAAACTTTACCATACACAATAATAAAAGAATCGAAAAATTTTATTGTTTATTGTGTGCAAGTGCAGGAGCGTGGAAGAGTTTTGACGACGGGGATGAAGGTAGAGGCTAGAAGGATTGCGTGAGGGAGCTGGACTGATGCAATGAGGCAGTCACACGTGAGGAAGAGGATATATTGTGGAGGAGTATGGGTGCGGCGAGGTAAGTTGACGGGAAGCTACAGGGATTGAGGGATGGACGAGGAAAACGACGGGCTAAGGAAAAGATGAAGACAACGTGAAAGGGTTTCAACTGAGGAGCGTAGGAACAATACGCGGGTTTTGAAGGAGGTATGGCAGCAGTGAAGGAGAATTCAGCTGCAGGGATGAGATGGAGCTGGAAAAGCAGCGTGAAGTATACGTGGGGAGGCAGTGAGTAAATGGGCAGCACGATAAGACGATGAGGAGTGGGTTGGTTTGCTGATGGCGTAAGGACTGCGTGAGGCAGCTTGGAGAAAAGGGAACGCAGGTGGTCGGCTAAGGGATACACGTGGAGCAAAGAACGCAAAAAGGGCAGTGGATTAAAGTTTTGGTAGCGGATGGGTTTTGATGGCAGCGATTGCAGCAATGAAATTTGCGTGAGGAAGAAGGGAGCTAGAGCAGCGTAATGGGGTTGCAGTTTTCGAACCGACAGCGTGGATGAAATCTGAATGATGAACGGTTGACGGTGGGGTGAAATTCGAAGGAGCTGGACGGATTTGTTTTGCAGGTGTGATATGGACAGGCAGAAAGCCTGCGTGCACAAATTTGGAGCAGCGTGAAAGGGATTTAGTGAGTGGATTTGATACAAGGACAAAGAAATGACTGCGTGGAGAGAGTTTGGAGTGGAGGTAGCTTGAATAGGGAAAACTAAGACAGCGATGGCAAGTGGTAGCAAGTTAAGAAATTCTCCAAAAAACTTTAATAAAAAATTTAAATCCTGTGAACCCTTATAAAAAATTTCCGGATTTCCAAACCCCTGAACAACAGAAACATACACGTGCAAAAAACTGTTTCTAAAGCAAATATTCCTGCTAGAGCTGATCCTAAGGCCAGATCTTACCCTCCAGGGCCTAGATCTGGCTTCAAGATTGAATCTCACCTTCAGATCTACAACCTGCAATGACAAAAACAAGCACTCAGAAAAATATATCAAGGAATGAAACTAAAAAACCTAAAAGCCAACTAAATAATTACAATATTCACAATTTAAAGACTCTAAATAGCCAGATTTGTTAGTATGCCATAAAAATATATATATATTTTTTTTAAGATTTTAAGTTCGATATGAGGTGCTTCAGAGAACCCTTCATGCATCTGCAACAGAAATTCTAATGATAAGCCAGGTATCAAAACCAGCAGGGCTCTTCAGAAAATGTAATCCGGGAGTTGGTTGTTTCAGCCGAGAACTTCCCCGAATGCCCGGTAAACTCAAAATCAAGGATTTCCTGCACAGCTTAATTCAACCATTAACAAAGAGGGAGAAAACGATACTAAAATCCAGATCTAATGGAAATACCTACCATCATACTCAGAAATTTAACTACCATTCAAACCCTAACGACTAAACAAGATACCTGTGTTTAAAATCACTCTTCATAAAGCTATTATCAATGGCTGAAATTAAAATCATGCACAGAAATAAAACATCTTACAGCACTTCCGGAAGAGTAACACCAGCAAGATTTCAACCCCAAAGTCTTTATTTATTGCACATGAAAAATGACTACAAGAGAGCTTTCTTTAGCACAAGACTCACAGATCCTATTATCTCAAATGACCTCTGACACCCTATTTAAAGAAAAATTCCCCAATGGCTAGTTCGAGTGATCCATGTCAAAGTGATCTCGACCATCGATGAGGATCAAAATCTCTTTTAATCTCATACGTCGAAATTTTAAATGTTGAGGAAATTTAATAAAAAAATAAAATTTTGCATTTATTTCCTCAAAACTTTGACTTATTATTATTTTATTATTTTATTTCATTTTTATTTATTTATTTATTTGATTATTTTTTATTATTTTTATATTTTTTTAATTTTTAATTTTTATTATTTTTTATTTAAAGGGACCCTCGAACTTAGCCTCAGGAAAAATCACCTAGGACTTATGAGGGGTATAATTATTTTTCTAACCCCCAAGACACTTTACATCATGATTTTTACATTTTTAGATCTCAAGGGGGAAAACCCATTTGACATAGACCCTCATAGACCACCCAGTTTTGCAACACAAATATTATCTAGCAGATCAATCCATTTGTAATAACCTAACCAAATAGTTAAGATTATTCCAAATCACTTTTACATAGACTCGATCTAACACACTAGGACTCTCTAAGATTCTAATGACAAAATCCATTCCGGCTTTGGGGTTACGCTGAAGGAAAACTCTGTTGCCATGGGTCGGTGAGACAAAAAACCTTCTCGAACGTAGATCATCACTAGAAGGTTAGGTTTACCTAGGCAATTACATACATGACACAGATCTGCTAAGATTATTTACAATTTACACATGCAGACTAGGTTTACAACATAACATGATCAGGTTGATGATGATAGTCAAATGGCACGGACGCGACGATCAAGCGCTACCCTTTTGCGAAAAAAGGGAGTGTACTGCTATGGGTAGTTGACACGTAGTGGTCAACATCTGGCTCTACTTGGAGACACGTTGTTGCACTGTAGGAATGTGAGAATCCAGAATCTGCATTCACGCTACACACAATAAAACATAAGTAGCGTCCATCCAAAATACATCATATAACATTAAGCACAGGAAAGATATAAGCTCTTGATTTATTAACTATCCAGTAACTTGAAAAGTAAATCTAATCCTAAAACAGAAATGAAAATGCTGAAAAAACAAGGAGTAGGGTTAGAAATACAGAGGATGCCCCATGGCATCAGATGCGTTCAATATAGTGTATACTGAGCATTTGCTTGCTTTCAGACAAATCTGTCGGCTACTTCTCGGATGTGCCATGTCCAATTTTGCATACGGTAGGACTTTTTCCTTTCCAAAAATCCAGCTGCTCACAGCCATCTAATGTATCAAATTGCCTTCTCGTTCTATTTCTTTTGCGTTTTTTCTTTGCGGCATGCTGTATCATTGATGACGTGGAACTTTCTGCTTCAAAGCTCTCAGATGAAGTATGCGTGACATGTCTTTCTTCATCTTGTATATGATCTTTATCATTTTTAATTTTATCTGGATCACCTTCAATTAACCACTTTTCAATCGAACCAATGACTTCCTCATAATAAGATGGAGCTTGTTGCAGTAGATAAGGAGGCTTCTGATCTGTCAACGTTTCCTGGTTTCTTTCATCCTCTGACTGTTGTTGAAACTTTTGCACCTGTATTGTAATGGCATCCATCTGGCTAGAGTGTTCAAGCTTCATAGCATTGATTTCCCAGCATGGTCTTCTTCCATATCTTTAATTACTTTATCGTTTTTTTCCTTTATGGTCATCAAGCAATGCTGCATAAAGTTTATCTCTTTCTTATGATTTTCTTGCATTGTAGCCAACTGATTATTATAATCGAATGCCATGATTGTCATCTCTTCATCCATAGTTAATAACTTGTTTTGCATAGAATTAATTTCCCTATCATGATTAGCTTTCATGGTCTCCATTTCCTTATCTCGCTTTTCTAGGTGGGTGTATAAATTTCTCATATCATTGGCATAATCAGTTACAAATTTTTCTTGATTGGTATCCATAGTTTTTACCAGCCGCATTAGTTCTTCTATAATTTGCTTCTGATTTTCCCTTTCATTGTCGACACTGATTTTACAATTTGTCCCTACTTTTCCACTATCATGGATTTGATCTGCAATGGTACAGGTGGATGGCACATTCTGATATGAAGAATTGTCTTGAAATCTTTCATCGACAGCTGGACCCTTCATAAGATTACTTTCATTCTGTTGCACAATTTTAGGGGCACAAGACGAGCTATCTTGATAACCATATCTATCTTTAAAAGCATTGACAATGTCTTGTAAAGAAGTGAAAGAATCTTCAGGACAATTATTAAACCAATTCAAAGCATCACCCTCTAAAGAAAGGACAAATAGATGCATTTTGACATCTTCATGATCATACTGAGGAGATCTACAATATATGAGCATTATACAAGTAAACTTGCATAAATTCTTTCTAACAGCGACTGAATCACCACTCGAGAATAAAGATAATTTATGAATGGCAGCTTCCAGAATATCATAGAGAACATTAGTAAAATGACACGGGGTAAATGAATGATCCATGATAAATAATAAAGGACCAAATGGATGATAGAGAGAGACCTCTACTCAAGAAAATCAAGAGATGAAAGAAGTGGAGTCGCCACTTGAACACGAATCTAACTCTAAGATCCAAAAGATAACAAACAACCGGATATAAGGAGGGCTTCTTGTATGAGAAAAAATAAATGAAAAGGAATGGAGCCGCCACCCAAACAAGAAACGAACTGAGATGTCCAAGCGCTAAAGGTACGATTAAACGATATGACGAAAGATAGGGCGATGAAAAGATCAAATGATGCCAAAAAATGTTAGCCGTTTGACAGGCTAATGAATGGCGAAAAAGATGAGATGTGACAAAAAATGTTGTCGTTTCCGGCTCAAATGAAAAGATGACAAATGAAAAGTTGTTGAAACACCGAGAATAAAGTATCCCCAGCAACGGCACCAAAAAATGTTGTTGTTGCCGGCTCAAATGAAAAGATGACAAATGAGAAGATGAATGAGTAAATGTCGATAAAATGTCGTTGAAGCACCAAGAATCAAATATCCCCGGCAACGACGCCAAAAAATGTTGTCGTGCAGAGTGTCTAGGCACCGCGACAATGTTCAGACTGGGGGCTGTCACCCTAATCCCTGATCTCTCTGTTTAAGTCGTTTCCTTGAAGCAGGCTAAGGGGGGTAAACACTATGGGATAAAAGAAGACCAACTGGGAACCAGCTGGCTTGAGAGACACAGCAGGGGCAAACAAGCACTTGATCGATTTTAGAATTTGATTAGATCTTTAAATGCTTAAGACCAGTGCCTTATGGAGTTAATGAAAACCAAGTAATTAATTAGCTGCTGCTGCTTATGAAGTAATTTAATGATTGCTTGAAAATATTTACAAAATTTCCAACATGTAACGAGCATTATATAATCCAAGCAATGATTAATTTCACCAAATGCAAGATATTCAATATATGCACAGAGTTCCGGCAATTAAATTTCAAAATGATCGAATACTTTAAATAACCACGAAACTTAAAAGCTAACCACCTAGAATTTAAAATGATTATGCTTGAAATTCCAAATCTAGGAAATTTATCATTTTCCAATGGTTAAACTCTAGATAAAAATTTAAGTTCATTCAACTATAGTAAAATGATGAACACTGATACCACAACAAAAAAAAGACATCGGATGGAATTTCCAATTTAATTACTCTTTTTTTTTTTTAATTTTTAATTTTAAATATTTTTTTTATTTTCTTAATGAAAATAAATCTAAAATCTAATTGAAACAAAGAATTGAAAATCTTTAAATAAATCAAAACCATTAACTTTTATGCCCTTTTTTTTAGGCTTTTTATATTTTTATATTTTTAAGTTTTTTATATTTAATATAAAAATCAAACAAAATGAAGCCAAATAAATCCTAACCTAAGGAATGAAAAATTCTAAACTAAAATCTGAATACGTAAACTAAAAATATAATTAAATCAACAGGTGCCTAACCCTAAACTTTACCATACACAATAACAAAAGAATCGAAAATTTTTATTGTTTATTGCATGCAGGTGCAGGAGCGTGGAAGAGTTTTGACGACGGGGATGAAGGTAGAGGCTGGAAGGACTGCGTGAGGGAGTTGGACTGATGCAATGAGGCAGTCACGCGTGAGGAAGAGGAGATATCATGGAGGAGTATGGGTGCGGCGAGTTAAGCTGACGCGAAGCCGCAGGGATTGAGGGATGGACGAGGAAAACGACAGGCCAAGGAAAAGATGAAGACAACGTGAAAGGGTTTCAGCGAAGGAGCGTAGGAACAATACACAGGTTTTGAAGGAGGTATGGCAGCGGTGAAGGAGAATGCGGCTGCAAGGATGAGATGGAGGTGGAAACGCAGCGTGAGTTATACGTGGGGAGGCAGTGAGTAAATGGGCAGCACGATAAGACGATGAGGAGTGGGCTGGTTTGCTGATGGCGTAAGGACTGCGTGAGGCAGCTTGGAGAAAAGGGAATGAAGGTGGTTGGCTGAGGGATATGCGTGGAGCAAAGAACGCAGAAATGGCAGCGGATTAAAGTTCTAGCAGTAGATGGGTTTCGATGGTTGCAGTGGAAGCAATGAAATTTGCGTGAGGAAGAAGGGAGCTGGAGCAGCATAATGGGGTTGCAATTTTGGAACTGGCGGCATGGATGAAATCTGAATGATGAAGGGTCGACGGTGGGGTGAAATTCGAAGGAGCTGGACGATCTGTTTTGCAGGTGTGATATGGACAGGCAGAAAGCTTGTGTGCACAGATTTGGAGCAGCGTGAAAGGGATTTAGTGAGCATATTTGATACAGGGATAGAGAAATGACTGCGTGGAGAGGATTTGGAGTGGAGGCAGCATGAATAGGGAAAACTGAGACAGCGATGGCAAGTGGCAGCAGGTTAAGAAATTCTCCAGAAAACTTTAATAAAAATTTTAAATCCTGTGAACCCTTATAAAAATTTTCTGGATTTCCAAACCCCTGAACAACAGAAACGTACACCTGCAAAAAACTGTTACTAAAGCAAATATTCCTGCTAGAGCTGATCCTGAGGCCAGATCTTACCCTTTAGGGCCTAGATCTGGCTTCAAGATTGAATCTCACCTTCAGATCTGCAACCTGCAATGACAAAAACAAGCACCCAGAAAAATATACGCAGGAATGAAACTAAAAAACCTAAAAGCCAGCTAAATAATTACAATATTCACAATTTAAAGGCTCTAAATAGCCAGATTTGTTAGTATCCCATAATATATATATATATATATATATATATATATATATATATATATATATATATATATATATATATATATATATATATATATATATATAGTTCGATATTAGGTGCTTCAGAAAACCCTTCATGCATCCGCAACAAAAATTCTAATGATAAGCCAGGGATCAAAACCAGCAGGGCTCTTCAGAAAATGCAATTCGGGAGTTGGCTGGTTCAGCCGAGAACTTCCCCGAACGCCTGGTAAACTCAAAATCAAGGATTTCCTGCACAGCTTAATTCAACCATTAACAAAGAGGGAGAAAACGATACTAAAATCCAAATCTAATGGAGATACCTGCCATCATATTCAGAAATCTAACTACCATTCAAACCCTAACGACTAAACAAGATACCTGTGTTTAAAATCACTCTTCATAAAGCTATTATCAATGGCTAAAATTAAAATCATGCACAGAAATAAAACATCTTACAACACTTCCGGAAGAGTAACACCAACAAGATTTCAACCCCAAAGTCTTTATTTATTGCACATGAAAAATGACTACAAGAGAGCTTTCTTTAGCACAAGACTCACAGATCCTATTATCTCAAATGACCCCTGACACCCTATTTAAAGAAAAATTTCCCAATGGCTAGTTCGAGTGATCCATGTCAAAGTGATCTCGACCGTCGATGAGGATCAAAATCTCTTTTAATCTCATCCGTCGAAATTTTAAATGTTGAGGAAATTTAATAAAAAAATAAAATTTTGCATTTATTTCCTCAAAACTTGACTTATTATTATTTTATTATTTTATTTCATTTTTATTTATTTATTTATTCGATTACTTTTTATTATTTTTATATTTTTTTAATTTTTAATTTTTAATTTTTTTTATTTAAAGGGACCCTTGAACTTAGCCTTAGGAAAAATCACCTAGGACCTAGGACTTATGAGGGGTTTAATTATTTTTCTAACCCCCAAGACACTTTACATCATGATTTTTACATTTTTACATCTCAAGGGGAAAACCCATTTGACATAGACCCTCATAGACCACCCAATTCTGCGACACAAATATAATCTAGCAGATCAAGCAATTTGTAATAACCTAACCAAATAGTTAGAATTATTCCAAATCACTTTTACATAGACTCGATCTAACACACTTGGACTCCCCTAAGATTCTAATGACAAAATCCATTCCGACTTTGGGGTTAGGCTAAAGGAAAACTCTGCCGACCATGGGTCGGTGAGACAAAAAACCTTCCGGAACGTAGATCATCACTAGAAGATTAGGTTTACTTAGGCAATTACATACATGACATAGATATGCTAAGATTATTTACAATTTACACATGCAGATTGGGTTTACAACATAACATGATCACGCTGATGATGATAGTCGAATGGCATGGACACGACGATCAAGCGCTACCCTTTTGCAAAAAAAGGGTGTGTACTGCTATGGGTAGTTGACATGTAGTGGTCAACACGGTCTAACCATGATTTGCCACCTAGGATAAGTTTGTTTGGTCATTGAATTAATTTTGCTCCAAAACTGCAACAAAACCCAAAATAAAACTTTATATTAGCACATAGGCGTTGGCTGCTTGCTAACCGGGCGGAGGAGGTTGACCGCCCGCATGTGAACAGGGCGGTCTAACCATTGTAATACACCTGTTGTCTTATCCACCCAGCAGTTACGGTCTGATGGTGCTCCGGTGGTTACATATTACGGTTTTCCGCTCGCCTGTATCATAACTCTGACAGTTTCATTTATATGTCACGGTTGATGTCACGGTCCCACTACAGTCAGACTCCCGACGCTAACCCTGACGGCTTACCCACTGATCACATTATCACAGTGTCCGATGTCGTTACGGTTACGGTATCCAATTCCGCAATGGTTAATGCTAACCCCGTCAGTCTTATCCGGTCACATGCAGATGCTTTCGACGCGGTCTACCTCCGCGGTTATGACTGTTATAACAGTTTTATAATGTCTTGTATTGTTTTTAATATATGTCGAGGGTTGAAACATAGGTTTTAGACTTAGGGAAATGGGTTTTTATGTTGTTTTGTGTTGGTTTATTACATAGACTTGTAAATGTAATATATTTCGATAGGCTTAGAACTTAGGGTGAGGTATAGGACTTAGGTGTTTGAATGCATGGATTTAGGTGTATTAGGGCTTAGTCTTAGGTTTTGACATTTTAATGCATAGTTAGAGTTTTAGGTCTTTACATCAAATAGAAAAAACCCAATTACCACCAAATGTCACAAAGCGAAATTAGCAAGTTTTGTCTCATGATGACGACAACAAAACCCTGTAAAATGGACGACAAAACCCACATCGACACCAAATCCTGCAAAGTGAATGACAAAAACCACATCAACACCAAATCCTGCAATGTGGACGACAACCACGTGTCGACAACCCAAATCCTACGAGGCGGACAACAAACACGAGTCGACGACCAAATCCTGGCGGAACTAACAACAACATATGTCAACAACCAAGTACAAAACCATATCACCATGAAAACCATTAACTTCACTTGAACAACCTGAACCATAAACAACATTGTCGAAACTGAACGACATCGGATTGAATGTTGTCAACGACACTAAACCTGTGTAATTGATCTGACGAGATCCTCCTGGATCAGCGGCAATCATCCTGGGCCAATGATGTGCCTCCATGCTTTCCACCTTTTTTAGATAGCTTAACAAACAAATGACTGTTGAAACCTCCATCAAGAACATTCTAACCTCAGCTAGTAGGATCTCATATGGGACCGTTGACTTGACTTTGAGGTTATTAATGATTAAGTGCTTTTGAATTATTCTAGTCATCTCCACTTGGGATTCGACATGCTGCTCCCCCAAACTTCACATCCATAGAGGACAACCAAGGTAACCAACACTCCAAAAAGAGTTTTATTGGTTCTCTAGCCCCATAATTCTTCTTTCCTACATCTGTTCTAAAGAAGGTAAGAAGCTCTCCAACCCCCTTGGATCCTTTTAGTTATGCATGTCTCCCATCTGGGCCTATTGTGAAAAACAATTCCTACGTACTTGTAGTCTTCCACTATCTCTAGGGGGTTTTCCTCAAATATGAAGCTAACCTGTTGCATTTTCCATTTCAAAGAGAATTCATGACACTGGTTTTGCTAGTGTTTACTTGCATCCCAACCTCTTGACAGAAGAGTTCTAAGGCCTTCAAATACTCTCTCGAACCATGGGCAAATTTTGCAATTAAGATAAGATCGTCAGCATACAAAAGTAGCTTCTCCACATAACCTGCTAGTTGAATACCCTCTCCACTGGTGTTGTTTAGTCATTCTTCTAGCTTATCAATATATAAACCAAATAGAGTGGGGGAAAGGGGGCACCCCTACCTGACCCCAATGTCATTACCAAAGCATTTCGAAAATCCCTCTTTAGTTTTGATTTTAGCACTAACTTTCTCATACAGTTTATGGACAACAACTCTATATTCATTTGGAATTCCAAACTCTTCCATTCTTCTCCAAAGCTTATCCCTAGGAATAGTGTCAAAAGCTTTTTTGAAATCAGTAATGCAACAAAAAGCTTCCCCGCCCTAAATGTCTCATACTTTTTTGATGAAGTGCCTAAGAGTGATGCAATGATCAATTGTAGAGTGACTTGGCCTAAAACCAGCTTGTCCTTTTGCTCTTTAACCTCTTTTTTCTGTCCAAATGTCGATTATATCCTCCATCATGCTCCCAAATAATTTTCCATGGAGAGGATTGACCATAATAGTGCAATAATTAAAGGGATTAGTGATGTCTCCACTTTTGTAAAGAGGGATAGCGACACTTCTTGTCCATTCAAATGAAAAATTGCCTTGTGTGATGTTGTTGAAGATCCTTTTGATGATTGGGGCCAAAATCTCAACACCCCATTTTAAGAATTCTGCCTATAAGCCATCAATGTCTTGGGCTTTACCACTCACTAATATTTTTATGCCACATTTGACATCCTCCACTGAAAATAACACAGTTGTAGAGTTGATTAGGGGGGGGCTACTTTTCTCTTGTTTTCTCTCATAGAGAAACTTTGCATATTCCAACCAATGAGTATCTGAGATATTATTATCTATTTGTTTTCTCTTTTGTTGTAGTTCCCACCAAAATCCTTTGAGGTTGTGCTTTCCCAAAAAGATTAATTCATTTCTTCTTAAAGTTACATAATTTTTTATTTTATTTTTATTTTTTTATTTTTTTATTTATTTTTTTTTATTTTTTTCCTACTTTCACTGTCTACCTCCTTCTCCTTAATGGATCTTTTAGCATCCTTGCACTCTTCATCATACCAAGGATTAGTTGGAAAGGTGTTTAAGACCCTCTTCTTAGGTCGAGATCTTTTTCACACCTTTAATTCTTTGTGTATTAGAGGGATCAACATATTACTGCCAATGCATTCTATTTCTGCATTGTCTTCCTTGTTTTCTTTGTTGTTTTTTTCCCACTAAAAATGTTTTTCTACAGTGGCAGCAAAGAGCTCTTGGTTTTCTTGATTTTTGAGGATTCTTCCATTTGAACGCACTTTCTTATGGCATTGTTGGGTCTGCCCTTCCTGTATCCCACTTGAGTGTATGTCCAACTTAATACAAAGAGGCATATGGTCAGAATTCATCTCAATAGGACAAGCCTCAATATTGAACTCTAAAAAATGCTAATAGAACTTTGAGAGCATATTACATAGTCCACCACACTTTGACCATTGTATATTTTACACGTGATGCCACTAGATGTTGGCCAAGCTTTCATGCCATTGCAAATTACCATGTCATAGAGGCTACATAAGCCTAACAACTCAGCTCCAAAGTGCGACACACTCCCATTCCCATCTTGAGAAGTCTTTTTCCACATGTGCTCTTCATTCTCCTCTAACCAAAGAGGATTGTTGTCCAAATTCCCATCACTTCCCAACTGAATGCATTGATTGTTTGTTTTCCTAGCATTAAAGTCGTCGATTAGAACTATACCTCCTAAACTCTTGAAAGCAACAATATGTCTTTTTAAAGCAACATAAGGGTCTTCTTTATCTAAATTTGTCTTCTTGTAGAACTTTGAGTTTTTTGGGGCGAACATGCAGCGAGCCTGAATGTTACTTTGTTGATTGTTATATTTAGCCATATAAATTTCTTATTTGGATCCTCTTTTTCCACTTTCACTATTCCACTCCACCTTTCTAGAACGATGATCCCTCCATGCCCTTTCCATGTACTAGTCTCTTCGTTCCACACTGAAAGTTTATTGTATACTTTGAATTTTGGAACCTTGCAACCATCATGCTCAATTGAATCACATGTTATTTGTGTATTTATTAGTTGCGGATTGTGTATAATTTCATTTCGGTAGTTTTGAAACTTTGCTTTGTGGCCTATTTTAAGTCGGGGGTTTGTTATAGAACAGGTGTTACCCGTGCATTGGCTAGCCCCTGCCTTGGGCTAAAGTGGCAAGCGGAATTCTATATAGTGAAGAGATGTATTGAAAAAATAACACTTCATTAAAATAGTTTATCTTTCAAAATTTATGTTATTGAAAAAATAATTTAAACCTTGTGGAATGTGGTGTGACATGTTTAATGGGAATGTGTTGGCGATGCTGTACCCGCCAACATTCAGGGGATCTTCCCGGTATGAAGTCCCAACTAGACCTCACACCATTTGGTGTAGGAGTTTCATCCGATATAAAGACACGGTTGCAATATACTTAGAGATATGCCTTGGCTCTGGTTGTCAAAAAATGAGAGCGTTGCACTGGTATCTTCAAACAACAAGGTAAGTGTGCTTGGTGAGTGTGTAATGTAACTTGTGCCTCAATTCTCTTACTGCAAAGGGGGAGATTAAAGTGAGCCTCTAAATGAGAGGTAATAGTACGACCCAGGAAGAGACACACGCGAATAGGAAAGGTCTGTTCGACATCCAACAGAATAGTCCACAGCGGATGCGGTAGTTGTTAAACAAAGTGCAAGGGACAACACATACACCACCAAGTGGAATAGTCCACACGGGTGTGACGGTCATTAAAACCGAAGTGAATGGGACAACATGTACACCACCTAACGGAGTAGTCCACACAGATGTGACGATCGTTATAACCAGAAAACAAAGATGGTTTGTCGAGTATCCTATGGAGTAGTCCACAAGGATGTGACAACGGTGATAACCAATACATAAAGGTGGTATGTCTAGTATCTCGCGGAGTAGACCACAGGGATGAGATAGCGGTGATAACCAATATAGCACATTCCCAACAATGTAAGTACTAAAACAACTGAAGTAGTTCAACTATGTTAGTATAGGTGAAACAAACATGCATTACAAATACTGAAAGAATAGTCTTATAAACATTTACAAAACATGCAAGAAAACGTGTTGGCATTAACACACTTCTGAGTTAATCAAAAGTCCCAAGACACATCTGTACACCATACATCACTAGTCCCAGTAGTGGGATGTTGGAGCCACTCCTCACTCCTCAAAGAACTGACTATCTACTCTCAAGGATATGTGGGAGGAGCCAAGGTGAAAAGTCCACTCTATCATACAATGAGGGGTGTATATATAGTCAAGGGTGATGCTTGACCCTTGTGACTCTTGGACTACCCTCATGACCGTTCAACTTCCTATGACTTTTCAACTTCTTGTGTGTATCCATTGGACTTTCACTTTACATTATATTCATTTACAACATATATGGCCTGTAGTGGTGATGTGGTGAATACAACTCATGACACAACTTGACATGACACTGCTGACATGTACTGGCTAACTGTGGTGTCCATGTCAAGTTGTTGCATTGCTAAGTGATGGATGTACTCTTGGTGTGCTTTGTCTTCTCCTCCGCATGGTTTAATGTTGCGGGGTCTTCAATGGTCTTGGTCTTGCAAGATGGTTCAATGCACGTGTTCCTTTCGTTTGCTGATTGATGTGCTTTGTTTGTTCGTCTAGTTGCAAGTAAGTATTCTAGCATGTGCACTTCTTCTTCATCATGTTTGTCATCTCGCCATGACCCATTTGTGTACCTGTTCTTGCAATTCACTCATGACGGGACGACATCAAATCCAAAACCTCCTAGTTTAGCATGATGCATTGTTTTCGTGTTCTGGGCCCGGGACAGATGACAAGTTGGGAAGAGGGCCCAATAACTGCGCAATGCGCAGTTCTAGGTGACAAGGAGGGAGGACAAGTCACTGAGACAATGCAGAGCACAACTTAGGCTGTGATGGGGAACTCTGGGGTACAGTCTTCACTATCGGGGAAAACTGCGTAGTGACCACTGGGAGGAAAAATTGCGCAGTGAAGGACACCAGTGGTAGCTGCAAGATGGGACCTTGAGGGGCACTTTTACGCAGTTCCTGGAGGGAAGAGAAGACAAGGCTGCAAAGGGCCAGCTGGGCAGTTCTGTTCAGTTTTCAGGAGGAAGACATGACAGGGCAACAAGGGACCAACTGGGCATTTCTACGCGATTTCCAAGGGGAAGACAAAACAAGGCAGCAGAGGACTAACTGGGCATTTCTGCGCAGTTTCCAAGGGGAAGACAGGACAAGGTAACAAAGGACCAGCTGGGTAGTTATGCATAGTTTCTGAGGTCAGCGCGGGTCCAGGTCTCGATGCAATGTGGGGTTTGAGCAGACAGAAAGGAGGCTTGATGACTATTCTTGTAGAATGCGCAGTTCAGATCAGGCATGGAGGTAGTTTCTACACAGTTCTGGGGAGAAAGACATGTTTCTCACCTCCGAGATTGCGCAGTGCAACTGAACTGGAGGACAACCTCAAGCATTGCGTAGTTCCAGGCAGCAGAGCAGGGTCACTGAGAGCTGAGACTGCGTAATGCTGCTCAGTTGGGGTCCGGTGGAAGAGGGTTGTCCGGTCGGATAGATTTTCAGGAAAATGGCTAAGTGTGGGAGGCAAGTGAACTTGTGCAAACTTGACATTGTGATCACACACTTAGCATACTTTGATGATGAGACAACATAGACCACTAGGACAACAAGACAAAACATGCCCTCGGTGACATTTTCTTAGAGCTGAGAGTGACAAGCACGACACTTGAGATAGACCTTCAGACGAATGTAATGACACTTGTGCGACAATGCTTACAACTTTTTGTGTAAGTACGACAGATGTTCACATATTGAAGACAACCCAAACACACAAAGACAAACCTTCAAAATCACCAAAACAAGATCTCAAGCATGATAAAGTAATCAATATGCCAAAAGACGACCATTGGTTAAACAAGAAAAAGGGGTGAAAAAGACGACCGTTGGTCAAACAAGAAAAAGGGGTGAAAAGACTCTACAAGAGCTCATGGGATGAGCTCGAGTGTTTGCAACCATCAATAGAAAAATCAAGGAAGGCTTTGAAATTTAAATGCAAGCCAAAATTTTGGAGAGTGTTGCAGCCGTTACAACAAAATGGTTATTGGATTAAATTACACAAACATAGTACTTGAGTTCATGAAATTATATATATATAATTTTAAAAAATAAAAAATACATAATACATTGTATTATATTTCTTAAAATATAGTGTGATTTAAATATTATACTATGGTAAGTTATATATAAGCAAAAAAAATTGAATGAAACCATGTATAGGATATAGAATTGCCTATAGGATATTTAAGTTGTATATTTTTAGATATTTTTTGACTTTGGTAAGTTTAACTATTTTTAAGTTTCAATAAAACACTTTCATTTTAAGTGTTTTAATAGTATATCTTATTTTATTTTTTTTTCTAGGTTAAGACTAAACTAAGTACCCACGAGGAATTGAACCAGTGACCTATCGCAAGGAGTGCCTTAACAGCGCACCCATTCACCGTCAATCCAAAGCCCCGTGGGCTTAATAGTATATCTTATTATTATATATTTAAAATTTTGTTTTTTTGGTTTCTACTAAATTTTCTAATTTTTTGTTATTTTATATAAAATTATTGTAAAATTAAATATTTCATTATATTACATCAAATTATTATGTAGATAACAAGTGTTACGTAGTAGGTAGTACATGCTGTTTAGTTTAAATATAGTTAATTGGAGTCTGAATTGCTGATAGGTTGTGAGTTTTTCAATTAAAACCTTTATAAAAAATAGAAATTAAACTGAAACTGTTGTGCTAAAATGGTGATTTTTGGTAAGCACCCTACTTCGTTGGTTGTAATGAAGCTTTATAAATTTTTTTCTTTGGCAGTGTTTCGTTCAAATTGATATGGAGAAACTTATTGTCAACTTAATGAGATGCCAATTCCAAGAAATTTGTTTTGCGCAACCGCATATCTCCTACAAAGTTCATGGGCATTGTACATGATTGATATAGAGTTGAATGCATTGTGTTTGTGGTAGTGACGACAAGGGAATATGGAACAAAATTTTTATTGTTATCTCTCAAATGGTGTCATGTTTAAACCGTGACTAATTTATTTTGTAGAGCAAAATGGAGTTGGGATGATTTATAATTTGTGATTTAGCATTAAATTAATTTTAAAATTAAATTGTAAAGACAAATTCATTAATATTTATGAATAATACACAATCAAGTTGTTTTACTATTAATTTCACAATTATACAAATTAAATCACTAGTAACTATAGATAGATATCAAAATATTTAGTTTCTAATTAAAATACTTAGTTCCTACAACATTTTATATCGTTAAAATAAAATAATCATTAAAAAATTAAATATTAAAATAAATAAAATATATCATTAGCCCTTTTCAAATATTTTCCAAATATTATACATTTGTCTATGATTTGTGATTTTAAATTCCTTGAATTTGACACATTCACTTTGAATCAAATGAAGACTAAAGTTGCAAATTGCTTTAACAAAATTCACACTTTAACCTTTTGCATGGTAGTTGGGACCAATGTTTTGTGTTTGGTTTGAGGAAATAAGGTAAAACAACTTTAACAAACCAATTGAAACGAGATGAGATATTAAAGACTAACCTCCCAATAAATGTCGAGCAATCTCTCATTCTGCAATGACTTGAAGCAGAATCTGGAACTTCAAAGTGGGATCCTCGTAATACCCCCGCTGCTACGCACTGACATAATTAATTTGGATCCCATACCCCAACCTTTGCACCATAGAATTTGAATCCCCTAGCCAAGTGTCCACCTCGGCTAGAGCTTTAAATCCTTTGACTAGCAAGGACAGATAAGCATAAACATTTGTCACAGGCACGAAAGGAGGAATTTTTTTTTCTTGAATTTTTGATATACCTTGGATGCACAAATTATAAAAGCTATGCCTAAATAAAAACCAATTAAATGAAGTTAGGAAATAAATGCTCACAAGATCCTAAAAATTAGTAACTATGGAAAGAAATGCAAAGTAATTTACTAACTTAATTATATTCATTGAAATGGAAGTTTTATTGTGTAGTTGTTGTTTTTAGGGAATGAAATTATAGCAAGGTGAAAGGAAAAAAATAAAGTCAAATTAAAAATTAATAACAAAAAAAAAAACTATGATTATTGAATTGGAATTGAAAATAGAGCAAAAAAAAAAAATCAAAACGTACAAGTCAAATTAAAAAGTAATAAAACTAAAAATTATTATTGGAAAAAGGTTTTTTAGTTATTTTTCTTCTTTAAAACTTTTCATCTTAATTTGAAAATATGGAGAAAAACCTATAATTCATGAAAATGGAAATCATAAAAAAAAAATAAAAAATAAAACAAAAAAATTAGCAACTAATAGAAAAATAAAAGTTACTAAACAACACCCATAATAAGGCTTCAACCAATCACTTTACAAATAAATAAATTTAAATAATAATAAGGAATAACAAAAAATGAATTCTCAATGTTAAAACCTATGTAAAAGTGGCGGAAATTTTTGGTCAAAGGCAAAACTGAGCGTGTTATACCATTTCTGCAACACATAATAATTGAAAATAAATAATTTTCCGTTATTTTACTAGATTTTTTATACAAATTTTAATAATGAAAAAAAAAATATTAAGAAGAAAATGCATAATTTTTTTTATTAATTTTTTTATAATAATTATAATTGTGCCCAAAAATATTTAAAGTCCAACACAGGGGAGATGTTGCAGTTGAGTCTTAAACAAAGCATTAGAACCAAATAATAGTAATATTGATAAAATAGTGTGATAGATATATATATATATATATATATATATATATATATATATATATATATATATTTCTTATATTGTAATTTTGTTTTTATGAATAAAACTACAAATCTAGTTTATGAGACATGGTATCGTGACTTCCTTCTATTGTCACAGCTAGGATTCAACCCTAGCTGGCCCTTACCCCTCTTTCCCTCACATGATATTGTGAATGGTGTGCACTCGAGTTTCTAAGGCTCTTAACTCTGCAAACTCTCTCTCGACAATGACAATGGAACAGTCTCTGAACTCTACCCTCCCTTCCTCGTCGGCGAGGATTCGGTCTTTGTAGTCGATCATCTACGACCCTTGACATCCGAAATCAAGCCCCGGCGTTGCCATAGAGGATTCAATTCCCTTTGTTCCTTCGATGTCAGACATATCTCTACCCTCTGTTCTTGTGCCTAGTGTATTGGGCGTTGTCCCTTCCTCCTACTAGGAGGGCTCTTGATTGATTTGGACTTCTCTATCTTTTTGTGATATTGTGAGTGTTGCTCCTTGCTATTTTTCATCGAGGTTGTCTTCAAACCATGCTTCTGGACACCTCTCTCCAATGATTTTAGTCTTTAAAGCTCCTATGGTGGAGGTTTTGGTAGTGGTTAAATCTATCAATGAAGCAAAAAATTTCGTTGATACCAATTTGATCTACAGGTTCAATAGTTTGTGGCAAAGGCTTGTTAACCTCCACTCTTGGATTTCTGTCGAGCGAAATCATGTGAATCTTGAATGAAATTAACTAGATATTTGTCTTCTAACTATTGGTAGTTTATTTGTCTTGTAAATTAATATTTAGAAATTCACAATTATGTTCTTCATAATAAAAAAACTGTAGAATATAAAAACGGAACAACGCACACAAAAAAATTAACACCATTGTTTTTGGACAAATGCCCCACGAAAAATCCTGGAGGCGAAATCATGTGAATCTTGAATGAAATTAACTAGATATTTGTCTTCTAACTATTGGTAGTTTATTTGTCTTGTAAATTAATATTTGGAAATTCACAATTATGTTCTTCATAATAAAAAAACTGTAGAATATAAAAACGGAACAACGCACAAAAAAAAATTAACACCATTGTTTTTGGACAAATGCCCCACGAAAAATCCTGAAGGAAAAACCAGTGCAACAGATGAGTGTTTGATCCAGATTTAAGCAGGAACGCAACAAATTACAGAGATAACCATATACACAAAGATGCAGCGGAAATAATACTTCATTTCATTAATGGAAAATACTGACATATGCTTACAAACAGAAATGGCAATAAACTAGCTAGGGCGATGACCGTTTCCTTCCCCAAAATGTAATGCTTCCATTGTCGGCAGGCCTGTACAATGGAATACATCTCTTTATCATAAGTGGGGTACTTCCGGACTGTGTCTGAAAGTGTTTCACTGTGATATGCCACTGGATGTCCATGTTGAGTAAGGACTGCCCCAATAGCATAGTCAGAGGCATCTGTCTCGACCTCAAATGGTTGTTGTAAATCTGGTAACGCGAGCACTGGTGCCGTGCAGAGGCGATCCTTCAACTCCCTGAATGCCTTCTGTTGAGATTCAGACCAAAAGAATTTTGCTTTCGCCCCGCCCTTGGTGACTTGACTCAAGGGCCAAGAAATATGAGAAAATCCCAACACAAACCTGCGGTAGAAGTTGGCAAGACCTAGAAAGCTGCGGAGCTCTGTTAGAGTGGTTGGAGAGGGCCAATCCCGAATGACTTGGACCTTGGCTGGATCGACATGCACCCCCTGTTCATCAATGATGTATCCCAGATACTGGACCTCGGTCATGCCAAAAGTGCATTTCTCCAAATTGGCACATAGCTTGTGTTGCCGCAGTGTTTGGAGAACCTGTCGGATGTGGTGGAGGTGCTCTTCCCAACTCTGGCTGAAGATCAGAATGTCATCCAAGTATACTACTACAAAGGAGTTGGTGAATGGCCGCAAGATGTCATCCATTAGCCTCATAAAGGTTGCAGGAGCATTCGTCAATCCGAAAGGCATGACCAACCATTCGAAGAGGCCCTCCTTGGATTTGAAGGCAGTCTTCCACACATCTGAGGGTTCAATTGGTACCTGGTGATATCCTGACTTCAGATCGATCTTGCTGAAATATTTCGCCCCCTTTAGTTGGTCTAGGAGGTCATCAATCAGCGGGATCGGGTACCTATTACGGACAGTGATCTTGTTCAGCGCCCGATAGTCAATACAGAGTCTCCACGTCCCATCCTTCTTCTGTACCAACACTATCGGGCTCCCACAGGGCGAAGAACTCGGACGGATGTGACCTTTCTGTAGGAGCTCCTGAATCTGCCTCTTGATTTCATTGTTCTCCAGAACGGAGCGCCGATAAATTGGTCCATTGGGTAGCGGCGCACCTGGGGTCAGATCAATGGAGTGCTTGACTTGACAGTGCAGAGGAACCCCTGCCGGGGAGGTGAAGATGTCTTTGTACTCCTCCACAATCTTGTCCATTTGTAGCTGCCGTGCAGAGGGACCTCGTTTGGAGGCCGCGGCCACTGTCTTCTTCTTCCCTTGAGGGCGTATCATCAGGAAAACAAATTTCCTGGTTTTGGAAATGATCTTACTGCATTGTTTTGCAGTAATCAAAGAGATGGCGGCAGGTGGTGGTACCTCTGGTATCCTGAACAACTTATTTCCCAATGTAATAATAACAGCACGGGGCCTTGATTCATACACAGCATGTCGCTTCCACAAGTATGGTTGTCCTAGTAATACATCACAAACTTCAAGGGGAGCAATGTCACACAATACCTCATCCGTGAAGGGCTTGATGTTGTATGGAAGGCGACACTGCTGGCTCACGCGAAGATCTCGCCCTTGGTAAAGCCACCCAATGGTGTATGGTTGTGGATGTGCTGTGGTCGGTAAGCCCAACCGCTTCACGACCTCTGCCGAAATGAGGTTCTTTTGACTCCCGCTATCAACAATGAACTGTATCGGGGAGCCCTTGACCCACATCTGGGAGTGGAAGAGACGCTCCTCCTCCTCTGGATCTTCGGGTTCATTTTTCTGGATCTTTGCGGTAGCAACAGTGGCGCTGGGATCCGCATCAATGATCTGCTTCCCTTTTTCATACCCCTTATCGGGTTCTGACTCAGAGTCGGAACATGCATCTGATTCTGAAACCTTTAGCTCAGCCACCAGTGACTGTTTGGCCCGACACTCACTTGTGTTGTGAGTGGAGCTCTTATGGAACTCGCACCATTTTCCAGTGTCCTTTCTCGGCGTTGCTCTTTGCTTGCAGCTTCAGCTGGTTGTCTTGGGCTGTCCCGCCTTGGCTTTGTCCTTTGTTCTGTGGTTTAGGGGCACCTTTCCCCTGCTTTGGATTCGCAGATCCAAAGTCTCGCTTCTTTTGTTTAAACTTCTGCTCGACTTTGACGGCATACCGGTATGCTGCACCGAGCGAGGGGATGTTTAGGAACTGTATTTCTTCCTGGATGTACTTGTGCAGGCAGCCACGGTATTTGAGTATCAAATGTTGCTCCGAATCCTTGATACCCAACTTTGTGCGAAGGGTATGGAAAAGATTGGTGAACTCCGGCACATCTTGGTCCCTTCCCTGCCGCAGCGTGGTCCACTTTATGTATTCATCCTCATAGCTTCCGACAGGGTAGTACTGCTCCTTGATGGCATCCCGGAACGAATCCCAGGTGGGTGCGGCTGAAAATAGTGAGCCAGTACTTTCATCCTTCTGCTCGCAGTAGGTTTCCCACCAGTCCTTGACGTGGGGGGCTGCTTTGAGAAGAGCAAAAACAATCTTTTCCCGACTCGAAAATTCATGAACAGAAAAATAACCCTCTAGCAGATTTAACCATTTATCTACGGCATCGGCGTCTATCTGACCCTCGAATATGGGGATTTCAAAATTAACTTGTACCTTAAAGGGTGTGGCGTTTCCAGAGGAGCTGCTGGAAGCCGATGCGCCGCTTCTGGGTAGCCGCTGAAGGATCTGCGCAAAGCTGTCCATCATCGCGTTCCGTTGTCGCTCGAGCGCTTCTTCGAGCAAGATTTTGATGGGATCTCCTGCCCCCTCGTCTTTCTTCTCGTCCGCCATGGGAGGCCGTCGGGATTTGCGAGGCTGGTCTTGCAAAGGTTCAACCAGTTCAAGCCCTAACTCCTTATATCCCGACCTTGTTGGGGACATGCAAAGAAAAACAGAGAAAAAGCAGACCGCTCTGATACCACTGATCCAGATTTAAGCAGGAACGCAACAAATTACAGAGATAACCATATACACAAAGATGCAGCGGAAATAATACTTCATTTCATTAATGGAAAATACTGACATATGCTTACAAACAGAAATGGCAATAAACTAGCTAGGGCGATAGTAGCTTATCTCTGAGAAGAGATGTGATGGCTACATGCCTCTGAACTGTTCTAAACTGTATTACAATGAGGCTCGAAGGCCTATTTATTGTTGAGAAACAATGGAAAACCCTTCACATACCGAAACCTAACCCTAGAAGATGAAACGCCAAATTGTGGGCCCCGTTTGGGTAAATTGGTACATCAATTTCCCGGGGTCGTAACTTTGGCATACGATCTCCGTTTGACGCGTACGATAGCTCGTTAGAAAGATCTATCCGAGTACTACCACTTTGGGAGGCAACATGGCTCGGTCGCCCCAGAATTCCAAAAAAACGTCGTTTAGGGCCTCAAAACGGCTCCGGAAGTTCAGGACCCGAAAAACTGCTAAAAATAGTAAACTGTGCTACAATTAAGGAAACTGAAAATGCTGAGAAAGACAATGGTGGGGGTCCAGGTGGCCACCAATATCCACCTGGATCATTCCTCCCCCCTTAGGAAGCAATGGTCCCCATTGCGTTGAGCTCCTCCATGAGATGAGGAAACCTCTGCTGAACTTGTTCCCTGGTGAGCCACTTGCCCTGCTGAAGGAGTTGGCCTGCTTTGACAACTCGATACAGTTGGATATGCTGTTGGCGAGTGTTCTTGATCTGTGTGTCCATGATCCGATCAGTTGCAGCTTGTTCCATGCAATCTGGATTTAATTCTGTGGGTTTGAGCTGTTCTGCAATGTCGGATGTGTCTAGCAATGGTGGAAAGTATGGCCGAAGGCGGTCCACATTGAACACTGGGTGCAGGCCAAGGAATGGGGGAATGCTGAGCTCAAATGCATTGTCTCCCATAGCCTTAGTAATGGTGTAAGGACCATATCGAAGTGGTCTCAATTTCCGATAGGCTCCAGTAAGGCGTTCCTTTTGCAAATGCAACCAGACTTTGTCGCCCACCTGAAACTTGTGTGGCACCCGGTGTTGATCATGTCGCTGCTTGTACTTGGCATTTGATTTCTCAAGAATGTCATGGACCTGCTGGCGAATATGTTGGATGCGCTCAATGAAGCTGGTGGCCTTATCTGTTTCGGACTGGACATGAGCTGAATTCATGTGAGTAGCTGCAAGTGGCATGGCCACATCAATGGGGCATAGTGGCTGGAATCCTAAACCCACCTGAAAAGGGCTATGGCCAGTGGAGCTGTGAAGAGCTCGGTTGTAGCTGTGCTGAACATAGGGGAGGCTCTCGTCCCATGTGCGTGGATGCTTTGAGTTATACATGCGTAGAATGTGCACAATCATCCTGTTGACAACCTCTGTCTGGCCATCAGTTTGAGGATGGAAGGCTGTGGACTTCGTGAGTTTGGTGTCCAGCATTGACCAGAGACTGGACCAAAATGTGCTGAGAAACCGACTGTCCCGATCTGAGATGATAGACTGTGGGATCCCAAAGTGCACCCACACTCGTTCAAAGAAGAGTTTAGCAGTGGCTTCTGCTGTGATATTCTTCTTGCAGGCCATCATAATGGCCATCTTTGAGAACCTGTCGACGACCACAAAACACAGTCATTTCCATGCTTAGTGGAAGGAAGGCCTGACATGTAATCCATGGAGATGGATTCCCAAGGTCGACTAGGGGTAGGCAACGGGGTATAGAGGCCTTGCTTCTTAATGGTCGGTTTGGCAATGGCACAGGCAGTACATGATCGGATGTACTTCCCAACATCCTGTCGAAGATTCGGCCAATAGAAATAGTTTTGCAGTACTGCCACTGTTTTCTCGACCCCGAAATGCCCAGCAGCCCGACTGTAGTGTGCTTCCCAAATCATCTTGGCACGCTCGCTTGAAGGAACACAAAGGTGACCGAGGTGGCATAATAGGGCATCCTGGAGGTGAAAATCTGCAACCTGCCGACCCTCCAAGAGTGTCTGGTATGTGTGGCCGAATTCTGGGTCGCTTTTGTAGAGAAGTGGCCAATCAGAAGTCTCGTGCCCGCAAGAGTTGAGCACGGTGGTTAGCGCCATGATCGGTGGTCGACTGAGGCAATCTGCAACATTATTGGTGCTGCCCTTTTTATACTTGATATTCAAGTGAAACTGTTGCAGGTATGTAGACCACTTCTGATGGCGATCATTCTGCAATTTCCCTTGGGTCTGTATGAATTGCAGAGGTCGGTGGTCTGTGTGGATGACCGTTTCCTTCCCCAAAATGTAATGCTTCCATTGTCGGCAGGCCTGTACAATGGAATACATCTCTTTATCATAAGTGGGGTACTTCCGGACTGTGTCTGAAAGTGTTTCACTGTGATATGCCACTGGATGTCCATGTTGAGTAAGGACTGCCCCAATAGCATAGTCAGAGGCATCTGTCTCGACCTCAAATGGTTGTTGTAAATCTGGTAACGCGAGCACTGGTGCCGTGCAGAGGCGATCCTTCAACTCCCTGAATGCCTTCTGTTGAGATTCAGACCAAAAGAATTTTGCTTTCGCCCCGCCCTTGGTGACTTGACTCAAGGGCCAAGAAATATGAGAAAATCCCAACACAAACCTGCGGTAGAAGTTGGCAAGACCTAGAAAGCTGCGGAGCTCTGTTAGAGTGGTTGGAGAGGGCCAATCCCGAATGACTTGGACCTTGGCTGGATCGACATGCACCCCCTGTTCATCAATGATGTATCCCAGATACTGGACCTCGGTCATGCCAAAAGTGCATTTCTCCAAATTGGCACATAGCTTGTGTTGCCGCAGTGTTTGGAGAACCTGTCGGATGTGGTGGAGGTGCTCTTCCCAACTCTGGCTGAAGATCAGAATGTCATCCAAGTATACTACTACAAAGGAGTTGGTGAATGGCCGCAAGATGTCATCCATTAGCCTCATAAAGGTTGCAGGAGCATTCGTCAATCCGAAAGGCATGACCAACCATTCGAAGAGGCCCTCCTTGGATTTGAAGGCAGTCTTCCACACATCTGAGGGTTCAATTGGTACCTGGTGATATCCTGACTTCAGATCGATCTTGCTGAAATATTTCGCCCCCTTTAGTTGGTCTAGGAGGTCATCAATCCGCGGGATCGGGTACCTATTACGGACAGTGATCTTGTTCAGCGCCCGATAGTCAATACAGAGTCTCCACGTCCCATCCTTCTTCTGTACCAACACTATCGGGCTCCCACAGGGCGAAGAACTCGGACGGATGTGACCTTTCTGTAGGAGCTCCTGAATCTGCCTCTTGATTTCATTGTTCTCCAGAACGGAGCGCCGATAAATTGGTCCATTGGGTAGCGGCGCACCTGGGGTCAGATCAATGGAGTGCTTGACTTGACAGTGCAGAGGAACCCCTGCCGGGGAGGTGAAGATGTCTTTGTACTCCTCCACAATCTTGTCCATTTGTAGCTGCCGTGCAGAGGGACCTCGTTTGGAGGCCGCGGCCACTGTCTTCTTCTTCCCTTGAGGGCGTATCATCAGGAAAACAAATTTCCTGGTTTTGGAAATGATCTTACTGCATTGTTTTGCAGTAATCAAAGAGATGGCGGCAGGTGGTGGTACCTCTGGTATCCTGAACAACTTATTTCCCAATGTAATAATAACAGCACGGGGCCTTGATTCATACACAGCATGTCGCTTCCACAAGTATGGTTGTCCTAGTAATACATCACAAACTTCAAGGGGAGCAATGTCACACAATACCTCATCCGTGAAGGGCTTGATGTTGTATGGAAGGCGACACTGCTGGCTCACGCGAAGATCTCGCCCTTGGTAAAGCCACCCAATGGTGTATGGTTGTGGATGTGCTGTGGTCGGTAAGCCCAACCGCTTCACGACCTCTGCCGAAATGAGGTTCTTTTGACTCCCGCTATCAACAATGAACTGTATCGGGGAGCCCTTGACCCACATCTGGGAGTGGAAGAGACGCTCCTCCTCCTCTGGATCTTCGGGTTCATTTTTCTGGATCTTTGCGGTAGCAACAGTGGCGCTGGGATCCGCATCAATGATCTGCTTCCCTTTTTCATACCCCTTATCGGGTTCTGACTCAGAGTCGGAACATGCATCTGATTCTGAAACCTTTAGCTCAGCCACCAGTGACTGTTTGGCCCGACACTCACTTGTGTTGTGAGTGGAGCTCTTATGGAACTCGCACCATTTTCCAGTGTCCTTTCTCGGCGTTGCTCTTTGCTTGCAGCTTCAGCTGGTTGTCTTGGGCTGTCCCGCCTTGGCTTTGTCCTTTGTTCTGTGGTTTAGGGGCACCTTTCCCCTGCTTTGGATTCGCAGATCCAAAGTCTCGCTTCTTTTGTTTAAACTTCTGCTCGACTTTGACGGCATACCGGTATGCTGCACCGAGCGAGGGGATGTTTAGGAACTGTATTTCTTCCTGGATGTACTTGTGCAGGCAGCCACGGTATTTGAGTATCAAATGTTGCTCCGAATCCTTGATACCCAACTTTGTGCGAAGGGTATGGAAAAGATTGGTGAACTCCGGCACATCTTGGTCCCTTCCCTGCCGCAGCGTGGTCCACTTTATGTATTCATCCTCATAGCTTCCGACAGGGTAGTACTGCTCCTTGATGGCATCCCGGAACGAATCCCAGGTGGGTGCGGCTGAAAATAGTGAGCCAGTACTTTCATCCTTCTGCTCGCAGTAGGTTTCCCACCAGTCCTTGACGTGGGGGGCTGCTTTGAGAAGAGCAAAAACAATCTTTTCCCGACTCGAAAATTCATGAACAGAAAAATAACCCTCTAGCAGATTTAACCATTTATCTACGGCATCGGCGTCTATCTGACCCTCGAATATGGGGATTTCAAAATTAACTTGTACCTTAAAGGGTGTGGCGTTTCCAGAGGAGCTGCTGGAAGCCGATGCGCCGCTTCTGGGTAGCCGCTGAAGGATCTGCGCAAAGCTGTCCATCATCGCGTTCCGTTGTCGCTCGAGCGCTTCTTCGAGCAAGATTTTGATGGGATCTCCTGCCCCCTCGTCTTTCTTCTCGTCCGCCATGGGAGGCCGTCGGGATTTGCGAGGCTGGTCTTGCAAAGGTTCAACCAGTTCAAGCCCTAACTCCTTATATCCCGACCTTGTTGGGGACATGCAAAGAAAAACAGAGAAAAAGCAGACCGCTCTGATACCACTGATCCAGATTTAAGCAGGAACGCAACAAATTACAGAGATAACCATATACACAAAGATGCAGCGGAAATAATACTTCATTTCATTAATGGAAAATACTGACATATGCTTACAAACAGAAATGGCAATAAACTAGCTAGGGCGATAGTAGCTTATCTCTGAGAAGAGATGTGATGGCTACATGCCTCTGAACTGTTCTGAACTGTATTACAATGAGGCTCGAAGGCCTATTTATTGTTGAGAAACAATGGAAAACCCTTCACATACCGAAACCTAACCCTAGAAGATGAAACGCCAAATTGTGGGCCCCGTTTGGGTAAATTGGTACATCAATTTCCCGGGGTCGTAACTTTGGCATACGATCTCCGTTTGACGCGTACGATAGCTCGTTAGAAAGATCTATCCGAGTACTACCACTTTGGGAGGCAACATAGGGTCGGTGCCCCAGAATTCCAAAAAAACGTCGTTTAGGGCCTCAAAACGGCTCCGGAAGTTCAGGACCCGAAAAACTGCTAAAAATAGTAAACTGTGCTACAATTAAGGAAACTGAAAATGCTGAGAAAGACAATGGTGGGGGTCCAGGTGGCCACCAATATCCACCTGGATCATTCCTCCCCCCTTAGGAAGCAATGGTCCCCATTGCGTTGAGCTCCTCCATGAGATGAGGAAACCTCTGCTGAACTTGTTCCCTGGTGAGCCACTTGCCCTGCTGAAGGAGTTGGCCTGCTTTGACAACTCGATACAGTTGGATATGCTGTTGGCGAGTGTTCTTGATCTGTGTGTCCATGATCCGATCAGTTGCAGCTTGTTCCATGCAATCTGGATTTAATTCTGTGGGTTTGAGCTGTTCTGCAATGTCGTGTGTCTAGCAATGGTGGAAAGTATGGCCGAAGGCGGTCCACATTGAACACTGGGTGCAGGCCAAGGAATGGGGGAATGCTGAGCTCAAATGCATTGTCTCCCATAGCCTTAGTAATGGTGTAAGGACCATATCGAAGTGGTCTCAATTTCCGATAGGCTCCAGTAAGGCGTTCCTTTTGCAAATGCAACCAGACTTTGTCGCCCACCTGAAACTTGTGTGGCACCCGGTGTTGATCATGTCGCTGCTTGTACTTGGCATTTGATTTCTCAAGAATGTCATGGACCTGCTGGCGAATATGTTGGATGCGCTCAATGAAGCTGGTGGCCTTATCTGTTTCGGACTGGACATGAGCTGAATTCATGTGAGTAGCTGCAAGTGGCATGGCCACATCAATGGGGCATAGTGGCTGGAATCCTAAACCCACCTGAAAAGGGCTATGGCCAGTGGAGCTGTGAAGAGCTCGGTTGTAGCTGTGCTGAACATAGGGGAGGCTCTCGTCCCATGTGCGTGGATGCTTTGAGTTATACATGCGCAGAATGTGCACAATCATCCTGTTGACAACCTCTGTCTGGCCATCAGTTTGAGGATGGAAGGCTGTGGACTTCGTGAGTTTGGTGTCCAGCATTGACCAGAGACTGGACCAAAATGTGCTGAGAAACCGACTGTCCCGATCTGAGATGATAGACTGTGGGATCCCAAAGTGCACCCACACTCGTTCAAAGAAGAGTTTAGCAGTGGCTTCTGCTGTGATATTCTTCTTGCAGGCCATCATAATGGCCATCTTTGAGAACCTGTCGACGACCACAAAAACACAGTCATTTCCATGCTTAGTGGAAGGAAGGCCTGACATGTAATCCATGGAGATGGATTCCCAAGGTCGACTAGGGGTAGGCAACGGGGTATAGAGGCCTTGCTTCTTAATGGTCGGTTTGGCAATGGCACAGGCAGTACATGATCGGATGTACTTCCCAACATCCTGTCGAAGATTCGGCCAATAGAAATAGTTTTGCAGTACTGCCACTGTTTTCTCGACCCCGAAATGCCCAGCAGCCCGACTGTAGTGTGCTTCCCAAATCATCTTGGCACGCTCGCTTGAAGGAACACAAAGGTGACCGAGGTGGCATAATAGGGCATCCTGGAGGTGAAAATCTGCAACCTGCCGACCCTCCAAGAGTGTCTGGTATGTGTGGCCGAATTCTGGGTCGCTTTTGTAGAGAAGTGGCCAATCAGAAGTCTCGTGCCCGCAAGAGTTGAGCACGGTGGTTAGCGCCATGATCGGTGGTCGACTGAGGCAATCTGCAACATTATTGGTGCTGCCCTTTTTATACTTGATATTCAAGTGAAACTGTTGCAGGTATGTAGACCACTTCTGATGGCGATCATTCTGCAATTTCCCTTGGGTCTGTATGAATTGCAGAGGTCGGTGGTCTGTGTGGATGACCGTTTCCTTCCCCAAAATGTAATGCTTCCATTGTCGGCAGGCCTGTACAATGGAATACATCTCTTTATCATAAGTGGGGTACTTCCGGACTGTGTCTGAAAGTGTTTCACTGTGATATGCCACTGGATGTCCATGTTGAGTAAGGACTGCCCCAATAGCATAGTCAGAGGCATCTGTCTCGACCTCAAATGGTTGTTGTAAATCTGGTAACGCGAGCACTGGTGCCGTGCAGAGGCGATCCTTCAACTCCCTGAATGCCTTCTGTTGAGATTCAGACCAAAAGAATTTTGCTTTCGCCCCGCCCTTGGTGACTTGACTCAAGGGCCAAGAAATATGAGAAAATCCCAACACAAACCTGCGGTAGAAGTTGGCAAGACCTAGAAAGCTGCGGAGCTCTGTTAGAGTGGTTGGAGAGGGCCAATCCCGAATGACTTGGACCTTGGCTGGATCGACATGCACCCCCTGTTCATCAATGATGTATCCCAGATACTGGACCTCGGTCATGCCAAAAGTGCATTTCTCCAAATTGGCACATAGCTTGTGTTGCCGCAGTGTTTGGAGAACCTGTCGGATGTGGTGGAGGTGCTCTTCCCAACTCTGGCTGAAGATCAGAATGTCATCCAAGTATACTACTACAAAGGAGTTGGTGAATGGCCGCAAGATGTCATCCATTAGCCTCATAAAGGTTGCAGGAGCATTCGTCAATCCGAAAGGCATGACCAACCATTCGAAGAGGCCCTCCTTGGATTTGAAGGCAGTCTTCCACACATCTGAGGGTTCAATTGGTACCTGGTGATATCCTGACTTCAGATCGATCTTGCTGAAATATTTCGCCCCCTTTAGTTGGTCTAGGAGGTCATCAATCCGCGGGATCGGGTACCTATTACGGACAGTGATCTTGTTCAGCGCCCGATAGTCAATACAGAGTCTCCACGTCCCATCCTTCTTCTGTACCAACACTATCGGGCTCCCACAGGGCGAAGAACTCGGACGGATGTGACCTTTCTGTAGGAGCTCCTGAATCTGCCTCTTGATTTCATTGTTCTCCAGAACGGAGCGCCGATAAATTGGTCCATTGGGTAGCGGCGCACCTGGGGTCAGATCAATGGAGTGCTTGACTTGACAGTGCAGAGGAACCCCTGCCGGGGAGGTGAAGATGTCTTTGTACTCCTCCACAATCTTGTCCATTTGTAGCTGCCGTGCAGAGGGACCTCGTTTGGAGGCCGCGGCCACTGTCTTCTTCTTCCCTTGAGGGCGTATCATCAGGAAAACAAATTTCCTGGTTTTGGAAATGATCTTACTGCATTGTTTTGCAGTAATCAAAGAGATGGCGGCAGGTGGTGGTACCTCTGGTATCCTGAACAACTTATTTCCCAATGTAATAATAACAGCACGGGGCCTTGATTCATACACAGCATGTCGCTTCCACAAGTATGGTTGTCCTAGTAATACATCACAAACTTCAAGGGGAGCAATGTCACACAATACCTCATCCGTGAAGGGCTTGATGTTGTATGGAAGGCGACACTGCTGGCTCACGCGAAGATCTCGCCCTTGGTAAAGCCACCCAATGGTGTATGGTTGTGGATGTGCTGTGGTCGGTAAGCCCAACCGCTTCACGACCTCTGCCGAAATGAGGTTCTTTTGACTCCCGCTATCAACAATGAACTGTATCGGGGAGCCCTTGACCCACATCTGGGAGTGGAAGAGACGCTCCTCCTCCTCTGGATCTTCGGGTTCATTTTTCTGGATCTTTGCGGTAGCAACAGTGGCGCTGGGATCCGCATCAATGATCTGCTTCCCTTTTTCATACCCCTTATCGGGTTCTGACTCAGAGTCGGAACATGCATCTGATTCTGAAACCTTTAGCTCAGCCACCAGTGACTGTTTGGCCCGACACTCACTTGTGTTGTGAGTGGAGCTCTTATGGAACTCGCACCATTTTCCAGTGTCCTTTCTCGGCGTTGCTCTTTGCTTGCAGCTTCAGCTGGTTGTCTTGGGCTGTCCCGCCTTGGCTTTGTCCTTTGTTCTGTGGTTTAGGGGCACCTTTCCCCTGCTTTGGATTCGCAGATCCAAAGTCTCGCTTCTTTTGTTTAAACTTCTGCTCGACTTTGACGGCATACCGGTATGCTGCGCCGAGCGAGGGGATGTTTAGGAACTGTATTTCTTCCTGGATGTACTTGTGCAGGCAGCCACGGTATTTGAGTATCAAATGTTGCTCCGAATCCTTGATACCCAACTTTGTGCGAAGGGTATGGAAAAGATTGGTGAACTCCGGCACATCTTGGTCCCTTCCCTGCCGCAGCGTGGTCCACTTTATGTATTCATCCTCATAGCTTCCGACAGGGTAGTACTGCTCCTTGATGGCATCCCGGAACGAATCCCAGGTGGGTGCGGCTGAAAATAGTGAGCCAGTACTTTCATCCTTCTGCTCGCAGTAGGTTTCCCACCAGTCCTTGACGTGGGGGGCTGCTTTGAGAAGAGCAAAAACAATCTTTTCCCGACTCGAAAATTCATGAACAGAAAAATAACCCTCTAGCAGATTTAACCATTTATCTACGGCATCGGCGTCTATCTGACCCTCGAATATGGGGATTTCAAAATTAACTTGTACCTTAAAGGGTGTGGCGTTTCCAGAGGAGCTGCTGGAAGCCGATGCGCCGCTTCTGGGTAGCCGCTGAAGGATCTGCGCAAAGCTGTCCATCATCGCGTTCCGTTGTCGCTCGAGCGCTTCTTCGAGCAAGATTTTGATGGGATCTCCTGCCCCCTCGTCTTTCTTCTCGTCCGCCATGGGAGGCCGTCGGGATTTGCGAGGCTGGTCTTGCAAAGGTTCAACCAGTTCAAGCCCTAACTCCTTATATCCCGACCTTGTTGGGGACATGCAAAGAAAAACAGAGAAAAAGCAGACCGCTCTGATACCACTGATCCAGATTTAAGCAGGAACGCAACAAATTACAGAGATAACCATATACACAAAGATGCAGCGGAAATAATACTTCATTTCATTAATGGAAAATACTGACATATGCTTACAAACAGAAATGGCAATAAACTAGCTAGGGCGATAGTAGCTTATCTCTGAGAAGAGATGTGATGGCTACATGCCTCTGAACTGTTCTGAACTGTATTACAATGAGGCTCGAAGGCCTATTTATTGTTGAGAAACAATGGAAAACCCTTCACATACCGAAACCTAACCCTAGAAGATGAAACGCCAAATTGTGGGCCCCGTTTGGGTAAATTGGTACATCAATTTCCCGGGGTCGTAACTTTGGCATACGATCTCCGTTTGACGCGTACGATAGCTCGTTAGAAAGATCTATCCGAGTACTACCACTTTGGGAGGCAACATAGGGCTCGGTCGCCCCAGAATTCCAAAAAAAACGTCGTTTAGGGCCTCAAAACGGCTCCGGAAGTTCAGGACCCGAAAAACTGCTAAAAATAGTAAACTGTGCTACAATTAAGGAAACTGAAAATGCTGAGAAAGACAATGGTGGGGGTCCAGGTGGCCACCAATATCCACCTGGATCATTCCTCCCCCCTTAGGAAGCAATGGTCCCCATTGCGTTGAGCTCCTCCATGAGATGAGGAAACCTCTGCTGAACTTGTTCCCTGGTGAGCCACTTGCCCTGCTGAAGGAGTTGGCCTGCTTTGACAACTCGATACAGTTGGATATGCTGTTGGCGAGTGTTCTTGATCTGTGTGTCCATGATCCGATCAGTTGCAGCTTGTTCCATGCAATCTGGATTTAATTCTGTGGGTTTGAGCTGTTCTGCAATGTCGGATGTGTCTAGCAATGGTGGAAAGTATGGCCGAAGGCGGTCCACATTGAACACTGGGTGCAGGCCAAGGAATGGGGGAATGCTGAGCTCAAATGCATTGTCTCCCATAGCCTTAGTAATGGTGTAAGGACCATATCGAAGTGGTCTCAATTTCCGATAGGCTCCAGTAAGGCGTTCCTTTTGCAAATGCAACCAGACTTTGTCGCCCACCTGAAACTTGTGTGGCACCCGGTGTTGATCATGTCGCTGCTTGTACTTGGCATTTGATTTCTCAAGAATGTCATGGACCTGCTGGCGAATATGTTGGATGCGCTCAATGAAGCTGGTGGCCTTATCTGTTTCGGACTGGACATGAGCTGAATTCATGTGAGTAGCTGCAAGTGGCATGGCCACATCAATGGGGCATAGTGGCTGGAATCCTAAACCCACCTGAAAAGGGCTATGGCCAGTGGAGCTGTGAAGAGCTCGGTTGTAGCTGTGCTGAACATAGGGGAGGCTCTCGTCCCATGTGCGTGGATGCTTTGAGTTATACATGCGTAGAATGTGCACAATCATCCTGTTGACAACCTCTGTCTGGCCATCAGTTTGAGGATGGAAGGCTGTGGACTTCGTGAGTTTGGTGTCCAGCATTGACCAGAGACTGGACCAAAATGTGCTGAGAAACCGACTGTCCCGATCTGAGATGATAGACTGTGGGATCCCAAAGTGCACCCACACTCGTTCAAAGAAGAGTTTAGCAGTGGCTTCTGCTGTGATATTCTTCTTGCAGGCCATCATAATGGCCATCTTTGAGAACCTGTCGACGACCACAGAAACACAGTCATTTCCATGCTTAGTGGAAGGAAGGCCTGACATGTAATCCATGGAGATGGATTCCCAAGGTCGACTAGGGGTAGGCAACGGGGTATAGAGGCCTTGCTTCTTAATGGTCGGTTTGGCAATGGCACAGGCAGTACATGATCGGATGTACTTCCCAACATCCTGTCGAAGATTCGGCCAATAGAAATAGTTTTGCAGCACTGCCACTGTTTTCTCGACCCCGAAATGCCCAGCAGCCCGACTGTAGTGTGCTTCCCAAATCATCTTGGCACGCTCGCTTGAAGGAACACAAAGGTGACCGAGGTGGCATAATAGGGCATCCTGGAGGTGAAAATCTGCAACCTGCCGACCCTCCAAGAGTGTCTGGTATGTGTGGCCGAATTCTGGGTCGCTTTTGTAGAGAAGTGGCCAATCAGAAGTCTCGTGCCCGCAAGAGTTGAGCACGGTGGTTAGCGCCATGATCGGTGGTCGACTGAGGCAATCTGCAACATTATTGGTGCTGCCCTTTTTATACTTGATATTCAAGTGAAACTGTTGCAGGTATGTAGACCACTTCTGATGGCGATCATTCTGCAATTTCCCTTGGGTCTGTATGAATTGCAGAGGTCGGTGGTCTGTGTGGATGACCGTTTCCTTCCCCAAAATGTAATGCTTCCATTGTCGGCAGGCCTGTACAATGGAATACATCTCTTTATCATAAGTGGGGTACTTCCGGACTGTGTCTGAAAGTGTTTCACTGTGATATGCCACTGGATGTCCATGTTGAGTAAGGACTGCCCCAATAGCATAGTCAGAGGCATCTGTCTCGACCTCAAATGGTTGTTGTAAATCTGGTAACGCGAGCACTGGTGCCGTGCAGAGGCGATCCTTCAACTCCCTGAATGCCTTCTGTTGAGATTCAGACCAAAAGAATTTTGCTTTCGCCCCGCCCTTGGTGACTTGACTCAAGGCCAAGAAATATGAGAAAATCCCAACACAAACCTGCGGTAGAAGTTGGCAAGACCTAGAAAGCTGCGGAGCTCTGTTAGAGTGGTTGGAGAGGGCCAATCCCGAATGACTTGGACCTTGGCTGGATCGACATGCACCCCCTGTTCATCAATGATGTATCCCAGATACTGGACCTCGGTCATGCCAAAAGTGCATTTCTCCAAATTGGCACATAGCTTGTGTTGCCGCAGTGTTTGGAGAACCTGTCGGATGTGGTGGAGGTGCTCTTCCCAACTCTGGCTGAAGATCAGAATGTCATCCAAGTATACTACTACAAAGGAGTTGGTGAATGGCCGCAAGATGTCATCCATTAGCCTCATAAAGGTTGCAGGAGCATTCGTCAATCCGAAAGGCATGACCAACCATTCGAAGAGGCCCTCCTTGGATTTGAAGGCAGTCTTCCACACATCTGAGGGTTCAATTGGTACCTGGTGATATCCTGACTTCAGATCGATCTTGCTGAAATATTTCGCCCCCTTTAGTTGGTCTAGGAGGTCATCAATCAGCGGGATCGGGTACCTATTACGGACAGTGATCTTGTTCAGCGCCCGATAGTCAATACAGAGTCTCCACGTCCCATCCTTCTTCTGTACCAACACTATCGGGCTCCCACAGGGCGAAGAACTCGGACGGATGTGACCTTTCTGTAGGAGCTCCTGAATCTGCCTCTTGATTTCATTGTTCTCCAGAACGGAGCGCCGATAAATTGGTCCATTGGGTAGCGGCGCACCTGGGGTCAGATCAATGGAGTGCTTGACTTGACAGTGCAGAGGAACCCCTGCCGGGGAGGTGAAGATGTCTTTGTACTCCTCCACAATCTTGTCCATTTGTAGCTGCCGTGCAGAGGGACCTCGTTTGGAGGCCGCGGCCACTGTCTTCTTCTTCCCTTGAGGGCGTATCATCAGGAAAACAAATTTCCTGGTTTTGGAAATGATCTTACTGCATTGTTTTGCAGTAATCAAAGAGATGGCGGCAGGTGGTGGTACCTCTGGTATCCTGAACAACTTATTTCCCAATGTAATAATAACAGCACGGGGCCTTGATTCATACACAGCATGTCGCTTCCACAAGTATGGTTGTCCTAGTAATACATCACAAACTTCAAGGGGAGCAATGTCACACAATACCTCATCCGTGAAGGGCTTGATGTTGTATGGAAGGCGACACTGCTGGCTCACGCGAAGATCTCGCCCTTGGTAAAGCCACCCAATGGTGTATGGTTGTGGATGTGCTGTGGTCGGTAAGCCCAACCGCTTCACGACCTCTGCCGAAATGAGGTTCTTTTGACTCCCGCTATCAACAATGAACTGTATCGGGGAGCCCTTGACCCACATCTGGGAGTGGAAGAGACGCTCCTCCTCCTCTGGATCTTCGGGTTCATTTTTCTGGATCTTTGCGGTAGCAACAGTGGCGCTGGGATCCGCATCAATGATCTGCTTCCCTTTTCATACCCCTTATCGGGTTCTGACTCAGAGTCGGAACATGCATCTGATTCTGAAACCTTTAGCTCAGCCACCAGTGACTGTTTGGCCCGACACTCACTTGTGTTGTGAGTGGAGCTCTTATGGAACTCGCACCATTTTCCAGTGTCCTTTCTCGGCGTTGCTCTTTGCTTGCAGCTTCAGCTGGTTGTCTTGGGCTGTCCCGCCTTGGCTTTGTCCTTTGTTCTGTGGTTTAGGGGCACCTTTCCCCTGCTTTGGATTCGCAGATCCAAAGTCTCGCTTCTTTTGTTTAAACTTCTGCTCGACTTTGACGGCATACCGGTATGCTGCACCGAGCGAGGGGATGTTTAGGAACTGTATTTCTTCCTGGATGTACTTGTGCAGGCAGCCACGGTATTTGAGTATCAAATGTTGCTCCGAATCCTTGATACCCAACTTTGTGCGAAGGGTATGGAAAAGATTGGTGAACTCCGGCACATCTTGGTCCCTTCCCTGCCGCAGCGTGGTCCACTTTATGTATTCATCCTCATAGCTTCCGACAGGGTAGTACTGCTCCTTGATGGCATCCCGGAACGAATCCCAGGTGGGTGCGGCTGAAAATAGTGAGCCAGTACTTTCATCCTTCTGCTCGCAGTAGGTTTCCCACCAGTCCTTGACGTGGGGGGCTGCTTTGAGAAGAGCAAAAACAATCTTTTCCCGACTCGAAAATTCATGAACAGAAAAATAACCCTCTAGCAGATTTAACCATTTATCTACGGCATCGGCGTCTATCTGACCCTCGAATATGGGGATTTCAAAATTAACTTGTACCTTAAAGGGTGTGGCGTTTCCAGAGGAGCTGCTGGAAGCCGATGCGCCTTTTCTGGGTAGCCGCTGAAGGATCTGCGCAAAGCTGTCCATCATCGCGTTCCGTTGTCGCTCGAGCGCTTCTTCGAGCAAGATTTTGATGGGATCTCCTGCCCCCTCGTCTTTCTTCTCGTCCGCCATGGGAGGCCGTCGGGATTTGCGAGGCTGGTCTTGCAAAGGTTCAACCAGTTCAAGCCCTAACTCCTTATATCCCGACCTTGTTGGGGACATGCAAAGAAAAACAGAGAAAAAGCAGACCGCTCTGATACCACTGATCCAGATTTAAGCAGGAACGCAACAAATTACAGAGATAACCATATACACAAAGATGCAGCGGAAATAATACTTCATTTCATTAATGGAAAATACTGACATATGCTTACAAACAGAAATGGCAATAAACTAGCTAGGGCGATAGTAGCTTATCTCTGAGAAGAGATGTGATGGCTACATGCCTCTGAACTGTATTACAATCAGGCTCGAAGGCCTATTTATTGTTGAGAAACAATGGAAAACCCTTCACATACCGAAACCTAACCCTAGAAGATGAAACGCCAAATTGTGGGCCCCGTTTGGGTAAATTGGTACATCAATTTCCCGGGTCGTAACTTTGGCATACGATCTCCGTTTGACGCGTACGATAGCTCGTTAGAAAGATCTATCCGAGTACTACCACTTTGGGAGGCAACATAGGGCTCGGTCGCCCCAGAATTCCAAAAAAACGTCGTTTAGGGCCTCAAAACGGCTCCGGAAGTTCAGGACCCGAAAAACTGCTAAAAATAGTAAACTGTGCTACAATTAAGGAAACTGAAAATGCTGAGAAAGACAATGGTGGGGGTCCAGGTGGCCACCAATATCCACCTGGATCATTCCTCCCCCCTTAGGAAGCAATGGTCCCCATTGCGTTGAGCTCCTCCATGAGATGAGGAAACCTCTGCTGAACTTGTTCCCTGGTGAGCCACTTGCCCTGCTGAAGGAGTTGGCCTGCTTTGACAACTCGATACAGTTGGATATGCTGTTGGCGAGTGTTCTTGATCTGTGTGTCCATGATCCGATCAGTCCCAGCTTGTTCCATGCAATCTGGATTTAATTCTGTGGGTTTGAGCTGTTCTGCAATGTCGGATGTGTCTAGCAATGGTGGAAAGTATGGCCGAAGGCGGTCCACATTGAACACTGGGTGCAGGCCAAGGAATGGGGGAATGCTGAGCTCAAATGCATTGTCTCCCATAGCCTTAGTAATGGTGTAAGGACCATATCGAAGTGGCCTCAATTTCCGATAGGCTCCAGTAAGGCGTTCCTTTTGCAAATGCAAACAGACTTTGTCGCCCACCTGAAACTTGTGTGGCACCCGGTGTTGATCATGTCGCTGCTTGTACTTGGCATTTGATTTCTCAAGAATGTCATGGACCTGCTGGCGAATATGTTGGATGCGCTCAATGGAGCTGGTGGCCTTATCTGTTTCGGACTGGACATGAGCTGAATTCATGTGAGTAGCTGCAAGTGGCATGGCCACATCAATGGGGCATAGTGGCTGGAATCCTAAACCCACCTGAAAAGGGCTATGGCCAGTGGAGCTGTGAAGAGATCGGTTGTAGCTGTGCTGAACATAGGGGAGGCTCTCGTCCATGTGCGTGGATGCTTTGAGTTATACATGCGTAGAATGTGCACAATCATCCTGTTGACAACCTCTGTCTGGCCATCAGTTTGAGGATGGAAGGCTGTGGACTTCGTGAGTTTGGTGTCCAGCATTGACCAGAGACTGGACCAAAATGTGCTGAAAACCGACTGTCCCGATCTGAGATGATAGACTGTGGGATCCCAAAGTGCACCCACACTCGTTCAAAGAAGAGTTTAGCAGTGGCTTCTGCTGTGATATTCTTCTTGCAGGCCATCATAATGGCCATCTTTGAGAACCTGTCGACGACCACAGAAACACAGTCATTTCCATGCTTAGTGGAAGGAAGGCCTGACATGTAATCCATGGAGATGGATTCCCAAGGTCGACTAGGGGTAGGCAACGGGGTATAGAGGCCTTGCTTCTTAATGGTCGGTTTGGCAATGGCACAGGCAGTACATGATCGGATGTACTTCCCAACATCCTGTCGAAGATTCGGCCAATAGAAATAGTTTTGCAGCACTGCCACTGTTTTCTCGACCCCGAAATGCCCAGCAGCCCGACTGTAGTGTGCTTCCCAAATCATCTTGGCACGCTCGCTTGAAGGAACACAAAGGTGACCGAGGTGGCATAATAGGGCATCCTGGAGGTGAAATCTGCAACCTGCCGACCCTCCAAGAGTGTCTGGTATGTGTGGCCGAATTCTGGGTCGCTTTTGTAGAGAAGTGGCCAATCAGAAGTCTCGTGCCCGCAAGAGTTGAGCACGGTGGTTAGCGCCATGATCGGTGGTCGACTGAGGCAATCTGCAACATTATTGGTGCTGCCCTTTTTATACTTGATATTCAAGTGAAACTGTTGCAGGTATGTAGACCACTTCTGATGGCGATCATTCTGCAATTTCCCTTGGGTCTGTATGAATTGCAGAGGTCGGTGGTCTGTGTGGATGACCGTTTCCTTCCCCAAAATGTAATGCTTCATTGTCGGCAGGCCTGTACAATGGAATACATCTCTTTATCATAAGTGGGGTACTTCCGGACTGTGTCTGAAAGTGTTTCACTGTGATATGCCACTGGATGTCCATGTTGAGTAAGGACTGCCCCAATAGCATAGTCAGAGGCATCTGTCTCGACCTCAAATGGTTGTTGTAAATCTGGTAACGCGAGCACTGGTGCCGTGCAGAGGCGATCCTTCAACTCCCTGAATGCCTTCTGTTGAGATTCAGACCAAAAGAATTTTGCTTTCGCCCCGCCCTTGGTGACTTGACTCAAGGGCCAAGAAATATGAGAAAATCCCAACACACAACCTGCGGTAGAAGTTGGCAAGACCTAGAAAGCTGCGGAGCTCTGTTAGAGTGGTTGGAGAGGGCCAATCCCGAATGACTTGGACCTTGGCTGGATCGACATGCACCCCCTGTTCATCAATGATGTATCCCAGATACTGGACCTCGGTCATGCCAAAAGTGCATTTCTCCAAATTGGCACATAGCTTGTGTTGCCGCAGTGTTTGGAGAAACCTGTCGGATGTGGTGGAGGTGCTCTTCCCAACTCTGGCTGAAGATCAGAATGTCATCCAAGTATACTACTACAAAGGAGTTGGTGAATGGCCGCAAGATGTCATCCATTAGCCTCATAAAGGTTGCAGGAGCATTCGTCAATCCGAAAGGCATGACCAACCATTCGAAGAGGCCCTCCTTGGATTTGAAGGCAGTCTTCCACACATCTGAGGGTTCAATTGGTACCTGGTGATATCCTGACTTCAGATCGATCTTGCTGAAATATTTCGCCCCTTTAGTTGGTCTAGGAGGTCATCAATCCGCGGGATCGGGTACCTATTACGGACAGTGATCTTGTTCAGCGCCCGATAGTCAATACAGAGTCTCCACGTCCCATCCTTCTTCTGTACCAACACTATCGGGCTCCCACAGGGCGAAGAACTCGGACGGATGTGACCTTTCTGTAGGAGCTCCTGAATCTGCCTCTTGATTTCATTGTTCTCCAGAACGGAGCGCCGATAAATTGGTCCATTGGGTAGCGGCGCACCTGGGGTCAGATCAATGGAGTGCTTGACTTGACAGTGCAGAGGAACCCCTGCCGGGGAGGTGAAGATGTCTTTGTACTCCTCCACAATCTTGTCCATTTGTAGCTGCCGTGCAGAGGGACCTCGTTTGGAGGCCGCGGCCACTGTCTTCTTCTTCCCTTGAGGGCGTATCATCAGGAAAACAAATTTCCTGGTTTTGGAAATGATCTTACTGCATTGTTTTGCAGTAATCAAAGAGATGGCGGCAGGTGGTGGTACCTCTGGTATCCTGAACAACTTATTTCCCAATGTAATAATAACAGCACGGGGCCTTGATTCATACACAGCATGTCGCTTCCACAAGTATGGTTGTCCTAGTAATACATCACAAACTTCAAGGGGAGCAATGTCACACAATACCTCATCCGTGAAGGGCTTGATGTTGTATGGAAGGCGACACTGCTGGCTCACGCGAAGATCTCGCCCTTGGTAAAGCCACCCAATGGTGTATGGTTGTGGATGTGCTGTGGTCGGTAAGCCCAACCGCTTCACGACCTCTGCCGAAATGAGGTTCTTTTGACTCCCGCTATCAACAATGAACTGTATCGGGGAGCCCTTGACCCACATCTGGGAGTGGAAGAGACGCTCCTCCTCCTCTGGATCTTCGGGTTCATTTTTCTGGATCTTTGCGGTAGCAACAGTGGCGCTGGGATCCGCATCAATGATCTGCTTCCCTTTTTCATACCCCTTATCGGGTTCTGACTCAGAGTCGGAACATGCATCTGATTCTGAAACCTTTAGCTCAGCCACCAGTGACTGTTTGGCCCGACACTCACTTGTGTTGTGAGTGGAGCTCTTATGGAACTCGCACCATTTCCAGTGTCCTTTCTCGGCGCTTGCTCTTTGCTTGCAGCTTCAGCTGGTTGTCTTGGGCTGTCCCGCCTTGGCTTTGTCCTTTGTTCTGTGGTTTAGGGGCACCTTTCCCCTGCTTTGGATTCGCAGATCCAAAGTCTCGCTTCTTTTGTTTAAACTTCTGCTCGACTTTGACGGCATACCGGTATGCTGCACCGAGCGAGGGGATGTTTAGGAACTGTATTTCTTCCTGGATGTACTTGTGCAGGCAGCCACGGTATTTGAGTATCAAATGTTGCTCCGAATCCTTGATACCCAACTTTGTGCGAAGGGTATGGAAAAGATTGGTGAACTCCGGCACATCTTGGTCCCTTCCCTGCCGCAGCGTGGTCCACTTTATGTATTCATCCTCATAGCTTCCGACAGGGTAGTACTGCTCCTTGATGGCATCCCGGAACGAATCCCAGGTGGGTGCGGCTGAAAATAGTGAGCCAGTACTTTCATCCTTCTGCTCGCAGTAGGTTTCCCACCAGTCCTTGACGTGGGGGGCTGCTTTGAGAAGAGCAAAAACAATCTTTTCCCGACTCGAAAATTCATGAACAGAAAAATAACCCTCTAGCAGATTTAACCATTTATCTACGGCATCGGCGTCTATCTGACCCTCGAATATGGGGATTTCAAAATTAACTTGTACCTTAAAGGGGTGTGGCGTTTCCAGAGGAGCTGCTGGAAGCCGATGCGCCGCTTCTGGGTAGCCGCTGAAGGATCTGCGCAAAGCTGTCCATCATCGCGTTCCGTTGTCGCTCGAGCGCTTCTTCGAGCAAGATTTTGATGGGATCTCCTGCCCCCTCGTCTTTTTTCTCGTCCGCCATGGGAGGCCGTCGGGATTTGCGAGGCTGGTCTTGCAAAGGTTCAACCAGTTCAAGCCCTAACTCCTTATATCCCGACCTTGTTGGGGACATGCAAAGGAAAACAGAGAAAAAGCAGACCGCTCTGATACCACTGATCCAGATTTAAGCAGGAACGCAACAAATTACAGAGATAACCATATACACAAAGATGCAGCGGAAATAATACTTCATTTCATTAATGGAAAATACTGACATATGCTTACAAAAGAAATGGCAATAAACTAGCTAGGGCGATGATAGTAGCTTATCTCTGAGAAGAGATGTGATGGCTACATGCCTCTGAACTGTTCTGAAAGTATTACAATGAGGCTCGAAGGCCTATTTATTGTTGAGAAACAATGGAAAACCTTCACATACCGAAACCTAACCCTAGAAGATGAAACGCCAAATTGTGGGCCCCGTTTGGGTAAATTGGTACATCAATTTCCCGGGGTCGTAACTTTGGCATACGATCTCCGTTTGACGCGTACGATAGCTCGTTAGAAAGATCTATCCGAGTACTACCACTTTGGGAGGCAACATAGGGCTCGGTCGCCCCAGAATTCCAAAAAAAACGTCGTTTAGGGCCCGGCCAAAACGGCTCCGGAAGTTCAGGACCCGAAAAACTGCTAAAATAGTAAACTGTGCTACAATTAAGGAAACTGAAAATGCTGAGAAAGACAATGGTGGGGGTCCAGGTGGGGCCACCAATATCCACCTGGATCATTCCTCCCCCCTTAGGAAGCAATGGTCCCATTGCGTTGAGCTCCTCCATGAGATGAGGAAACCTCTGCTGAACTTGTTCCCTGGTGAGCCACTTGCCCTGCTGAAGGAGTTGGCCTGCTTTGACAACTCGATACAGTTGGATATGCTGTTGGCGAGTGTTCTTGATCTGTGTGTCCATGATCCGATCAGTTGCAGCTTGTTCCATGCAATCTGGATTTAATTCTGTGGGTTTGATGCTGTGTCTAGCAATGGTGGAAAGTATGGCCGAAGGCGGTCCACATTGAACACTGGGTGCAGGCCAAGGAATGGGGGAATGCTGAGCTCAAATGCATTGTCTCCCATAGCCTTAGTAATGGTGTAAGGACCATATCGAAGTGGTCTCAATTTCCGATAGGCTCCAGTAAGGCGTTCTTTTGCAAATGCAACCAGACTTTGTCGCCCACCTGAAACTTGTGTGGCACCCGGTGTTGATCATGTCGCTGCTTGTACTTGGCATTTGATTTCTCAAGAATGTCATGGACCTGCTGGCGAATATGTTGGATGCGCTCAATGAAGCTGGTGGCCTTATCTGTTTCGGACTGGACATGAGCTGAATTCATGTGAGTAGCTGCAAGTGGCATGGCCACATCAATGGGGCATAGTGGCTGGAATCCTAAACCCACCTGAAAAGGGCTATGGCCAGTGGAGCTGTGAAGAGCTCGGTTGTAGCTGTGCTGAACATAGGGGAGGCTCTCGTCCCATGTGCGTGGATGCTTTGAGTTATACATGCGTAGAATGTGCACAATCATCCTGTTGACAACCTCTGTCTGGCCATCAGTTTGAGGATGGAAGGCTGTGGACTTCGTGAGTTTGGTGTCCAGCATTGACCAGAGACTGGACCAAAATGTGCTGAGAAACCGACTGTCCCGATCTGAGATGATAGACTGTGGGATCCCAAAGTGCACCCACACTCGTTCAAAGAAGAGTTTAGCAGTGGCTTCTGCTGTGATATTCTTCTTGCAGGCCATCATAATGGCCATCTTTGAGAACCTGTCGACGACCACAAAACACAGTCATTTCCATGCTTAGTGGAAGGAAGGCCTGACATGTAATCCATGGAGATGGATTCCCAAGGTCGACTAGGGGTAGGCAACGGGGTATAGAGGCCTTGCTTCTTAATGGTCGGTTTGGCAATGGCACAGGCAGTACATGATCGGATGTACTTCCCAACATCCTGTCGAAGATTCGGCCAATAGAAATAGTTTTGCAGTACTGCCACTGTTTTCTCGACCGAAATGCCCAGCAGCCCGACTGTAGTGTGCTTCCCAAATCATCTGGCACGCTCGCTTGAAGGAACACAAAGGTGACCGAGGTGGCATAATAGGGCATCCTGGAGTGTGAAAATCTGCAAACCTGCCGACCCTCAAGAGTGTGTTGGTATGTGTGGCCGAATTCTGGGTCGCTTTTGTAGAGAAGTGGCCAATCAGAAGTCTCGTGCCCGCAAGAGTTGAGCACGGTGGTTAGCGCCATGATCGGTGGTCGACTGAGGCAATCTGCAACATTATTGGTGCTGCCCTTTTTATACTTGATATTCAAGTGAAACTGTTGCAGGTATGTAGACCACTTCTGATGGCGATCATTCTGCAATTTCCCTTGGGTCTGTATGAATTGCAGAGGTCGTGGTCTGTGTGGATGACCGTTTCCTTCCCCAAAATGTAATGCTTCCATTGTCGGCAGGCCTGTACAATGGAATACATCTCTTTATCATAAGTGGGGTACTTCCGGACTGTGTCTGAAAGTGTTTCACTGTGATATGCCACTGGATGTCCATGTTGAGTAAGGACTGCCCCAATAGCATAGTCAGAGGCATCTGTCTCGACCTCAAATGGTTGTTGTAAATCTGGTAACGCGAGCACTGGTGCCGTGCAGAGGCGATCCTTCAACTCCCTGAATGCCTTCTGTTGAGATTCAGACCAAAAGAATTTTGCTTTCGCCCCGCCCTTGGTGACTTGACTCAAGGGCCAAGAAATATGAGAAAATCCCAACACAAACCTGCGGTAGAAGTTGGCAAGACCTAGAAAGCTGCGGAGCTCTGTTTAGAGTGGTTGGAGAGGGCCAATCCGAATGACTTGGACCTTGGCTGGATCGACATGCACCCCCTGTTCATCAATGATGTATCCAGATACTGGACCTCGGTCATGCCAAAAGTGCATTTCTCCAAATTGGCACATAGCTTGTGTTGCCGCAGTGTTTGGAGAACCTGTCGGATGTGGTGGAGGTGCTCTTCCCAACTCTGGCTGAAGATCAGAATGTCATCCAAGTATACTACTACAAAGGAGTTGGTGAATGGCCGCAAGATGTCATCCATTAGCTCATAAAGGTTGCAGGAGCATTCGTCAATCCGAAAGGCATGACAACCATTCGAAGAGGCCCTCCTTGGATTTGAAGGCAGTCTTCCACACATCTGAGGTTTCAATTGGTACCTGGTGATATCCTGACTTCAGATCGATCTTGCTGAAATTATTTCGCCCCTTTAGTTGGTCTAGGAGGTCATCAATCCGCGGGATCGGGTACCTATTACGGACAGTGATCTTGTTCAGCGCCCGATAGTCAATACAGAGTCTCCACGTCCCATCTTCTTCTGTACCAACACTATCGGGGTCCACAGGGCGAAGAACTCGGACGGATGTGACCTTTCTGTAGGAGCTCCTGAATCTGCCTCTTGATTTCATTGTTCTCCAGAACGGAGCGCCGATAAATTGGTCCATTGGGTAGCGGCGCACCTGGGGTCAGATCAATGGAGTGCTTGACTTGACAGTGCAGCGGAAACCCCTGCCGGGGAGGTGAAGATGTCTTTGTACTCCTCCACAATCTTGTCCATTTGTAGCTGCCGTGCAGAGGGACCTCGTTTGGAGGCCGCGGCCACTGTCTTCTTCTTCCCTTGAGGGCGATCATCAGGAAACAAATTTCCTGGTTTTGGAAATGATCTTACTGCATTGTTTTGCAGTAATCAAAGAGATGGGCGGCAGGTGGTGGTACTCTGGTATCCTGAACAACTTATTTCCCAATGTAATAATAACAGCACGGGGCCTTGATTCATACACAGCATGTCGCTTCCACAAGTATGGGTTGTCCTAGTAATACATCACAAACTTCAAGGGAGCAATGTCACACAATACCTCATCGTGAAGGGCTTGATGTTGTATGGAAGGCGACACTGCTGGCTCACGCGAAGATCTCGCCTTGGTTAAGCCACCCAATGGTGTAATGGTTGTGGATGTGCTGTGGTCGGTAAGCCCAACCGCTTCACGACCTCTGCCGAAATGAGGTTCTTTTGACTCCCGCTATCAACAATGAACTGTATCGGGGAGCCCTTGACCCACATCTGGGAGTGGAAAGAGACGCTCCTCCTCCTCTGGATCTTCGGGTTCATTTTTCTGGATCTTTGCGGTAGCAACAGTGGCGCTGGGATCCGCAATCAATGATCTGCTTCCCTTTTTTCATACCCTTATCGGGTTCTGACTCAGAGTCGGAACATGCATCTGATTCTGAAAACCTTTAGCTCAGCCACCAGTGACTGTTTGGCCCGACACTCACTTGTGTTGTGAGTGGAGCTCTTATGGAACTCGCACCATTTTCCAGTGTCCTTTCTCCGGCGTTGCTCTTTGCTTGCAGCTTCAGCTGGTTGTCTTGGGCTGTCCCGCCTTGGCTTTGTCCTTTGTTCTGTGGTTTAGGGGCACTTTCCCCTGCTTTGGGATTCGCAGATCCAATGTCTCGCTTCTTTGTTTAAACTTCTGCTCGACTTTGACGGCATCATACCGGTATGCTGCACGAGCGAGGGGATGTTTAGGAACTGTATTTCTTCTGGATGTACTTGTGCAGGCAGCCACGGTATTTGAGTATCAATAATGTTGCTCCGAATCCTTGATACCCAACTTTGTGCGAAGGGTATGGAAAAGATTGGTGAACTCCGGCACATCTTGGTCCTTTCCTGCCGCAAGCGTGGTCCACTTTATGTATTCATCCTCATAGCTTCCGACAGGGTAGTACTGCTCCTTGATGGCATCCCGGAACGAATCCCAGGTGGGTGCGGCTGAAAATAGTGAGCCAGTACTTTCATCCTTCTGCTCGCAGTAGGTTTCCACCAGTCCTTGACGTGGGGGGCTGCTTTGAGAAGAGCAAAAAACAATCTTTTCCTGACTCGAAAATTCATGAACAGAAAAATAACCCTCTAGCAGATTTAACCATTTATCTACGGCCATCGGCGTCTATCTGACCCTCGAATATGGGGATTTCAAAATTAACTTGTACCTTAAAGGGTGTGGCGTTTCCAGAGGAGCTGCTGGAAGCCGATGCGCCGCTTCTGGGTAGCCGCTGAAGGATCTGCGCAAAGCTGTCCATCATCGCGTTCCGTTGTCGCTCGAGCGCTTCTTCTAGCAGATTTTGATGGGAATCTCCTGCCCCTCGTCTTTCTTCTCGTCCGCCATGGGAGGCCGTCGGGATTTGCGAGGTGGTCTTGCAAAGGTTCAACCAGTTCAAGCCCTAACTCCTTATATCCCGACCTTGTTGGGGACATGCAAAGAAAAACAGAGAAAAAGCAGACCGCTCTGATACCACTGATCCAGATTTAAGCAGGAACGCAACAAATTACAGAGATAACCCATATACACAAAGATGCAGCGGAAATTAATACTTCATTTCATTAATGGAAAATACTGACATATGCTTACAAACAGAAATGGCAATAAAACTAGCTAGGGCGATAGTAGCTTATCTCTGAGAAGAGATGTGATGGCTACATGCCTCTGAATACTGTATTACAATGAGGCTCGAAGGCCTATTTATTGTTGAGAAACAATGGAAACCCTTCACATACCGAAACCTAACCCTAGAAGATGAAACGCCAAATTGTGGGCCCCGTTTGGGTAAATTGGTACATCAATTTCCCGGGGTCGTAACTTTGGCATACGATCTCCGGTTTGACGCGTACGATAGCTCGTTAGAAAGATCTATCCGAGTACTACCACTTTGGGAGGCAAAATAGGGCTCGGTCGCCCCAGAATTCCAAAAAACGTCGTTTAGGGCCTCAAAACGGCCTCCGGAAGTTCTGGACCCGAAAAAACTGCTAAAAATAGTAAACTGTGCTACATTAAGGAAACTGAAAATGTGAGAGAAAGACAATGGTGGGGGTTCCAGGTGGCCACCAATATCCACCTGGATTCATTCCTCCCCCCTTAGGAAGCAATGGTCCCCATTGCGTTGAGCTCCTCCATGAGATGAGGAAACCTCTGCTGAACTTGTTCCCTGGTGAGCCACTTGCCCTGCTGAAGGAGTTGGCCTGCTTTGACAACTCGATACAGTTGGATACGCTGTTGGCGAGTGTTCTTGATCTGTGTTGTCCATGATCGATCAGTTGCAGCTTGTTCCATGCAATCTGGATTTAATTCTGGGTGGCTGTTCTGATGTCGGATGTGTTGCAATGGTGGAAAGTATGGCCGAAGTCGGTCCACATTGAACCCTGGGGTGCAGGCCAAGGAATGGGGGAATGCTGAGCTCAAATGCATTGTCTCCCATAGGCCTTAGTAATGGTGTAAAGGACCATATCGAAGTGGTCTCAATTTCCGATAGGCTCCAGTAAGGCGTTCCTTTTGCAAATGCAACCAGACTTTTCGCCCACCTGATTGAAACTTGTGTGGCACCCGGTGTTGATCATGTCGCTGCTTG